>JACJUM010002878.1:156970-283002 GCA_020976665.1 Heortia vitessoides
ACAGGGGGACGTATTATTCTACTCTGTCGGTATTATAATAATACAATAATGATGACAAATTGTTTACATATCATCTATCGTCTGCTATATATAATCCTTTTGTTATACATTACATATACATTACATTACGTTTCACAAAAGGTTTACCGCCGTGTGTTGGTTCCAGAACCTCGAAAGTACTGTACAATTAACTAGTATTTTCGACTCATTTGTTGTTTCAGAATTTTCTAATACAATATAAAAATGGATTGGAATCATAAAAACTATATGTAGTGGCCGCGACATTGGGGATGGACAATTTCCGTAAAGATATTCCTATATGTAGCGCCTTACTTCTTGGAGAGAGAATAGTATGCGCGTGTCGGCAGAGACCGAAGCTTGTGGTCGGTTACAGCACCGAGGTGCCACCTCCCGGTACCAACCCTGTAAAAGCCTTCTTTTTTGAGGAACCCCATACTACAGTCGTCAGGGAAATGTCACCGTTCGTCGTGAATGTATTAGTGTCATTCAGTAGTTGTGTGCCGGCCTGTTGGATGAATTATACATGTCGCAGTATTCCGCAACTGCGTGGAAGTGCACCGCCTGTGATATGTTTCACGCAACAAATTATTTTCATCTGTTGTTTGAGAAGTATATCAAGTAGTTTGCTGTGGTTATGGAGGAACGAGCAGACGCCGGCGCCGCGAACACAAATATTTTCATTGAACGTTATTGTGATTGGGACAGACACAATAGAGCCAGTTTTATAAGATCCGTTGGTGGGAAAATTTGTTTATAAATGATTTAGCTTACAGCACTAAGTTTGATGAATTTCTGAAATGTTTCACGGCTTGACCTTTTAAAAATTTTTGATTAACCTGAAAGGACATATATCACTTTTGGTCTACTTTGTAACGCAGTAAGAAACTCATTATGGCGTGTACATAATATTAGTAGGTTTCTAAGCACTTCAGGACATGGAGGTACGAGTATGAGTGACGAGTGCAAATACCGCCCTGAATAGTAACCAGGGCTCACGTAGCGAGGGCGCGCACCGCCTCCACCTTCTGTGGTACACAATTCATATTTAATAGTAATGGAGTTTGCAATCCGCAGTCGAATTTGTAATAATCCTCTATTATTTATGGATAAATAGACTTGTGAAATTGTGGTTTCCACGATTTACGTTCGCTACTAATGATACAAATTAAATTAAATCAAAATATTCTTTATTCATGTAGGCTCACGTAGGCTTTGTTTGCTTATTATTTTTCTGACACTCCGAAAATGTACAAGCATTTTCGGAGCGTCAAAAAAATAATAAAACAATTTTATTTAGGAAATTGAAGCACAGTATATTATTATACCCATAATATTAATGGCCTTAATGACTGTAAAGGATCATATGAGTCATCTAACATAAAAATCAGGCCTACCTTAAACCAGCCGACACCAGATGGGTATAAATATTAAGTTTGATGCAGGTTCATTATAATTTTTTTTTAATTTAATTACATTAAATTAAATTCATTTTTGAACACTGGCTGTCAAAATGACAATGTCAAACATATCGGATACGGTGCAATGCATAAGACTTTTGCCTAGGGATACTCGTAAAGTATTACCTCTTTCTGGGATAACCAGTTGTGCAACAGCATTCCCATTGCAATGCTGTTCCCATTCTGTAGTAGCCCTCACGCTAGTCTACTGTAGCAGTTATGAGCAAAAAACCTACTTTGCTACGACATGTCCGGCGACCTACGAACTACAAGCGCAGGTTGATATAAAAGTCACGGATTTGGTTCTGCACCAAATTAAAATGTAGTCTTAGGATGGATCTAAGTGATTATCATGCATGTACTGTAGTCACTGTTTCCACTAGACTAGACGGAGGTGCTCACACCTCAATGTTGCATTCTGTTTATTTTTGACTAAGCTTATACTAGTTATACATTCGTTTGCGCGAGTTAATAAATAAATACAAAGTACAACATTGACCTGACTCTATGTTAAGTCAAATTAAGCACTTTTGTTATAGAAATAACACAACAGAGAAATCTCACAGAATACTTGAATATTTATTTAACCACCCAGACACAGCACAAACAAAGAGAATCGAATCCATGAACTATATGATCACTAGTATAAGGGCCATCGTGTCATATTAATTGTATTAAGAAATAAACTAGAGGAGTAATTTGCAGCAAATTGGCGAGGCAGGTCCCCCGCACCCCCGCGCCCCCGTACCCGCCGCTCGACTCCGTGATCCACCTCGCGATCTAAATCACTACATTTTTGTTTGATCCCCAATCTGAATACAGACGAAGGGTCGTCAGGCATAACAGGCGTAATTTTCATATAAATGGAAGCGGGTCAAACGAGGGCTGGAGGTACCGGTACATCCACCGCTCGAGGCGCTTGCATCGCTCCAGATTGGAAATAATCTATATCACTTGACACAGCTCTCCGCGTAGGACTTTGACCGCGCAGGCTTCAATATGCAGCGCATCTCTCGAAATCTTTTGTTGTTCCGGGATTAATATAGCCCACGTTGAACTATACCACCGCGGTCAATCGTGAAAGCGACTCCCGCATGGTGACAAAAATGTCGACTAAAAATGACAAAAGTGAATTAAGCAGTGCTATAAAGCCGTTACAATGCAGTTTTGTATGAGTAGTGATCGCGCGAATGTTATAAAATGCTAACTTTTGTCTCTATCTCTGATCGCTAGATGATCTCTGCGCAAAAATTTTACTTGTTTACGACAACAAAAAAAATCTGAGCTTCACAGAGAAGCTTTAAGCGTGAATTGAAAAGAAAACTGAAAAGCATTCATACATACAACATTTTTGCGTTTACCACACGAGTACCACGGGACATGTTTATTTCCTGGTATTTTGCAGATCCGACGTAGCGAAGGTGCCAGAAACACATTGACAAAATTATAGTTTCGGCGTGTCGTTCTTTTTGTCGCGCCGCCGGCGAGGCGGTGTACGCCCGACCGCTAATCGTATATATCACGATAATTCCTTCGAGTCCACTCTGGGGCAGCCGGTGCTGTGACTGCAATTTGCAGTGGAAGTAAAATATGTTTATGACCGCCGTAGTATACATTGGCTCCGACTGTCGCGATAGAAGAACAATAAATTCGGTCAAGTCCGGGCGAAGCGGAAAATTTAAAGGGTTTTGCGGAGATATGACGCATGTAATGCTTTAGCAATGAAACTGCTCACTTTATATTATTTTGGGACACTATTTACCTGGTATTTGTTAAGACACGCACCTCCCCCTGTACCAGGTGTCGTAAGAGGCGACTAAGGTACCAGAACCGACAGATGGCGGTATATCCATCCGAGATAGTGCATTTTATGTGCATTAGGTGGGGATGGGCAACAACCTCCCCGTTGCGAAAGCTGAGCTCTGCGATTGCCAATACGCTTGCATAACACGGCAATTGTGAACAGAATCCCACCTTTCCTGGGAAGACCTAAGTCCAGCTGTGAACTTTTAATGGCTGTTTTGATGGTGATGATGATACTGGCCCGGATGCATTTCAGCCATTGATTGAACTGTTGTCTCACTAACTGTGTTCTTCCCGACGAGTCCACCGATACACATTGTTCAATATCTATATTTATAGGCTACTCGCATCAAAATTGACGCAACAAATGATTCCTACAGTATTTGACTTACGAAACCAAAATATATTGATTTCAATTATTTAAAGTTAGTCTATTTTTAAATTTTGACATCATAAAACTTTTAAATACCTAAAATAACTCGGACATTAAACTAGTAGAAGACGGTTTTTATTAAAAAACTTTTTAGTTTCCGATTTGTTGATTAAGTCGTGAAAACAAAAAATACTATAAAAGAGTAATAGGATGGACAGTATTTTCGTTAGTTAATAAAAAAGATTTTATTTTATTTCCTCGGCCCTAAATAATCTAAGATCTCAGAATAATTATTGTTTTTAGACTTATTTAAAAATAGTCTATTAACTTGAAGCGAACTCCAAAATGTACACCCAGATACAGAACAAACATAAATATCAGCATATAAAAATTTGTCCTGGGTACCCTCGACCTTTGGCCCACAAGACAGGATTGCATGCAGTCCCATCTGCGTCAAAGTGACGGGCCCGATGTTTGTTGAGACGGATATGTTTTATGAGTAAAAGAATTGTTAATCTGATAACATTAACCATCAGATAAAATATGTACATTATTCTGTACTCAGACATGATGGTTTAGATAACCTGAAACAAGAAAGTCTCTGAAAACACTCACCAATAAATCAAAAACTTTCGGCTCTAAATACCATTTCAATCACCAGTTTGGACTGTTCCACGTATAGCTCAAGCTTCTGATTATCCAGCGCTCGACAGCGTTTAGCACTTAACCGCGTTCTTTACCAGCTATTAGTTAAATATCAAAACTGCTTAATGAGCCGTCTGGCGAGTGCCGGCGGCTTGCCGAATAATAAATAATGGCCCGGTCCACGGAGTGGCGCCGCAGGGCAGCCACTCGCGCTCGTCGACCGTGTTGCATAAAGGAAGACGTTGCAAAAGAGTTGGATTATAAAAAAATATGTAGAAACTACCTCTTTATACCATACTAGCGACCCGCCAACCTTCGGGTGCGTTGAGGATAAAAAAAAATTATTGTACATATTTTTAAGGTGTACAATACCATAGTTCATCATTTTGTTCTCGGTTTCAGTCACAGTTTGCAATGTAATCGCAAAAAATACAAATACACATCATATAGGAAACCTCTTAAATTATCAGTGCTTCTCTACTATATTATTTATGTATTATTCTTATAAAGCATTGTCTTGAGCCACTCAATATGTTTAAAAAAACGCACAAAATCGGTCGCATAGTTTTAAAGAACTAAACATACATAGGGGAAAACAAGGGATAGCGACTTTGCTTTGTACTACGGAGTAAACCCGCGTGAAAAGCGAAGCGATTGACGTTCTTAAAAAATATCGCAAGAATATCTCGAGCGCACCGATACCTTTGTAACGGGTGGATAATATGCCACATTTCATATATCCATACGATAACTACTGGAATACAACGTCGTGAGTGCTGGTGTTGGAGACAGATATACAAAAAAGTAGCCACATGCAATGTTGCAAGTTGGATATTTCACTTCTCTTCACATTATAAGCATCATCATTCCAGCCACTGAGTTACAACGCGGGACCTGGGCCTCCCTAAGAAAGGGGAAATTTTTCCCATAGGTTCCCGCTAACGTGTTAGCAATCGCAGAGACAACAGGGAAGCTGCCCATCCCTCGTTGTGAATTTAAGCAGACACCTTAGTCATTTCTTATGACACCTGGTATAGGGGGAGTTCTATTTTGCCGGTGATTTACGGCCTCACATAGAAAGTCTGGCCTCTTTTTGTACAAATGCTTTTACTGTTCTATACAACCTGACTACATTTCTCAATTCCTAAATCCTATTAAGGAAGACAAGATCTGACGCTGACTGATGGTGATCACTTGAGGTTGCCTCCATAGCATAGATTTTGAGTCGTGTGCCTTCATTTGGGCAACCAGAGTCACTGCATTCTACCGCATCGTCACCACCGGATGTATCCGTAGAGTAATACAACCTTAAACATAGTCATATCAAATGAATCCATCGAGGGCGTCTGTTAATAGCATTCTGATATAACGGATTTAGAATATTATTTTATTTCCCTCTGACCGCTCGAACTGAACCTGTCAATAGCCAACGTTTCGCGTAGACAACACAACATATTTCTTACCGGTGCTGGATATTTCCGATATGAAGTCAGTCAATGTGCTTAATGGTAATTGAGAATTCGTAAGCTTTATTTCATAAAGACCGCGTTTCATGGAACCACATTCACGTATTCCATATGTTCACATGTTATTTTTTTATTTAATTGGGTAGAGACACGAGAAATACTGGTAAAGTTATTTTCATATTTTTTTTATTTAATTCGTGTTGAATTCGTGTGCTTTGCGATATATTGGAAACACGGTTGGAAAATTATTACACAGAAAGAAGATTGAAAAAGCAAGCAAAGGACACGTGATTAATTATTTTGCGGGTGAATTGTTAAATTTATGTTTTTACTGGTGCGTGAAGACATCAAAGCGAGACGTGCCATACTACTCGTACTTTGGCTCTTAAATATTTCCCAATAGGAATTTGAAAATGATATCTTCTTTTCTGTTTTGTTTTAATAAATTCCCCCAACTTTTAATTTATTGACCTGACTCCGAGGTAAGTCGTATAAAGCACTTATGTTACGAACGCCAGACAACAGAGGAATCGCAAATATACTACTTAAATACACATATTTAACACCTAGACACAGAACAAATATGATTATATAAATATTTGATCTGGGTGGGAATCGATCCCACAATCTTTGGTGCACAAAATAAGATCACTACCATCTGCATCGCCGGGCCCGAGTATTAAATCCAATATATACAGGGTGGATACAGGATAGATTCCTCTGTCCTCCTGAAGAAGACACGTGTGGTCGGTCCTTAAACGGAAAGATTTTTGTAGCAACCTCGTACCGGTTATCGCTAGAAGCCTATGCCAGCAAGAGGTTGATTGCCGTAGAAGAGTTTTCAAAAAGTTTGTACCGACCATTATGCATCGCACGGGGATGATAATGAATCTGTCATTATCTTGGCGGCATCAGTAGAACGTTCACTGCTGGTCATAGGCCTCTCTTCCACTAAAAGTTGGAATTTCGCCCGTAATTTCGGTGTTGGGCAATCGCAGAGCGTGGCTTCTGCCCGTCCACGATCTGCATTTGCACTACGCTATTTCTGATGAATATATCGTCATCTGTCAGTTCCGACACCTAGATCGCGTCCTACGTCACTTGACACATGGGGGTGGTGACCATGAACAGATAGATCAGTGCATAAAAAAAAAATTAAGCAAGGTTGGCTATATAAAATCAATATTGAAATTTATTGGTCAGTATATTCCTGCTGTCAAAGGGAAATACTTGTTACAAATGCAATCTCCCGTGGGCGGCGACCGCGCGGGCCCGGCGAGGATGGGAGGTAATTAAATACGTGCGCGGATCAAAACTGTTGTTGTTTAATCTGACACACGCACACACGAGCGTGACATACATATAGATTTAGACTCTTACATATAGATACATATGTCTTTGTGTACGTGTGTATAGTGCGGTTTAATGAAACGCGCGTGAATGCAGACGTTTCAATAAAGCGTCAATCAAGACATGTATTATTAATATTTTGTTGTGAACAAGTGGGCTATGAGCCGTGGGGCACCGGCACATTAGAATACAACCTGCCGATGAACCATATAAGAGGCGTTTGAAAACCGACACCGAGAAATTTCGGTATAATGACCCGTCGCGCTTCTCAAAGAAAACAGGGCTGGGATAGGCAGCAGCATTCCCATACTACAATGTTTAAAAAGGGTAACTATTACAAGAGAAGGCGCTAGTCTACTGTTTCAGAACATAAGCGGTACTTCTACCCCACGGTAAAATCAAATGTGGGCACACGATGTCGTAGTTTAGCGATGTCGAGTATACGAAACAGCTGTATATTTATTTACTTGCAGTGCCCCGTGTTATATTGTAAAACTTTCATAATAATTTTACATTCAATTATAACCCCTCTTAAGAGATGATTTTCGAAATAATATTTTAAACGTGTTTCATGACTTTCAATGAAGAACGTTCAACTAAAACTCTTTGCACCCCCGTTGTACCCCCTTAAGAGTGCTCTCTTACGTTATAAAAGAAACCCCTGCGCAAAATTTTGAGTTTCTATTGCTTATAGTTCAGGCTCTGCGTTGATATGTCAATCAGTTAGTCGCCCAGCTTCTTCTTTTATAAATTCTATGATTACTCTGGTATGGGAATATTTTGTCTTGGCATTTGGTATTACTTTTCGTCAGTTTTAGATGACACCGAAGGAATATATAAAATTTATAAATTTCCCATCGCGGAACATTTAATTTTTTCTTTTGCTTTCTATCAGTATAATGATCTTCGCTCGTCAAAAATAGTGGGACCGATGCACATTTTAAATATCATATTAAATGTCTCAGACACTCTTGTATATTTTTCATACAGAGAAATATTAAGACACAAGCGCGGTCGGTATCAAGTTAGACGGCAAGAGCACCGATAGCGTTCTATCAGAAAGTAGTAAAGTTGCGGCGCGAGCGGGCGCGGACGGCGGCGAAGCAGATTCGGAGTGTTATCAAACTCACAAGAAAAGCAATCAATGCGACCCGTGCCCCCCGCGGCCCACCCCCACCACACGCCCGCCCGCGCCAGCCCTCGCGCGTCCCGTAACCTACCCAATGACCTTGTATGACATCCCAGTTGACAACTTACAACGTGATATTAAACACGGCCCTTCACCTCTAATTTGAAAATCATCACATTTTAAGTTGATCAGAGTTGCAACAATATGATATTCTGTTCGGCCATTGCGAGTCTACGTGAAGGTGGCTGTCTACGACCGGAAACAGGAAGGCATTTTATGGGATTTTGAGTATGAGGTTTGGGTCTCTATGCTAAAAGCATATGTATCTATTTCCTAACGATTTCGTCTGTATTTGTGTCTTTAGAGATTATAATCTATTCATAGATGCGAGGGGGTAGTAGTGTGGTTGCACATTACAGCCAATCCCGATTTTTTTGTGTAAAAACTATATTATAGTGATTTCAAAGTCAAATATATTCATTATATACCTACCCACCATGGGCACTATAAAAAAATCAAAAATATCCACAAATATATATTTGCTACTTACAATTTTACACAAATGACCGATGTTATAAGAATTATTTAAACAAATATGTCATCGAGTGTCAACTCTCGGCGCTACCAAACTGTCTTAATAGTAGATGCAAGAGCAATTTAATTGAATTCCCAGCAGTCTCATATTCAATAGCAAACAGCATTTCTTAACAACATTACCATCTTTAGAGACAGTCAACTGTCGCTAAATTTGCTACAGAGATGAACTCCCGCGGAGTCGGGAGGTCGACCGCTCGTCGGCTGCGACATTACATGTTAGTGTAATTAATCATTTCAAATGCGGGTCATTAAGTTTTGCTTCATTATTATCCCAGAAAAGGGCCGTATCTAAAATATCCCATTGCTTTTAGAAAATTTGGATATATATATATATATATATATATGAGATTTTATTACGAGTAGGGAACGAGCAAATATCATATGCCAAGTTATAGCACTTTTGGTATTTATCTTGCTTGCTTATAAAACAATAAATTAATAATTTAAGAATATCCAACCCGGTGTAGAACTGTCAAGTTAGGCATACGCAGCGATGCATGGCACCTAATACTAATATATTCCTAGTACACACGCAGTTTTTACTGCAATATCGAAATTAGATTTGAAATCACAGAAAAAGTTCGAAATACCAGTTCAAATGATTCGCCATCTTTATCCAGTATAATGAAGCGATAACTAGCCTAGAGAATATTGCCAGTTTAAATTAACAAGATTATTTTGAGCGAAATATATTTACTAATTATTTCAGAGAAAACAGGAAATCTTCCGCTCAGGCCAAGCGGTATTGAGTCCTCGCCAAGGCTCATCAATTGTGTTCGCTCAGGTTACACGATAAACGTTGGAATTGCTTGACATATTCCCGCAAAACACCGAGTCAAAAATAAACAGTTTGTTAGAAAGCATGTATAAAATGTTAAAACATATCTTATTAATTTTTCTTATAGTCATGTGTACATTGGTTTGATCTTCTTTTGTTATATAAACCCGACACCTTTAAACCTGCCCCTGCGGTAACCACACACACCAAATCTTACACTAATTATGGCATTATATAGATGATCAATATAAACCTCATAAACCTCGTCTGATAAAAAAATAATAAAACATTTCGTGTACACAGTTTCTGGGTTACCATCTATTTAATATTATATATACTAATTATTATTAGTATGTTTGCCAGTAATCTGTAAGTGTACCTACAACAAATATTTAAATCATATGATATCAGTTTATCTTTCAAACCATCCAACTGGTGCTGGCAGACTAGTAAAGTAGGCCAAATTTACATATATTGAGAGTCATCCAATAAGATGCCTCACATAATCCTGTGGGGTCATAAGGGTAGTAGTATTTATTTTTAGTCTGTTAGAACCGTACTTCCTGTTATGAAATTATTATTATAGCATTTAAAAGTAGCAATGGACAGAATACATAGCAGAACTGATAGCCGAAGGCACTCTTAAGTTATGGAGTGGAAACATCTGCCTACAATCTAACAGGTGCTCTGTTCACTGAAGTGCAATGCACTTAGCACAATACCAGTCAATAACATAATAGATTTCGCAGAACAGATTATGTATTATACTATATTTATTATGAACAAATTCTGTATTATACTATACTTCTAGCGATTGAACTTACTATTCAAAGTTGATGCGTTTTCAGATATACAATACCAATATCAGTTTTAAGCCGGAAGTATATTCAAGAAGTCAAAAAAATACTTATTTGTTATTGTACTCGTAAGGACATCAATAAAGCGTTTCAGTGCCCAGATCTGCGTTCTGACCGGACACAGCAATGTGGGCTCGGCTGTGTGCTGAGTTACTGGTAAACTCAGAACTAATTATACAGTTAGGGGTTGATTTATCTGCCTACACCAGATGGATGTTAAAACTAAGTTTACTGCAAGTCCATAACATGACTGATAATGATTCCTTAAACAACTAAACGTCGGCGTGCACACTGGCTCGCTTCTCACTGTGAGCTGAGCGCTCTGCACTGTACAAGAATTGTGAACCTACTTTAACTAAAACAGTGCGGCTTAAAACTTTCCAACAATAAAAGTACTTGGTTAAATAAAAATAAGCTCGTATGAACGTCAAACCAAACAGTTAGCGTTCGACCGCATGCCGGCGCCGGGGACGCGGCCACTGGCCGGCCGGCCGGCCCGCTGGCCCGGCGTGACGGCGCGGCGCGCCCGAGCTGCTGTTTAGCGAACTAGTTTAAAACTACAAACACGCTGCGACTGCCCACGGACACTCGCGGCGGTGCCGCGGCGGTTTACGATGCTCAGAAAATTCCACTTCTCTTCGTCCTACAAAATCTGCTCAGTGTTGGATTGAAATCCACCGTTTCACTGCTAATTTATACATAAAAATAAAATTCTATTGTGAAGTCGTGATTATTAAATAGATTTCAAAGCTTTTCACATAGAATAAACATTTATAAATTGCAAATGGTTCTATGCCAATCGATTTATCGGCCCCCAGAGATCAATACAGATCATATTTGGGAATTACGGGCTTAGAATATTTATGTTCGTTTAAAATTTTACAATATGCAATATGCAATAAAATCGTGGGTCTGCTGCGGTACGATGCTCAGTTTTAGGAAATATATTTCCAATTCAAACCACTCACACCATGTTTTAAACTCACCACTCGAGCGAAGCGATGGCCTTAACCTTTCTCTACATCAAATAAAGTTTAATTATTACGGCTACAAGGCGTACCTTGTTTCATGATCTCCCCAAAAAGATAAAGATGTGCCCACAATTAATACGCTGGGTTTAGGTTTTGGCGTCAGAATCTTCTGAAGAGATGAAGATTATGCTGCCCGTCCCCGCCCTGTTGCTATTGAGCTACTCCGTTGGAATGTGTATATCGCCTTATATCTGTCCCGGTACTTACTACGACACTTGGTACTAAGGGATGTAGGTACTATTCCAATAATCTTGTATTAAATCTTATTTACAACTCAACAAACGATTCATATATGTAGTTAGACTTAACCAAATGTTTTGGGCTGTTTCTGTTTTCACACGTAACACATAGACGGGTAATATTGAAGAATTACACAACATGATTTTTCCAGCAACATTCAATCATTGTATGATTACCGCAAAGCATGTCATGCTTCCGCGGTCGATGGTCCCGCAGCTCGCACCAAGTTTCGTTTATTAGATTTCTAATATTGCGCGAACCGCCAGGATTCGGACACCGAACTCGAGCCGAAATCTCTGATACGTGTAATTTAGGGATATTCAAGATATATTTAAAGAGCTCACTTTGCGTGTTCGTCGATGATGTGTAGAAATATATGCGACCAAAATACATAATACATTCAATATCAGTAAATTGTGCTTTTTAGGCCGAGAGCTGAGAGCTAAATGCCACATAAGACGGGACATAACGATATTAATTCCAAAGAAACTGATTGTCTTATTCTCCTTAAAGCAAAATTTGGAGCGAATTCCTGTTATCCTATTTTGAACAAATGTCGAGCGACAGCTGCGCTCTGCGGTTGCCTACACGCTCACCCAGCGGAGCTATTATGGGCAAAGTTCCCGCTTTCTAAGGGAGGCCTAGGTCCAGTGGACTTCCGGATGGCTGGTGTGATCATGACCTGATTTTTGCTGAAAGAATAATTTAAAATAGGGCACTTAATGACCTTATCGTTATCAGAGTCACCGGTCATTTGAATTACACCATTATCTATTTTTGTCGAGAGAACATATTATTTTATTTATTTAGACGATTTAAATGCGCCTGCGACAGCGTAGACCCGTAATACTCGACAAAGATAGACATATTTATTTATAACAGTGCTGTTCAAAGGCAAATAATAATAAAGGTGTTTAATGCGAGTAGAAATTGCTTTACAATAGTCGATCCTCAATATCGTGATTGCTAAACTAGCGGTGTGTTTACGTATCAAAGCGGCGAACGACGACGGCTTAAAGCCGATAGCAAGTCGTAACCGTGTTGACAATAAACTCTTATCACGGACACTAACTTTTTAGCATGCAGGCGAAGGGCGGGGCGGGCGGGACGCGCGGGCGGGCGGGCGGTCGCAACGACATGGTGCCGACTTCTTTCGGGCGGCCAAGTTATTGCAGAGCGTGGTGCACGCAACCAGGTGACTTGAAAAATGGATTCAAATCAAAATTGAAGTCTTCGTCTCTGAATTTAGATTCCGAAACGTAATTGTTCCATTCAACAGAGCGTGTCATTTCTGTCTTAAGGCTTTGATGTTCTAGACACCGAGGACAAAGATTGTCCCTAAACTTAGGAGCTTGATCAAACCTAATAAAGGCTATTTATTAATAGCGGTTGGCAAGTTTGGGCCGCGCACGCGAGAATGACGGCCTACTGCTGTTTGATTACTTTAACTCGAGCCTTTGATGTCTACGCTTTAGTTTGTTAACCAGTTATATTGTGCGTTTCATGCTGTCTTATATATGAGATAATCTAAAATACAACAATTTGCCGTGCGGTACCGGCAGAGTAGAGTTCCTTGCTCTGTACCAGGTATCGTTAGATGACTACCAGAACCGACAGAAGGCGGTATATCCATCCAAAACAGTGTAGCTCAAATGCACAGGGCAAGGATGGGCAGCAGCATCCCCGTCACAAAAGCTGCGCTCTGCGATTGCCAACACGCTTACCCGCGTGGCTATTATGGGCAAACAATCACCTTTTTTGGAGAGGCCTATGTCCAGCAGTGGACTTCCTAATAGCTGGTATGATGTAGTAGAATACAAAAGACTTACTTAATATAATAAAATTGTAACATCACATTAGTAGGTGAATGAATAACTAACTAAATGTGAGTTTTAACTTAAGTTCAAGTTTAGTAGACCACAGTGAGGAATTTGTTAATATTATAAGCCTGTAATATAATGACAAGCGTAAAATAAGCTGAATTTGATGTACCCGTATAATGCATTCAATGGCTGACTGAGGGTAAGTCAAAATAAAATATTATCATCATACCAAGCATTGAAAGTCCACCGCTAGACATAGGCCTCCCCAAGGAACGAGGAGTTTTGCCTAGAATCGCCGCGCTGGGCAAGCGTGAAATATTAGTTACGAAGCAAAACTAATGTCAGAAATGAAATAGCACTTGGAAACAGGAGCGCAAAACTTCAGTTATAAAAATAAATGTGAGAGGCAAGAGCCGCGCGGCCGGCCGGTGCCGGTGCCGGCGCCGGCGTCGGTGCCGGAGAGCCGGTGGCCGGACACAGTTCCGCAACTCCATTAAACTTGCCCCTCGCGTCGCCGCCTCAAAAATACGACGGCTCTAATGTAGTTTGCGGCTGTGAGCGGCTTCCTCGCTTCATAATCAACTTTGGAGTTCACTCAACTATTGAATCTGTGGTAAACTGAACAGCCTGGAACAACAACCGCTCCAGGCATCCCGGTAATCGGTTTTTATCGGCCGCCCTACCAGATTCATTAGATCGAAGTGTGTGTTTGATATTCTGTAGCCTGCAGTATTTTTATAATAATTTACACAACATCTCATACATTAACCTAATATGAGATAAGTCGCTTAAAGCACTATCGTGGAACATTTGATAACAGAGGGAGCACAAATATAGCACAAGATTACATATGTACCGACGAGACAGAATCAACACAAATGTAGACGTGACAGTTGTTGGACGGGCCCGGGCGCGCAGACAGTAGTGATCGAGGGTTCGATTCCTATCCAGAGCAAATATTTATATGATGTTATTTGTGTTTGTTCTGTGTCAAGGTGTTAAATATGTATATTTAAGTATTAAATCCTATCTTGTGTGGCAAGAGTTGTTGTAGACAAACATTAATATTATTAATATTTAATAATACATTCCCATATCTCATATATTGACTTGACTCCGTAATAATCACTTATGTTTCGGACCAAAGAAGAATTACAAATATATTACTTATATAATTCTATTTAACACCCAGACACAGAACAAATATAAATATCATCATATAAATATTTGTCCTGGATTGGGATCGAGCCCACGACCTTTGGCGCGCGGCGCGCAAAAAATTACAATTATACCATCTGCGCCGCGGGCCAGTCGATGGCGTATCAAGTGATCAATAATACCTACGACAATGCATTATTCAGTAAACACAACATACGAATTCCCCTACAAAGCTCGAGGAAATCAAGTATACGTGCATCGATAGATGCAATAACTGTTATCTCGTCCCGTTACGGCGACGAACGAGGCAACTTGTCTGCGGCCGGCGACACCATCGTCCCGCGCGACACCGTCCCCCGGTGCGACACGCTTGTATTGCCGGGCGGCGATATCCTTCAACGGTGTGGAATCAAATCAGTTAGCGGACTGCCTCGCAATACTTGTTATCTTGACCTCCGGGTGCCTCGGGCCCCGGGCCCACATAGCTCCGGTCCGGAGAGCATTGTTCGCGACAGTCAGATCACTGATATGTACCCCCGATACAACAACGACAACCGAACCGCATTACTTCGTGGCGATGTGTAATTACATCATCCATATTAATATAAAACCATGTGTCTATTTGTCTTTGTTTGTTACACTTTCACAGGTTGAACAGTAAACTGAGGTTGAAAAGATTTTGATGAAATTTTGATGAAAATTATCACACTTTTTATCATTTACGCGTTTGCTACTCATAATAGAACTGCTTTCTAACTGCTTCAAAACACGTTTTTTTTTTTCATTTTTTGATTGACGTTTCGTGTACTTTGCGGCAACAGTTCTCAATATTTAGTAAGTTTTATTCGATGATTATTATATATATTATTTTAAAAATAGATAAAACATAAACAAAATACAAATAATTCTATAGCTTAGTAACTATGAAAGATGTAGTAGAAGTATATCGGAAAATATAAATGGTCTCAATGGTCGCATATGCGTTAATATTTTCCGATCTATATAATATATAAAAAAACTTATTATTATTAAATACAAGAAACATAGGTACTGACTTGTCATGAGTGTTTTTGTGTTTATGAAAAAGTTGGCGAACTGCTATACGAGATAGAGGCAAGAATAATTAATTGTATCAAAATAATGACTAAGCACTACTTATTTTAACTAAAAGATCTAAAAGAAATAAATAAAAGGTCAGCCGTAAAATGTACGGCCAAATTTAAAACGAGAAAATACGAATATTACTGTATTTCGTGATAAATATTATACGCAAGCAGCCGGCACTTTCGCGCGAGAACTATTTCCGAATTAAAAATAACTCGGAGGATTCAAGTTGAAAATGTTCTTGCGAAAACCTGAACTCAAGCTCTCTAACAATGGCTTTGTCGGTGGTCGTACATAAGGGGACCTTTAATAATTTTATTGCTGGCCCGCATTGTCCGGCCCGGGGCACGTGCGCGTGCACGCGTACATACATTCATAAATTAGTTCATGTGTTTTGGTAAATATTGTGAAGGTCTAAACCTGTCCAAATTTTTATGAAGCCTTTTTTAGCAACCCGTATTTGTTGGCGCGGTGAAGAGAACAAAAAATTGTGTTGGTATTGGGTGTTCTGCCTTTATTTGTTTTTGGTTAAACCAACGCGGGATCTGCTACCGGCCAGAACAATGCCATTTGTTAAGTACACATAACATAGCGTGACGTGGTGCATATAATGTCGACCCATAATTGCCGCACTGGGCAGGTGTAGTGACAGTTGCAAAGAGTAGATCTGCGACAAGGATTATGCTGCCCATCCCCACCCTGCGCTGTTTTGGATGGATATCATAAACATAATATTAAATTCGTTATCTGAGTTTTGTAATACAAAATTGTAAATTTATAGTTTATTAAAATTTCCACAACATTTAATACATTGACCTGATTCTGTGATAATCCGCGTAAAGCACTTGTGTTACCGACATCAGACAACAGAGAAATCTCAATATTAATACTTAAATACTTATATTTAACATCCAGACGCAGAACATACACTAATACCATCATATAAATATTTGTGCAGGGTGGAAATCAAACCCACGACCTTTGGCGCACAAGATAGGATTACTATCATCGGTGGCATTTTATTTACTATATGTTATTCGAATAGAGTACATACAGCACTTCAAGAATAATTGAGCACCTATATACACATTAATTACAATGCAGTTTTAAAATTTTGATTGAAAAGGATCAAGATACTTTAATAAAACATCGACTGTTAAACAGAAAACATAAGTATTTATTAATCATCAACATCATTACAGTCATTGGAAGTCCACTGCTAGACATAGGCCTCCCCAAGAAAGCGGGAATTTTTCGCCTAATTGCCGCGTTGGGCAAGCGTGTTAGCAATCGCAGAGCCCAGCTTTTGCTTTCGATTTAATTGCGAGTAGGCAGCGTTTAGAGAGCCTGCCTGTCTACTCCACTGGGGTAGAATACTAGCACCACGTCCCGGACACACAGTTTATTTTGTAATGTATTTGCACATTTTTTGCCAGTATTATCTAAGAGGGACACGCTACCGGCGTGATTGGAAACTATATTATTTTCTTTGACAACTTCAATATACTCGTATCCGCCATATTTTTAAGAAAAACAAAATATGTGGTGGATCTGGGTCAAGCTCACGACGGGAAGTTTGACATGCACACATTTATGAAACTGATAAAATATTATATTTGATTTTCTGATTATTTCACTACCATTTGGTATATATAATACTATCTCGAATGTAAATGGTAAATGAATATATTCACACAACATCTCATACATTGACCTGACTCGAAAAAAAGTCGCTTAAAGCACTTGTGAAATTAGAACAGTGGAATCACCCAGTGAATACACCCAGATACAGAAAAAAACATAAATATCATCTCACATAGGTATGTCCTGGTTAGGGACCGAACCCACAACCTTTGGCGCATAAAACAAGATCACTACCATATATCGTTGACCAACGAAAATCTGTATGTCACTGAACTCTTCCTAAACGACTGGACCGATCGGTATGTTTTTGTTTACATTTGGGTGGCACCCTGAATGGTTTAGATTCATATCAACCCGGGAGATGGCGCTGCGATCGGTATCTAGGTTTAAATAACCCTATGCTATAACTGAACAGCTGGATCGACTTAAATGATTTTTTTTGTGAATACATTCAAGTGGGAGCCTGAATAAAATTATGAGTCCAACTCACAAATCAGCCTGGCAGATGGCGCTGCAGTCGGTATCTAGGATATTTATCTTTATTATCTGTCTTTAAATTCGTACATTGTTTAATATCCTAATCGCTTGAAATATCAAGCGGGTCGACGTCTGTCGGGTCCGCCATCATACGAATACATATAAACCTCTCCTAAAAACCTTTCCCGCCAAGTGACAAGCCCGGGTTAAGCTGTTAGGAAGTAATTCCGGTGGAGGCTGTTTCTGTGGCGCGGCCCGCGTCAGTGTCGCACACCTGACAGCGGAGTGTTCCGCGCTCCCGGGTGGAGCCATCCATCACGGCGCCCGCCGCGAGCGATCCTCAATCTCATTCCGATAGTCCGCCGCACAAATGTACCGATATTCACTCATATTTTTATTCTGTATGTTGTGATCAGTTTTGAAATAGACATACTTTGAACCGGTGTACGTGAAATATCGATACCAATAAATATTGATTGTTGGATCACTATTTCCAATGAATATAAACAAACACTTTATTTTTATATTATAACTTGACTTAAGCGAAAGTCCTAACTGAAAATCTAACTAAGTATGTATACTGTTGTAAAATTGTATATAATTATTTTATTGTTATCTAAGGATTATAACCCTAATACTACAGGGGGGGGCTGGGCAGAATACTTGTCACGAAGCTGGGCTCTAAGACTTCTCAGACTTCTCATACTTCTGTTTCGTATTTTCTCTCTTTACATGCAAAGAAATTACTTTACTTATTCCTCATCATCATCATACCAGCCAATGGAAGTCCACTGCTGGACATAGGCCTCTCCAAGAGAGGTGTTGGCAATCGCAGGGTGCAGCTTGCGCGACGGGGATGCTGCTGACCATCCCCTGTGCATTTGATATCCGATTGTTTTTCGGATTTACCTGTTAATCCCGCCCATTGCGATCATCTCATATCATATCGATAAACAAACATATCTTTAATGATTTTGCAAAATTATTATATTGTACAGATATTTATGAGATTGTTGCTTTACAAATACTCGAGTAAAGATGTTTGCGTAATCTGAGATGAATACTTACAGCGATTTGTCATCCGCTCGAGACGCAAAAGGCGGGAGCATCTTTAAAAAGTCAGATAGGAATATTTTAATAAATGACCAACTGCCGCCCGCTGACGTCTATTTTGTCCTATATTTACTATTGTTAGTAAAAAATCGTAAATGATAATGGAGAAGCAATCACGCACACGTATGTGCCAGTGCAACCAGCCGTCCAACCTCATGAGCCTTGCTAGTAAAATGCGTAGAACTAATCTGCGTATATGTATGTATGCCGTAAAAAACAACATTATCCTTTTCAAATACCTAAATAACGCAGTTTTAAACGTTGAAATGATATGAATTTCAAGGTTGCAGCAATGATTATGTGATATTGTACAACTCTTAGAGGTCAAAAGTGGTGTTGACGCAGATGGCAGTGATTCTATCTTGTGCGCTAAGGGTCGTGGGTTGGAGCTCCATACAGAACAAATATTTGTATGGTGATATTTATGTTTGTTCTGTGTCTGGGTGTTAAATATATGTATTTCAGTAGTATATTTGTAATTTCCCTGTTGTCTGGCGTCCGCAATACAAGTGCTTAAGCGACTAACCATGGAGTCAGGGTAATGTATAAGATGTGGTGGGAATTTATTATTAACATAAAACGCAAAATATATAGGGTAGTGTAGGGCAAATGCGTTCATGTAACTTATTTAATCTTATGTGTACTGCATCGTGTTAAATAACGGATTTATTAAACTATATACATACATTTAACGTAATCCTTTTCATTTTGTTGATGTTCTCTGTAGAAGTGATGCAGTCCCGAGCGGTGTCTTATCTTAGTCCCATAAAGCCAGAGGACATATCCCGAACAGTTCACGGTTATCCTGTTTCATCCCCATAGAGATTTTGGTCATCGTAGGGATCAGACGGGGAGCCCCGGGAGCCCATTCAACAGACGGCAATAACATCTGGAAAAAGGTGTGATATTGTTGCCAGAAATCCACATTACTTCTGCATGCCCACTATTGGTGGACTATCTATCGCTGTGCGCGGGTGCGGGTAGTGGAGGAAATTAGCGCGGCTCATTTGTCCCGGTAATGGGATATCGGCGTAATGAAAATTAATTGATTGTTCGATTTAGTCCAATTGATCTAATAAACGAACCATTAACATATCCCGCGTGTTTAATTACATCCCTCGCGTATGATTCTGCAATTTAATTATTGCGTATAATTGTCATATAGACTAAACGGATTACCAGTTAAGGAATCAGCTGAATATATTCCATGTTCGAATAGTTTTTCGTGAGGTACCGGCAGAGTAGAATAGTACCTTTGACTACACCAGGTGTCGTAACAGGCGACTAAGGTACCAGAACAGGCAGATGGCGGTATATCCATCCGAAATAGTGTAGCTCAAATGCACAGGGTGGTAATAGGCAGCAGCATCCATGTCACAGAAGCTTCTCTCTGCATTGCCTACACGCTTGCCCAGCGCAGCAATTATGGGCAAAATCATTCCCCTCTTGGGGGGGGCCTTTCTCCAGCAGGAGACGATGGCTGATAATGTTGATGATATAATAAATAAACATCTTAGGACTTGCAAGAGTTGTTAAAAGTCATCCGGTTTAAGAGTAATTGCAGTTATTTTAATTTGATCAAGGATTTTGTTGATTTGCCACTAAAATTTGTATTGTATAGTTCTAAAGTCCAAAGTTAAGCTGCCGACTTTAACCCTGCATAGTAATCGGTATTAGTTTCATAAGCGAAGAAAGCAATGTGGATAGACGATACTCGATAGTATGTTTAATTAAAAACTGTAAGTAATTGGAAGGTGAATTAACGTTGTTAGCCGGCGTAGGTCGGGACGAGCGCGCGCAGAGTTGCTCGGAGGGAACCGCCGCGCTTTAATAATTCACGCGGCGATCTCGTGCCCGCGCGCTCTCTGTATTTCACGTTAAACAGGGAATTAATTCTATGAGGTGCCTTTTACATTGATGTACGCGCGCTCAGGCAAATTTTGAGCATGGCGAATATGTTGTAGGCGCGGGGATCTCCAGCTTCACGTCCGTGAAATAAATTGCGGCTATCAATTGAATTTATATAGCACGATACTGGATTTTAGCAGGTGATTTGCTGCGATCTGATTGGTAATTTAACATAGTTGGCAATTCAGCTGTCAGCAAATCGCTTAGTAAAAATATATTTTATAATGTATTTTTACAACTTTACGCCGTGATGTGTAGGCAGAATCGACGTTCTGTGTTTTAGAAGTTCTTCCCGGACGAATACCGTGACACGTAAAGTATTTTTAAAGTTTGTTTTCTCCCAAAAATACGTGGACCACTAAACTCTTTGTTTCACCTTTGTCTTTAGCCTGGCTGTCAACCCGACGAGACCTTTTTCTTAGGCAGGTCGCAGGGAAAATTTAAGTCCCGACTCTTCGTACAGCGAATTTTAACGTTAGTAAGGCATGGAATTTGATAAACAAACTATTTATACGCCACTATATAGTAACAAGCCGTGAGCTACCGGCAGAGTAGAATAGTACCTCCCCCAGTACCAGGTGTCGTAAGAGGCAACTAAGGTACCAAAACCGACAGATGGCGGTATATCTATCCACAACAGTGCAGCTCAAATTCACAGAGCAGGGGTCGGCAGCAGCACAACCCCGTCCCAAAAGCTGCGCCCTTGGATTGCCGACACGCTTGCCCAGCGCGGCAATTAAAGGCAAATTTCCCCTTGTCTTGGGGAGGCCTATGTCCAGCAGTGGACTTCCAAATGCTGATGTGATGATGATATAGGTAAAGCACATATACACTTTGTCGATTATGTATTATAAAATATATTACTAAGTCGCGACGATCGCGAGACGTGGAAATTCACTGATAACCTGAAAATGATACAACGGCCAGTATGCAGTTTAGTTGACACTTGTTTGCGTTTAAAAATAAATATAATCACGGAATAGTTTAAACGGAAGAATAAAACAAAAGTAAGAGACCGGCGCCATGTGCAGGGCGTCGCGCTCCAAGGCAGGCTCCGATTACGTGACAAACATTAAATAATAAGACTGGAGCTATTGTCGCTGGAATGTGGTGTGCTATTGTGGCGGTGAGGTGGTGCGGCGGTGTGGTGATGCCGCGGTGCGGCGAGGGCGAGCGGCCCGCTGCACTGTGACGTCCAACATAACATTAATTATTGTTCGGCAAACCGCCGCTGATTGCCGGACGGCACATTAAGCCATTTTCATATTCAACTAATAAATAATTGCCATCGGCACACTGAGCTGTTGACCACATCTCTACATTAGATCGCGTGAGGAGATGCATAAAGTTTTTTCACAAATTGAACGAGCGAGTGTTATGTCACGCCGTATGCTTTATTCCACGCCGAAGATTAACTTGTGCGGGATTTATTGCCGTTGTATGGCGCGCGAGCCGACCCGATACAACAGGCGACCGACGTGCCGCGCTCATAAAATATTTTATTTCGCTTCGAGATCGCCAGCGAGAGCGGCCATCGCGGAGATTGATCTGCAGAAGGGATATCGCGGGTGCAATATCGATATAACTAATTCGGCGAGTGTGTGCGGCTCCCTGCTGACGGATGTCGATACCTCATCTGAGGTCCAATCGCCGTTTGACCCGGTTTCATTTATATGAAAATTACGCTTGACAACCCTCTATCTGCATTCAAATTGGGGATCAAACAAAAATTGAGCCCTCTAAAGGCGAGGTGGGGTGAGGTGTCCGGGGGGTGGGAGCCAGGTACTTTTGGTTGTTCCAGGAGCGATTTATTGTGTCACGCCTTCTGCGACTCGAGTCTTCAAGTTTGTCAAACGCTCTGGCTTGAGGCTTTGTTGTTTTCCAACTTAACCAACTTTGTTATCGACAAGTTACTGTTTACCGAAATTATACTTTTGCACCATCGGGGGAAAGTTCTTCACTTAGACTTTGTAAGTTTGTAAGTAATGTTACAGTTCAGTGTGGTCAATTGTTCTATGGATATTATTTTCCATAAATCTTGTTAATTGTATATAGGTACTTAAAAGTAACATTTGTGAAATCTTTGCAATTTTTCTTGGACTATAATATTGGCTTGACTGTTAGGTTTATCTTAGATCGACCGGAGGGTTTACCCACATCCTTCTTATCGAAACCTCTAGTACCATTTACACAGACAAGATCTAGAAATCTTAAATTAGGCATAGGTTTATTTCGAATCAAACTCAAATTATATTTTATTCAAGTAAGTCACCAACATATGAAAACTAGGCCTTCCTTGTTCCTATATGTTGATGATTCTTAGCTGGTGTCAATGACTGGTCTGCCTGACGGGTTTTAAAACAACAGGTTCATCACAAAACCCTTGTATGCACTTAAAACATTTTATTTATCATATCAGCCATTGGAAGTCCACTGCTGGACATAGGCTTCCCCAAGAAAGGAGGAATTTTGCACATACTTGCCGCGCTGGGCAAGTGTATTGGCAATCGCAAAACGCAGTTTTCGCGACGGGGATGCTGGTGCCTGTCCCCGCCTATCCCTAAATTAAGTTTTCGAAACTCACGTGATCTAATAGTATTTGTATATACTCGGTAAAGGCACCTAACGACGTGGCCTTTTGTACACGTTCTATTTAAATAACACAAAAGTAAGATTAATCTTAGTATTATTTAGTAAATTTTGACCCGTTCGGCAATTTCGCAAGCGGGCCTGCAGCGCGCCGAGCCCATTAAGGGAGTTGGCTTTATCTAAAATCGCCGAGTAATCTCATTACAGTTGAGAGCAATCGATGTGCAAATTGGGACGAGCGCAATCTAAGGGAAGCTACTTGGGCCGGCGGGGTGTGGGCGGGGTGCGGGGACTGGGACAGGCTTTTTGCGGCCTAATGGTGACATCTCGTTACGGCCGATCGCCTGCCATTCCTCACTACACTTAACCTGGGGGAATACACTGTTTTTATACGGGTTTATATTATTTTATAGCACCGTCGCGTGCCAAATTCATAGATCGCATTAATGTAAAGCGGGGAAACCTTTACAGCATTATTGAATCAGCATTTGCATTATCATTGCATTATCATTATTGAACAGCGACAGAACGCACCGAAACTAAAAGAGAAGTAGAATATGTTTGTAATCAGCAATGTATTGAACTTGAAAATTTATCTAAATAACCCACTAAAATGGTAATTAATAAAACATCATATCAGACTTTTCACTAATTTTAAATAAAGAGAGTAATAAATCAGTGAGCGTGAACGACGAGCTCCCGAAGTATCGTTAATGACACGAACAATGAATTAAATCTTTATAAGCTTTAATTTAAGTTGCGTTAGTTGTATATTAATATTATTTGTTCCATAATCCAGACATAATCTATAAGTACATATGAACATAGAATACAATGATGTAAGAAGTGGTCGTCGGCAGCTGTGCCAGAATTCAACTGTGTTACAGCCGCCTGCGTGTTCCTTCGTGTTCAATATATATTCCAAAGCATAGCGCATTTTAAAATAACAAACTCCAGTTGATACAATTTGTGCGCGCGTATAAAAGAATAGATGTCTAAACGCGTAGAATGTCTTCAGTGTGCTTATAATTTAAAAGTGACAGCCAGTTCCTAAGGCTTTTCTTGCATTTATGAAATGATAAAGGTTAATATTTTGAGCTTTATCAGCGTTATATAAATAAGAGCTATTGATGAAGTGATGTCGCTTCGTAAAAGATGTTCTACAGAGAACGGTTTAGCAAGAATAGGTTTTATTACGTGTCGTTTATAATCTCTAGCATGAAAATATATACATAAAATAATAAATTCCCACAACATCTCATTCATTGACCTGAGACCGTGGTAGGTCGCTTAAAGCTCTTCTTAAAGCTCTAATGGAATCACGAATACACTACTTAAATACACATATCCAACACCCAGACTCAGAACAAAAACATATATTTTGCTCTGGATGGGAATCGAACCCACGACCCCTGGCGCGCAAGATAAGATCACTTCCATCTGTGCCATTGGGCCCGTCAAGCATGTTGGCGATAGAAGAAAAGAGGATGCTTCTTTAAACTTCAATGTATTCTTCTTTCACAAGCTAATTTTTGCTGAGAAAACACACGTCCTGCGCACTATTTTCATGTAGTTTGTATGCATTTTCTATTTACATATATAAAATTAAAAGTCCTTGTGTAAGAGATCGATAGATTCCTTCCGATATCGTGATCAACCACCGTGGAACTAGGCCCGTATTTAATGGAAAATATTTTTATATTATCCGAAATTATCTTTAGTAATTGTCAATAGACAAAGTGAAACTAATATCCATTATGAGTAGAATAAATGAGAGTAGTCTATCATTATAAGCGCAAATATTTGGGAGAGAAAACCGGCAAATTGGAGCCATTAAAAGTCTATCACTTAGTGGAACTTCAGGGAATTATTAGGAAGCCGAATAAAAATATTGTTATTCCGTTCGAGGGGCGGGGGGCGCTAGGTGCGGCGAGTTGTTGCTCCCGGGGACCGCTGCAAACTCACTTGTTATTCTTGTAAACTGAACAATTTGGCATAATTTTGTTGTAAAATTTCCAGTTGCTGAGCCGCTTGTTAGTTTATTTTGATTAACCGCTACGAGCTTTGTTGGTTACCGGCGGGCGAGGTAGAGAATTTACATTCATTAGAGCGTGCTTTCTATAATATTAATATATATCCCCGATATAACATGACATTGTTGTTTTACAATTCCATTTATTCTGTACGCTGAACGGTATCACTTGAACAAATATCATTAGTTATTATTTGTTTGTATTGATCGTGAATAATTTAACTTATTACCTTTGAATTATTTATGACATCATCATCACCATCATCATCTCAACCGTTAGGAATCCGCTGCTGGAAATAAGCCTCCCCCAAAAGAAACGGGGAAAGTAACCATAATTGCCGTGCTGAGCAAGCACAGCTTTCGCGATGGAGCTGCTGCCGTTTTAATGACTTAATTGTTTTTGTGATTTCGTGAACCAAAAAGTGTTCATTGTTTTATTATATATTGTATATTATGTGTGATATATTGTTATATCACACCTGCCCAACGCGCTAGGTGGGCGTGATGACAATCGCAGAGAGTAGTTTTGCGACGGGGATGCTGCTACCTACCCCCGCTCTCTTGAATTAGAACCGCACCGTTTCGGATGAATATACGCTCTACCAGGCATATGCATCTGAAACGGAAAGGTTCCGGTACCTTAGTCGCCTCTCACGACACCTGGTACAGAGGGAAATAATTTCTACTTTGCCAGCACTCTACAGCACCATTTTGATGCGGACCATTTAATAATTTATGACCAAGCGTCACTTTTAGATCTTTGTGCTGTTATTACAGTTATAACGGATGGTCCTGCGCGTATCGACAATTCCTTTGAATGTTACAAACGATGTTTTCTTAAGTGCAAGCCACGAGAAATAACTGAGTGAGTGGGTACTCGATGAGGGTAGAGATGCTTAATGTACAGTGTCGTGGCAAGTCTCTCAGCCATGCGCGCGCTAAGGGCAGATCTGGTATTAACGACCTTCAAGATCAACCCCCTTTTTGTGAGCTCACCAACTTTACCGGTGTCCTATAGATCGCTCTGTGTGAGTGACTTGTTATTTAGAATTTAGCTCTGGCAGTCGCTGGGACATTATTTGAGATATTTTCTATATTTCCTCTCGAATGGAGACCAGGCACAAAACATCGCAGCGTGAAACATCCCCGAATAAAGATAAAAAGCAATGTGATTTCAGCTGCAGGATTGTAGTAAATGTAGATGCTGGCCTCATATTAGCTGGTCATTGAGGAAATCTCTTTGTGAGGCCTATGTTTAATGTCCTACACTTGATATATTGAAAAAATAATAAAATATGAATTCACCTAACATACCGATTTTTTTTTATTAAGCCAGTTCGACAAACAGTACGCGTTAGTGATATCCCTGTGATACTCGCTCGTAATATCACAGGGATATCACTTACGCGTTGCCAACCTTGTGACTTGAGGATATTATTACACATTAACCAGTAAATTCACTGCCTCTCTCATCCTACAGACCGGAAAACTGCTATTTGGCAACAGAAAAGTGAAGTAGGTGGGTACCTTAGTAGTCTATTACGACACCTGGTACAGATGAAGGTACTATTCTACTCTGCCACGGACAATATATTGCTCACCTCTAATATGCTGTTAACAAAATATATGACTAACTTGGTGTAAAAGTGACAAGAAGGATTTGATCAACATTTGACAAAGAGTAGAATGGCCGGTCGTTAGTCATGCCGAGGCGACGCGATCAGGCCGCGCCGCCCGCACCGAGCGGGACCGGCCGTACGAGTGTACCGGAGACATGAGAGCTCGACTGTGAACGTGTTACGCTTACATTCGAAGACACGTGCCCTCATTTATGGTCGTTTGGTGAATTGATATTGTAGGTGTTTCGTGAAATTTATTGATAAAGTTTGCCTCGACCTTTGGAAGTTTGTGTAAACATTTGGCCGCTGGGCTGCTCGATAAGTTAATCAACATTTCCGGTGGTTGCGGGACTGTAATCAATAAGATTTGATATAAATACAAGCGCTAACAAAAGTTTTTGTTTGTATTCGGGTTAAAATGAAATAAAACCCTACTGTTAGTATATTTAGTTCTTTATAGATGTAAAAACTTTGGAAGAGTGTGGTTGTAGCAGCCAAAAAGTTAACGCTTGTAGAAAAAGATAACGAATACTATGGGAAAACTCAGCGAACACGTACACTCAATGTATTATTGAATTAGGCATATTTGTAAACTCGCACCAGCCGGGAAGCGGAGTCAAGAGAGCGCCAACGAAGAAATATGTCCAGGACGATAACCGATCCGACATTCATAAGCGGGACTTCGTTATCAACTTACAGAATACACGTCGCGTGTTACGGCGTGGCCGGGGAAGAGCGGGGAGGGTGGGAGGGGGGGGGGGGGGCTCCTCGCCGCCGCCTCGCCGCATTACTTTTTATTTCATTGTGTAACTTTCAGCTGACATACGTGCCGCTGTTCCACGCAGACACTTTTCTCATTCTCCATATGGAATCCTTACCAAGGAAAGTTATGAGAAAAGTTTTCAGCCAATTTGCACTGCCAAATGTCAAATGAACAACATGCAAAGAATTTTTATTTTTTTAGAAGAATGAAGAATGAAGAATGAATGAAGAAAGAATTTTTAGAAGCGTGCTTGTATGACTTCTATTTAATTTCGGTGAAGGTTGGCAAAAGACTTTTTATTAGGATTTGGGATGTTGAAGTGGCAGGGCACATAGGACGCTGGGCTGACGCCTGTTGGTGATGTGAAGTCCTCGATGATCGGATTAAAACCGAAGGCTCAAGCTGCCAGGCCGCCTACAATATGTCATGCGTCGGGTGTGTGGAAATTCAAACGACATCACGTCCCCAACGTTAGATGTCGAATGTAAGGCCGGCAATGTATCACGGCCCATCAGTCAATCTATTTTTAATAAATGTCAGCAGAATTAATAAATCAATCTTTTATTGTTCACAAAATACATTTCCATTATTCCGCGGCGCTGGCGGCGCGCGGTCCGTCACTGCTAGAGACTGCCGGATTGATTTTATACGTGATATCGATACATGTTTCACTGAACACGTTCCAACTCGATCTGTTCACAGAATAATGAGATGTCATTCAATAATCAATTGTTTTGTGTTACTTTTCGCGTTATTTTGGGAAACATATGTTTTGATATTTTATTTTATATAAAATGTATATTTCTTGTTTATTTATAGATATCAATATATAGAATGGTTCAGGAAAATATTCTGCAAATAAAATCAATTAAACTGCCGCTTTATCGATGTTGTAAGCATCGATACGCCATCATTGGGAGCGGGTGTGCTGAAGGGGGCGGGGGCGGACTCGTCAATCAATTCGACAATTACGAAGATGATCCGCGCTGCAGCAGCGGCCCGCTGCGCGGACGGACGGCGGGCGCGTCGCCGTGCTCCCGACCCCGACCACGCTCGCCGCCGCACTAGTTATGTCGATGCTATTATTTTGCATGTTACGGAGTTTTGTTTAGCGGAAAACTTGTATCGGTACACTGATAATTGGTAACTCAATCCATTTTTACAAGGATATCATAAAAATATATCTTTTATTTTAATGTAAATACCCTCAGTGGCTTTCACGGAATACATTTTTTCATTCATTGAAGGGTGTGTTAGGTTTGTTACGAGCTGAGGCGGGAATTCAGTAAGTAGTTAGGAGTAAGGGCCGAAGCGCGCAGTTCAGCATTGGAACAGAGAGAATTGTTCGCGACAGGAACAGAATCAGTCGAACGCGACAAACCTCGCTAGCGGCGGCGGCGTGACACCAATGTTATTCACACAGTATCTCATACATTGACCTGACTCCGAGATAAGTAGCTTAAAGCACCTGTGTTACGGACATCAGACAGCAAATCAGCCATTGGAAGTCCACTGCTGGATATAGGTCTCCCCAAAAAAAGGGGAATTTGCTCATAATTGCAGCGCTGGGTGTTGGTGATAGTAGAGCGCAGCTTTTGCTGACAGGGATGTTGCTGCCCATCGCCAACTGTCTGTGCTGGTACTTTAGGCGCTTCTTACGACACCTCATACTGGAGAAAGTACTATTCTACTCTTGTTTGTCAAACCCACGACCCTTAGCGCATAAAATAGGATTACATACTACCATGAGCGCCATCAGATTCATCGACGTTAAGTAAATAAATGCTGGTTCACAACTTACATTTTATACTTAAAACCTGGCAGTTTTATATCGTGAAAACCTTGACATACAAACTCATATGATTAATGACCGTGATGTTTGGACATGAACATAAAAGTAATTTAAGCAAATGAAATGGTTAAGTGTCCTGTATTGGTCCAGAGAACTAAAAAGACTAGCGATTAAAGCTAAGTTTATAGTGGGTTGTTTCAAAAACATGCACAAACCGGTGGTCATTAAGATTAAATTAATTATATTTTTTTGCCGCGTTCCCTTTCAAAACTTCCCCCGTGACCATGTTTTCAGTTAAAAAAAACCCTTTTTTACATTCTTAATTATTGATTTTTACAATCAAAGACGACGAAAACTATATCGATCAATGTGTACATCAAAAAAGATTTAGGCGTCAATTTCAATTAATTCGATTCGTACAGAGTTTCGTTTTACAACAAAACCGACATATTATAACATTCCGCTCGGTCGCAACACACCTTTAATTTATCAACCTTGTAAGCTACAGTGGAACTAGACAGTCCAGCAGGTTCAGACTCCACCGTTGGAATGAAGCAGACATTGGCCGCGGCACGACGCCCAGCTACACCCCCACTCGGCCGATTGCGCCATGTGACTTCGCTGCTAATACGCTATAACTATTGTAATCTTTTCAGAAAACCTTCAGAAACACTTTAAGTGATATTTAATTTTCATTTGACATTTTAATGTGACAATGATAGTCAGAGAATAGGAAGAGAAGAGTTATGGACGTCCTGTATCTGAGAATCGTTAAAAAGTTTTATAAAGTTTTAATGCAATTTTTACTGTTATTGAAAGATAGCTGAATTCTGGCTAGAGAGTCGTATAAGGAAAGTTTTTACGATCCTGCACTCAAAGAAGAATGTTCGAGAAATACTTGATTAATTATAAAAATCTCTATTCAAAATTCTTACAAGAAAGCCGATACAAGTGCAAGCGATCTATGCGAGCGTCAACGAATGTATTTTAACTTTCTGTATATTCAAAAACATAATAAAAGCTCAAATAAAACTACTCTTTGTATGACTTTAACGCAGTTTATTTAACTTAGTACATTTCCAATTTCGCGTTTCGGTTACCTTGCGGCAACCATTCTTTATAATGACAAAAGATGTTATGTCAGGATTTGAATGTTACAATTTTATTATTTCACCTTTACAGTTGTTTTATTTCTTTATTTAAGATCAAGTCCAATGTTTTCCTGCTCAAAGTTATGGTTTATCTGAACAAGCTCGTTTCTGGCCACTTATCACATTTTTTCAACAGGTCATTTTTATACCACTGAAGCTGTTAAAATCCGTTAAACTAAACTTGACTGTAAGCACCTTAACATGATTCTCTCGAAACGCGTAAACCAGATCGATCCACCTTTTACTGCTCCTCAGATGTAGCACGTGATCAAAGAGTGGGGTCGTGATTGCTGGGTAGGCGGGAAGACGAATAGCGACCGTTTTCGGGCCCACCTTAACGTCGTCTCGGCGTAATTAACAACGTTTACAATCCATCGCCCGTCGGGGACGGGGGCCAGGGCCGCCCGCGGGCCCGCCAGCGCAGCGGAATCGGACACCGATAAAATATCACTTCGCACTTGTTACGAGACTGGCTCACGATTGATGACTCAGTTTCTTGTGCTATCGGGGTCGTGAAGTATCAGCCGGGTACCCCTTTGCAGGGTAAACCTGATGCCCGGCGGCAAACAACCAGCCGTTGCATACATTTACGGTGTTTACCTCACTTGCACACCAATTCACATTTCACAATTTAACTTTGTTTTTTTTTTTAATAAAAAAAATATTTACTCATTTTACTGAACGATGCCATTTTACTGTATTTATATAATACCGTTAAGATTACTTTAACGAGATTCGGTTCTCTAGTTAGCCATAACATAAATAAATTTAATTTGTAATTAATAATATTACTCCTATAAATTGCAGGTAAGGGTACACAGTTGCCGTTATTATCAGTTACCAGGCGCCGGTGTCGATGACAAGTTGCGACCGCAGTCGGAGTCCCGCTAGAGGATAGAATTCCTATTTGGCGATGATATATGTTGGACTCTTAAGCTTTTTGATACAGATTGATAGCTGGGCATATTTCTTTTAAGATTTATTAGGACTTGCGCGAATCGAGGAAGCTATTTGATGTTTGTTTTTTGGTAATATCTGATGTATTCCAAAACAGTTTGTAAACAGATAGAATTTGTCATTAGTCTACAATAGCACACAAGTTTATGTTTATTTGGGTAAAATATTATTCATCCTTGGATAACATAACATGACTTAAAAATTGTAACCTTCTTAAACTACTACTGTCTAATGAATGATTGTGAACTTGTCAGTACTAGACATTTTATTTGGAAATTTTTACCCATACAATATTCAATTATATATAAAGTCATCAGTTGGCAATATCAGAGCGCAGCTTTTGAGACGGGGGTGCTGCCCATCCACATCCGTCTGTAGTTCAAATGCACAGGGCATTTGAACTACTCTGTTCCAGACGGATATACCGCCATCTGTCGGTTCTGGTACCTTATTCACCTCTTACGACACCTCATAGCTATATATACCGGTAGATCACATATAAAGTAACAAAGAATTATTGTATAAATCCTTGTTCGTGATGCCGGAGCTCACGGGTAATCGGTGCTCACGCCCAATACAAATTTGGAGGCAACAAGCAAAAAATACACTGATAAATGTTTTATTTGCTCCATACGGAATAACTAGAGCGGAACAGATTTCACAAGCAAATGGACAAAATAATTGTACACAAGAGAGACGTATTTGAATAGAAACCACTCGGAATCGCGTATTTCAATTAAAAAAAAGCGTGTCTGTGGCGGATTATAGCTCCGCTGGGGTAGAAAATGCGTGTTCAAATTTGGCACAGTAATAATATACCATGGTCAGAGAAGCCCTTTAAAAGTCCGCCTACATTGGCACCTTACAATGTCCTATAAACACCGCCAAACTGCAGTGTTTGCTATTTCAATTTTAGGGTTAAGAAAGACGATGAAATTACTGGCTATGGTGACATATCTTCAAGTCGTAAAGTTGGCATCGCGCTCGTGATACCTTTGATGACACGAGCGTGTATAGGCTGCAGTGACGCTTACTATCAGCGGACTGTATGCTTGTTTGTTGAATTAATCATATAGCTTGTAAAAATATATGTCTCGTTGTCCTGGCACCTGCAAGCTTGCTGTAAAATAAACTCGGAGATGAGCTGGGAGTGTTTCTTTTAGATTCGTCACATATATAATATTGTGTTCTTCTCACATATAGCCGGACGGATTCAGATTTAAAACTACATTATGTTGTGTGGACGAATATGAACGAATGAGTTTTCATTTACATATAATTGCCAAAACATCCGTCCCTCAGAGGTTTTCCCAAACAATTTTGTGATCGTGTTCAATTAGAAATTAAAATGTATTCCTCATTACACCATAATTATATTATCCCTACTAATATTATAAATACGATAGTAACTCTGTCTGTCCGTCTGCCTGCTACGCTTTCCCGCTTATATTTTATTCGAAAAAATGGTTATGAGGGGTCGAAACGGGGAATGAAAAGTTGTATGGAAGTATCGCAATTTTTGGAGTTAGAAACTTGAAACCTATTTTTCAAGCCATTGATTCGATTTAAATAAACATGACATTCAAAGTTTATATAAGTTAAGGTAAAGAAGTGTGGTACCCAAAAAAAAACTATTCCACGTGGACAAGGTCGCGGGCACAGCTAGTTATATATAAAGGGACAAACTGACTAATAATATTTATTCCATAATCCTGACAAAATCAATACATATTAAAATAAAATATAATCATATAAGAAGTGATCGTCGGCAGCTGGGCTAGCATTCAAATGTGTTACAGCTGTCTGTGTCTTCCATCGTGTTCAATATATATTTCAAATATAAGTGACTGGCATATCAACGCAGGGCCTGAACTGTAGGGGTTAGAAACATGAAAATTTTGCAAAGGGATTCCTTTTGTAACGTCCCCTACATCGCCTTTGGTTTTTAAATTGTTCGAATTAAATTCAGTGTAAAGGTTTTTCATCAAATGTTATGATACACACGGAAAATAGTCCTTTGATTATATCGTGTAAAGTTGATGCAATATCAAATTCGTCAAGTAGGGATGCTTTGTAGTGTCAAACTGCTGAGGCTGACAGAAAGCAATGAGCGGGTGAGCGACAGAGTGCGAGATATCAACGCCGCGCTGAACAATGGCTGTCCTGACGCCAGCCGCTGCTCCACTACAAATAAGTATACATATAAACGACCAACACTTCAAAAAGTGTTATGCGATGCATTCAGTTTAAAGGTGTGATGACAATTAAAAAATGCTTGTTTGGTAATCATAAAGTCAGGTCAGTGAACAGAACCGGTTCGGGTGCAATATCGGACTATAAATAATGCTCTGACCAACTCAAATACAGACTCCCTTCGAACTCCAAATGAGCCATACATTTAAAACGGCTATATACAGGACACACTTTGACCCCTAACTTGGCTGTTTTTACCTCCTCGTAAATACATATTTTAAGAACTTTATTTCATAAAATCGTCTTCTGGTATACGATAATTGTAGACTAGACTTACTTTGTCTCTCTAGTATATAATGAAAGGGGTCCGATGGCGCAGATGGTAGTGATTCGATCTTGTGCGCCATGAGTCGTGGGTTTGATTCCCACCAAGGACATATATTTATATAATGATATTTGTGTGTATTCTGTATTTGGGTGTTAAGCAGGGTAATGAATGGTGCAGCTCTGATTTCCCCTTAAACAAGACGATTAAAATCCAGTACAAATTTGTTTTAAGTATTTGACCTTGCCACACGTTTCCTTTTTTTATATTAATTTTGTACTTAAATTTAAAGTCAATTATTTCTTTCAATTTGTGTTTTTATATAATTATAAAGTAATTACTTTAAAATTTTAAAATAAAATCTGACAATCTCTTTTATGGAACTAAATTTGAAACGCCGCAAATATTGAAATACGTAAAAATGTACATTTATCTGAATTTCTGGCTGCGTCGATATGATACAATTTTGAAATGCATATTTTTTACGTTATTTATAGACTGAGAAATACATTTCCGGTGATGTTAGACGGTAGATACGGCAATAATTATTAGAAAATAAAATTTGAAATACCAAAAATAAACTCGGCACCCGCCGGCTCGCGGCCTCCGCAGACCGCTAGATCTGTATCGGCGCAGGCCCCGCTCCGGCGGAGGAATTTCATTTAAAACCGTTGCGAAGCGGCGCTGAGCTTAAAAATATACTATTTTTACCAAAAAACCGATTGCCGTTACAAGAGTTCTCCTTTTTTTAAGCTATTTAGACGATAGCTTTGTGACCGGACACAGGCGACATTTTTAATAATTATTCGATTTAAGACGCGCGGTTATTTTCATTGCTATTTCTTAAAAGTTATATTGGTATGCTATAATGATTTTCATCAAATCAGAGAGCTTTAATTTTTGTTTCCCAAAATGTGTTAAGACAAACAAGTCAGTTCCACCGCTCACCGGGAAACTTTGTACAGCATCTTTGATCGACTTTGCAACTTTAACGAGTCTCTGAACTTCATATTGATCTTCCGACATTCTGAGTTATTATTTATTAATTTAAATTTGCTTAGTGCCGCGCGCCACACACACGCACGCATAGAAAGTCAAAGCTTTCGTTCCCTTAGGCCTCAATTTTATCCCTGCATTACAAGCCTTGTTAAAAGTAACGAAGTAAGCTTATGTTATAGGTAATCTTTGATTCATACATCACATAATAGCCCTAATGGGGCAGGCAGAGACTATGGATCTCCACTTGTTAGGATTGCATACTTTTCTCGCTCACCTTACTCACATTAATCCTTTATACACACTCGTTTATTCTTAGTAATTCTGACCTGGCCCTTCTTTAATATATCTACCTCCTGGTTAGGATATGATCGCCTAGCTTGTCATATATCAAATCTTCACTTTCACTTCCGCTCTATATATGTGTGCAGTCATGTCCCAACCATCTCAACATTCCGTAACAACATATACATCAACAAATAAATAAAAAATACAAGTCGAACCAAAATACAAGAGACGTGAATTTCCTAAGAACTAATGAAGACTTCATTAATAGTAGCATGAAACTGTCAAACGAACACGTCAAGCATGTCGAGGCGTGGCGCGGCGTCACATCAATTACACATCGCCACCAAGTCGTCTGATGAGAGACTCACTCACCGGAACAATTACTTTATGCGTGTACATTAATTAAGGAGCAAGTCTTAACTCAGTAAGCGGTTGTACAGAGGCTGTGCTGTGTTTGAGTAGAGCCAGGCCCGGGGTTCGGTGCGGGGCCGCGGGCCGGGCGGGCGCGGGCCTCGGACCCGGCGGGCGCGGGCCTCGGACCGGGCGGGCACGGGCATTGGACCGGGCAGTCGCGGGCCTCGGACCGGGCGGGCGCGGGCCTTGGACCGGGCGCGGCGTACGCGGTGCATTATTAATACTAGTGTTATACGCCTCACTGGGTCCTGCGACCCGCCCGGGGAGATCTTTTTGCCCAACACGCACAAACAATTCACATATTGTTTTAAGTTAGGTCTTTTTTTTAAACCTATGACTGGTAGACTCATGTCATGTCATTTGTCAAGGTCAATGTCAATTATGTCTTTATTTAAGGGGGCCTATCATAAGCACTTAAAAACACAAATGACCTTGATATGCCTTATACTGTTATAAGAGACATTTACACAAATAGGGCATTGAGGGTACTTTCATACTAGTTTGCCGGCACCAGGCGGGTCTTAAAACGAAGTTTATAGCTGATTCATTGCATGAGCCACCTAATGGGGGGTATTATTGGAACCGATGCAGCGTCGGCACTAACAAACGGTAGTCTTATAGCAGAAGTTAGATCAATTTATTACAAGTATAAATAATTATAAAAACATATCCTCATAATACACACATTAACTTGATTCCGTGATAAGTCACTTAAAGCACTTGGATATCAAACGGATATCAAAATACAGAGGGATCACAAATATATTACTTTAATACATATATTTAAAACACAGATATAGAACAAACATAAATTTAATCTTATAAATATTTTTCCTGGATGGGGATTGAACCCACGTCCATTGGCGCACAAGACAGGATCGCCACCATCTGCACAATCGGGCCTGTCATCAGTACGTCAGAGATTCATCAAAACCCAAATACTTACACAAAATTTGACATAAAAATGTTAAAGAATATCGGAAAGTACTAACTTTACCAAATCATTGATATCCAAAATGGACGCACATTGAAACCTGATAATGTGTGCTACAACGGATTTAAAAACAATTCACAACGATCTCGTGAACCATGTTTCTCGACATATTAAAAATGTTGTTTGAGACGTGATAACTAACATTTTTAATTATGAGACTAGGTCGATAAACAAGCGTACAATCCACGTGATAGTAAGCGTGATATCAGCCTATAGACGCTCGTAATATCACAAGGATATCACTAGCGCATTGCCAATCTCGTGACCTGAAGATATTATATTACATTAACCAGTAATTTCGCTACCTCTCTCAACCGAGTTTGAACCGAGACCCAGCAATGCAAACACAGCTGTTTGGCTGTAGATATAGGCGAGAGCATTAGTAAATGCAGGCGACCTTTTGTATGAGGTCTACTTAATGTGATACCATATGGAACGTTTGTGTTTCTTTTCACGTTACAAGTAGCTATTCAGGTATATACGGAATCTTGAATTCGTCATGTATACAATGTGGGAATATATGTGTCGCTTGGTCACTTAGGAACCTGTCTGGTGTCTGATGTCTAGTAAATCATATGTAGTCGGGATACGGGTGCGGCGGGGTTTGAGGCGCGGGGGTAGGGGGGGTGGGGGCACCACCGCCGGCGGAACGGCTCTTATTATGCGGCCTTTGATAATGCTTTTGTTTATAAGCAAATACACCGAAATTCTCGTCGCAGTTATTACTCTATTGTACCGAAAAATAATGGCGAGAAACAAAAGAATTTTTATATTTTACAAACTGCTTTGTATTAACTATTTCCACGCCGCGAGTACCATGTACCTACATGAAGTTACTTTTAATGACAGTATTGCGCATTATTTCGATTCCCTACACCAGGGATTCCAGAACTTTGAATCTGTCGTAACACTAACCCAACCATTTATTTTATAAGGGAGGTCGTGTCGGACACATGATTATAAATCAACACCGCCTGTTTTTTTTTAATATATAGATATAAATGATGCTGCATTTTAAAAATCTTTTTAAGACCGTAATTTTTGTATTACATTATCTCTAGCACAAAATTCTTAATGCTAAAGTTATTTAATATAAAAAAATAAATTTTCCGTAAAAAGCTTCCGGATAAACTATAGTTAAAGTTGACCCGCGCGGTACATGGCCGTAAAGTTTTCCGGAACTACTGACCCGGTGGAAAACAACTGAGTCTAAGATTCTCATCACATAATATGCGCTATTTCAAAATAGTATTTGTAACCGTATTAAATTAACAGTTCATAATAATTAATGATAAATAATTGTGGCGCTACGCTGTCGACGGTCCTTAATCTCTGCCCAATAATCTCTGCTACAAAGAACAATAAAAAATATTCACGCAGATATTAGACAGAGCAAGTCAGAATAACAATGTGTGTTACAGTCATACAGTATCGATCGACTGTAATCGACTTGTACTCTAAATTCTAGTGGAAAGAAAATAGATTTAAATAAGTGCTTATCTAATGACTTTGTTAGTGGTATTTTGTAAAAGATTATTTAAACTTCAAAGATGATTTGCATCCAGCTGATAAGATGATACATCAAATCAGCCGTAGGATGTCCTCTGCTGGACCCAGGCCTCCCAAAGTGATCTCTAATAGAACCGGTTGTATGCGGCCTCCTTTAGATATATGATGATTTGTATAATAGAGTCTTATTTGTTATACGCTGTACGGGTATCTCAGTCTCGATGACGCGTGATGTAGCTGAAAAAAGAGACTGAGTAATAAAGTCCTCGAGGCGCAGCACGTCCTGCCGATCTCGCGCGCCTCGAGACGTACCGGTAAGTGGTCAACTTCCGTGCTAGCTGTGCTCTATTAGTGGTCTTAAACCAACACTTAACATGATATTTGATGACACATTACAGTAATGGTGATTGTTTAGAATGTACTGCTGGAAACAGGCATCATTATATCATCATCATATCAGTCTACTATTCTAAGTCTACGAAGTAAGGGGAAATATTGCGATATTTGAATGCCGCGCCTGATAATCGTGCTGACTGTTGGAGTGCTTAACTTCTCACGATATCTGGTACAGAGGAAGGTAATATTTTATTCAGCCGATAGAGTAGAATACGGCACACATAATCAATAAATATGCGGTTATTTCAGAGGTCGGTACGCAGATGAAATCTCAAGCACAGTAACCAAACATATCCTTGCCTTGGATTCATAATTTAATTGTATAAGAATTGCATGCATTGAAAATGTAAAACAACGCCAAATATTTATTTATGGCGGTGGTGGTGGTGGCAAATGCAGCGTGCAACTGCAAACGAGGATACTTCTGCTCATCCTCGAGCTGTAAAACTTAAGCTGCGCTGTCTCGGATGGATATACCGCCATTTGTCGGTTCCAGTACCTTAGTCGCTTTTTACGACACCTAGTACAGAGAGAGGTACTATTCTATTTCGCCAGAGTACCCCAGGGCTTAACACGTAATATACGTATAGTAGTACACGTAGTAATTAATGCATAGTTGGATGGATGAATTTAAAGACCAAAAAATAAACTCAAGAATGTGAATCGTTTCAGTGCACATCTTGTGTGCGTTTACTGAGCCAAAGCCCTTGTATTTATCGTGTTTGTGTAGACAACACGCCGTGAGGGATTATCGGCTCGATTAATGAATGACGGCGTAATCTGTCCAGCTGCCCAACATGTTCGCTGCAAAATTGATGCCCGACTAAAATAATTCCCGGCTGCTTGTTTAATACATAATTAAACATTTCGAATAATAGGATTTTAAACATTTCTAATTAAAAATTAACACAAGAATTAATTTAATATAATACGTGTATTTTAGCTAATGAGATTGGAGAAAAACAGTGAAATCCCTATTCGTCCGACATACCTCTTCGATCAATATATATTACCAGTGATGACACGCAAAAGTGGGCCTTCTCTATGCCCTACTCATCAAATGAGGACGTTCAAAGTAAAAATAAAGTTACTTTTATAGCCCAGTATTAAACAGGTCAAAGTGGCGGTAGGTTGGCACATAACTTGCAGAATTAATCGTCCATTCTGGAACATAGACTGGACAAGTGCAGCGTAGGCCGTCCATCCAAAAAGTAATCCATTAAAAAAATCTGAACTACATAAAGTAGACCTCATACAAAAGGTCGCCTGCATTGGTATCTCACTCTCACCTATTTCTCCCGCCAAGTAGCAGTGTTTGCATTAATGTGTTCCGGTCTGAGATAACAGTGAATTTACTGGGTAGTCACAGTCCTCAAGTCACAATGTTCGCAACCGGTTAGTGAAATCCTTGTGATATTACAACTGAAGTAGATACTCCTTGCTAAAAGTTTGTTAGAAAGGTAAGGATCGCATTACTGCACACCTTGCTCAGCTTGATATGATCCCTTCCCTGATATATTTCGCAGTGCACTTCGCTGTGTAGCGAGGATTTCCATACAAAGTACCCGGGCAGCGCTCAAAGGCTGAAATTTACATTTTAGCAAAATTTAATAGCCTTCGTTTTACAACATTTCATTATATTACACGTCATTTAATCATAGAATAGGCGCTTTCCATTACTTTCGCGTGAAAGGTGATTTTAGTTATTATTTTGAGTATAATTATAATTACCGTGAGGGTACCGGCAGAGTCGAATTGTACTTCCTCCTGTATTAGGCGACAAAAGTACCAGAACAGACAGATGGCGATATATTTATCTGATGCTTTGATTGCCAACACGGCAATTATGGACAAAATTCCATCAGCCTTCGGGATTTATCGGATGATAGGCAGGACCGCAAAAAGAGAGAAAGATAAGCCCTTGGAGTGGGATGAAGGAGCACTCGAAACCAAAAAGCTCTAAAAGGACAGGTGGCACAGAGGAGCACAAGAGGACCAGAGAAAAGGTGAAGGAGATGGAGCAAAGCATGGCAGGTCCCCTGGATCCGGAGTTTGTGAACTGCGGAGAGTTGTGGGCTTCTTCGAAGCTTCTTAGTTTTGAAGAAGCCAAGGCAGGACGACTACTCGGCACCCAAGTCCTACAAGCCGATTGGATAATTGCCTTTCCTTTTTTTTTGGGAAAAGTCTTCGAAAAACTGCTGACTCTAGTGTCACTGGACATAGAAAGGGTCTTTGACAGCGCGTAATGGCTTGCAATCACGACTCGTCTGATAGAAGAGGAGTACCCAGCAAATATCAGGGGAATACTGAGCAGCTACCTGAGTGACAGGAGCTTAAGAGTCAAATACATGGGTGCAGCACACAAAAGAGTTACCCATAGAGGATGCGTGCAGGTATCCATCGGAGGATCTATATTATGGAACCTCCTGCTAGACCTTCAGCTTTGAGAGCTCGAAGATAGAGGTCATTACGACCAAGCTTTTGCCAACGACATCGTGTGGCTTTTTGACGAGTTTATGACGCTGGAGGTCGAATGACAGGCCAATGCCGCGCTGGAACAAGTGCGAACGTGGCGTGTCATAAATAAGCTGAAATCCATACTGCACAATACTTGTGCGATGATAATCACGCTGAAGCTGAAATATGACACACCACGCCTGAGTATTAGTGGAATAGCGATAGGAATGACCAAGAAGATCTACTGGGTCTATCAAACTACTGGGTCTCACAACAGACAGCCAGCTTACTTTTAAAAGCGGCTACCGACGCTCGCTAGGACGGCAAAAGTAAGTTGGGGATTCAACCTTGATGTCATCCAGACAATCTACATCGCAGTGATTGAGACAATTATTATATACTCATCGAGGGCGTGGGCACTAGCGTCAAGCAAACTGGGAACGCGAAAGCGTCTTAACGCAGTACAACGCGGCTTCGCCCAAAAAATTTTGCCAAGCATACCGTACGACATACCTAAACTCAGCACTAGCTGGCACGTCCTGGCTGGAATACTCCTTTTAGACCTCCGTATACGCAAGGTAGCCTCGCTGTACGAAGCAAAGAGGAAGGTGTCCCAAACAGGGCTGGGAGATCGGGAGGTCAAACGGATGGCATCGGCACTGGCGGAAGAGGAGCAATATAGAGCGCACAGTAATTTTGCGGTGCGCATCTTCATGGGCAATATAATAGATTACCTCTTTTTAATTATAAGCAAAAAAAAGTCTGTTATTATTAATAAATTCCTTAAACAAATAGAGTAAATTAAATTAATGTAGTGTAGAACATTTTACTACCTATATATCGATTATCCTTTAATTTTAGGTTAAAATAAACTTATGCGTTGCTTCTGAAAACGAAGATTTATTTCGTTAATTTCTTACAAATATTATTATATAATCTTACAAATAACTTATTTAACTACCCTATTATTATAACTTTACCTGAAAACGAAGAAACGACAATTAAAGTCTATTCTTCCACCAATTATTCTTATTTATCTATCTTAAATCACAATAATCTAATACAATAATAACCTCTCAACTGATCATTGACCTCAGACTCTAGCGTTTGTCAGTTGTCAATGTCATTCAATGTCGTTCAAAAATTAAAGAAATATTATTTCTTTACACCTATATAAAGATTTATATTAGTTTAAGATAAACAAGAAATAGTACGTAAAACTCAGAACTGTAATAGGTATAAGATCAATAGTAAATAATAATAGATATAAAAAAATTGTGGTTTATGTTGTACATACAATATTTAGAGAAGTAAAACCTAGAATAGGAATTATGTAATAGGAAATCTAAGATAAGATAACAAATATAAGATATGATATAAGTTTAAAATAAGTAAAATGTAACCCATCTCCAATCCCCGTGTAATGTGTAGGTTAAGAAACAAATAATAATAGGCATGCATGGATAAAAGAAAGACGGACAAAAGTACGAGAGAGATAAGCGCGAGAGCTGGAATGAATGGTGAAGAATGAATCTATAAAGAAATAGTAAGCATACGTGTAAAAGGTTCCTCACCACTATATTAGGGGTAGAAGATAAAACTAAAAACAACGCTACGGTAGTAACTATGGTAATAACAAAGCAGGGGGGTGCCAAGAATTACCGGCAGTCGCACAACTAACACTCCAACCGAAGACATCGAGGACTGACGAGAAGATTGTTGCAATGAGTAGGTTGAGCTGGATTATTTTGGGGTTGTCTGAAGTCTGAAGAGCCTTAGAAGACACGAAGTTCCTCATAAACAATATGTTTATAATTAAAAGTGTGTCAAGTAGGGTTGTATACCTTATACTCTGAACATCTAGTGATATTCAATAAAGTTCATTCAGGTATACGTACTGACCTCTTCTTATCCAGATGATGAAACGGAGACTATGTATAATGACATAAGTCGGGTCATGCTTATATTTTAAACCCACTTTACCGTTGTTATGGGAGTTTTTAACGTAAGGTTTGGCAAAAAAATCGAAGATGAGCTGAAAGTGCGACATTTTGGATACGGCTAACGAGACAAGAGAAACTGGCTGACTTTTTGGAGAAAAAAAAAAGAGTCTCCATGATAAGCAAATTTTTCCAGAAGCTTACTTACAGAAAATGGATGTAGCCAAGGTACTGGAGGCATACGCCCTGAATCAGCTTAAGAACAACAAGGCGCTGGGTGATGACAAAATCACATATTAGCTTATGAAAGCGGGTAAAATACTGATACTTATAGTCCTCCAGAAGATATTTAACACTGCCGTCCTCGAAAGCATAACGCCAGAAGCATAAAACAGGAACATGGTGGTGCTTTTCTTTTACAAAGGCGCCGACATCTTGTTAATGAATTCTCCCATCTCGCACCTGAGCCACGTTCATAACACATTTTCTAAGGTGTATAATATTACAACCGTCTGTTTGAGTTCATGCAAGAGCAGGCTCGATGACTTGCAACTTTCCGAGCAAGCCGGTTTCCGAAAAGTCTTCAGTACCATATACCACATCAAGTAGTGAATAATGCCCATGCTGTATCCATCGTTCTTTTAGTAGAGAATTAGCTTCTTGAAGTTATCTTGTATACATAGGATAAATAGTCCAGTTAAGTCCAACTTCAAGTAAGAAGTTGAAATATCTTCTCGTTTATGACAGCAAAACGTGGTATCTTTATATTGGCCTTATGTGCTAACTCAAAACAGTCCAACAAGCTATGAACGGACAGTGATCGGAGTCTCTTTGCACGATTAAATAGAAACAGGAATAAGGAAATCCGTAACAGAATCAAAGTTATCGTCATAGCCACTGGGCTAATCAACTGGGATTAGTAAGCTGAAGAGGCAGTGAACAGGGCAGTACGCAAAACCAAGGGCCGATGGAGTAGTAAAGTTCTGAAATGGAGACCACGTACCGGCAAGTGCAGCGTTGGGCATCCACCCATCCTCGTCCACGTCCACCCAAGGTCACAGACAGCAAAATCGCGGTGGACGCAGAGAGGCAGTGGAATAGTTCATCTTCATCATCATATCAGCCTTAGAACGTCCACTGGACGTCCACTGGACGCTCACTGGACGATGGTGATGATGTTGACGATGAATTATTTTCAAGAAATAATACAATCATGATGATACATTGTTAATTGTGGATTAACTACGGATGTAGGAATAGTAACACCGATTGTAATACATAATACAGTTAATAATATTATTACACTATAAAAAAGATTAGGCAGTCCTTCTGCACAAAACATTCCCAAAAAGACGATGTGAATCGATCCGCTAATGTCCTTAGGATGACATTAGGAGCGAGCCCATTCTGTTTGTAAATGAGACAGCTATTTTGTTTAAGATAGCCATCCGTTCAGTAATCTACAAGCACCCTTAAGGGACAGTACATTTTCGTAGGTGGTAATTTATTTCCAAGGTCCTGTAATTGTTCTTCTAAAACAAAAGAATTTTACGACAAGTATGTATTAATGTTAACTATATAGTATTTGGAAACATAATTTGTTTTAATATTGTTAACATTTCCAATGGTTTCGAATATCAAGCATATTATCAACATAAAATGAAGACAAAACACCATTAGAATAATTTAAAATTTGACTTGAGCTGTACTTCTAATCCCTACTAATATTATAAATGCGAAAGTAACTCTGTCTGTCTGTCTGTCTGTCTGTCTGTTACGCTTTCCCGGTTAAACCTCTCAACCGATTTTGATGAAATCTGGCATAGACAATCTTTAGAACTTAAGAAAGGACATAGGCTATTTTTGAACTCGAAATAAGGATTGTAAGGGGTTGCAAGGGGGGATGAAAAGTTGTTTGCATGGATCGCTATTTTTAGAGCTAGAAACTTAAAACTTATTTTTCAGGCCATTGATTCGATATAAATAAACGTGACATTCAAAGTTTATATAATTTGAAGTAAATAGGTATGGTACCCAAAAAACTATTCGACGCGGACGAAGTCGCGGGCACAGCTAGTCAAACTATAATTCAATGTACCGGCAGTGTTCGTCCCGTCTCATCACAGATTAATCTGAAACAACTGACAGCCAACGTTTGTTTACGACCACGGTAAATTACAAACTTGTAAATGTATGTGTATTTTAAAAGTTGTTTTGTCAGTATTGGTGTATACAATATAAGCAGAATTTCTTTATATAGCTTAATATAAGAAATGAAGATAACAAAATGAAGAATTTTCTTTCAGTGTTCTGAGTTTTAATTAACCTAATTAAAAGGCACTAAAGACCGCACTAAGTTTAAAGGCATTTTTTTATATATATTTTTATTTTATGTTATCACTTACTTATTCCCAAAACGTTTTGGTTGCATTCCTTCTATTTAACGGATTAAATTTTATATATTTTCAGGTAATAGATAATTTTAAACAAATAACTTTTGAATGTCACCAGCACAATTGTCTTGTGTCGCCTATTAAGTGATCAAACAAATATACCATATAACAAAATAAAACATTAACATGACAATGTTATATCCATATCAAAATATAAATATACATCAACTTAGCGCCCGCGACTCCGCCCGCGTATCCCAATAACTTATAATAAATAGTTTAACTTAGACTTAGCTTTGGTAAAGCCCTATACATATAGAATTATATTAAAATTGGTGCAACTCATTAAGCGTTCTTTTGAGGTAGACCTCACACAAAGGTCTTCTGCTTTGGTACCTCACTTTCGCCTATTTCTACCGCGAAATAGCAATATCCGTTTCCGGTTTTGAGGTTAAGAGAGACAGTGAAATTACTAGGTTATGTGACAATGTCTTAAGTCACAAGGTTGGAAACGCAGTAGTGATATCCTTGTGATATCAAAAGCGTCTATAGGCTACGGTGACGCTTACTATCAGGCGGACTGTACGCTTCTATGTCAACTTGGTCTACTAAAAAAGGTGCACAACATAGACACTCTTGCATCTGTGATGCATATGTATATAAACAACATAAATATCCCGTCATACATTTTCCAGTGAGGCTGAAACTGCAAGGTTATATCTGTATTCCCGTTAAAGTGCGCGCTAGCAACACCAACTCCGCACTAGTATTGATGAAGTCGCTCGGAAGCTTGCCCGTCCCGTCGCGCGCCCGCAGCACCGCGCCGCACTCGCGCGCCGCCCTCACGTTTGTTTGTCTCATTAAAACTGCACCGACTAACATGAATACTGCTAAGTGAAACTTACGCTTGTCGAATATCGAGCGTCAATTTGATTGTCGCCGGCGATGTTCAATATATTCAGCTCGCGCTGTAACATTCCAATATCTACATTTTACGGGAGCGCATTGTCTTACATAACTTTTTAACTACTATCATCAGATGTCCGAAAATATTTTTCTAGCAATTTAAAACCATAATAATTTATCTTCAAAAAAAATCAAAAACTGTATTTTAAAAATAATAATCATTGAATTACATAATACAGTATTACCTATACTAATACTTATTTTCAGTCTATAATCATTGTCACTAATGACCGAAAGTCATAATTACAATATTACTTAAGAATATGATTTATTCTATCATTTGTTTTAAAAAACTTCTAAAAAGTTAAAACAATATTGTGTCTTCATTCATATATTTGTTTATGTATTTAAAAATTCATAAAGGTTTTAATCAAGTTAAAATTGCGACTTCACTGTAAAGGAACAGAAAAAAGAACTGAAAAGAAAAAAATTGGTTATTGGTAGTAACAGTATTAATGAAGTGTTAGTATTTTATTTGTGATTCCTCTGTTGTCTGATGTCCGTAGCACAAGTGCTTTAAGCGACTTATCACGGAGTCAGGTGAATGTATACGATGTTGTGGGGATTTTTCTTGAAAATCAAATATATAGAAATAAATTCTAAAACTGTAGCATATTTATTTATTCGTTATCATATTATTAGCCACTGAACAACCACAGTTGGAAATTGGGAGGCATTCCCCAAGAGAGGGAGAATGATGACCTTAATTGCCGCACTGGGCAAGCGAAGATTTGGACGGAATTGCTGCTGCCCATGCCCCCCATGCTCTACTTCACCTTGTTCATCTGTCCATTCCGACTCACGTTGACCTGACTCGCGAAATTTATTGCTTAGGCACTTGTGTTACGTACATCAAACAACAGAGGAATAACATAAATAATATTTAAAAACATGCAGACACAGAACAAACACAAATTGTATAATGTAATTGTTTGTTCTGATTAAGGATTTAACACACACCCTTTGCGCACAAGACAGAAACACTACCGAATAGGACATCTGGCCCCACATTGACCCTTTATGACAACTGGTACAAAGGGAGGTACTAATCGGCCCTGCTGGTGCCCCACAGCAATTATTAGAGCATTATAAAACAATAATTTGTGTCAAGCTTTCCGTGAGGGCAGTAGAGTCAATTAGGTATAATATCCTCACTTGGTGTCGTAAGAGGCAACTGAGTTAGTGACGCGGGAAATACTCCGACTGAATCACATCACAAATATCCCATCCAGCAGGGCAGAAACGGGCTGTCGCCAAGCTACGCTCTGCAATCACCACCACGTTAGCCCAATAATGGGCAAAATAAATTTCAAAAAGATAAATCTATTGGAAAAGTACATGTTGAACAAATCAATTTATTATTTAATTTGTGTCAATGAAACGACTGGTAGCGATAAAGATACCAGGCATTTGAATAAATAAATAATGATAATAATTTTAATGAATTCCCACAAAATCCAACGCATTTGCCTTTGGCCTTATTCCGCAATAAGTCGTTAAAAGTTCTTGTGTTACGGACATCAGATAACAGAGGAATCACAGATATCTACTTAAATACATGTATTTATCACCCAGACACATACCCAGACACGACCCAGTCCTGAAAGGGGACGAACCCACGACCTTTGGCACACAAGATGGCGCAGATGGTAGTGATCCTGCACTACCACTGCCATCAGGCCCGTCATTTGTTCCACAATTCCTGTCGGTGTTTGAAATAAGCTTAATTTCTTGTTTAAGATGTTTTTCAAAGCCTATTTAGCTACTTGGATAAGTTTATAGAATACCGGAAAAATCAAGGTCCATCAAATAGTTTGCATATATATTTAATGGTTGCGTCATTAAAATGCCATTACATACATAATTCAATTTGTTTGCAGTTTCCTTTTAGACTTCCTTCGACATCGCACGCCGCCAGTCTGAGGGTAATTTCCATTATTTGACGATTTTCCAGCAAAGATTGAAATACAATTGGAAGTATATCAAAAAACAGAACCGCTTTTCTTCGTCCACCTGCCATTTTCAAATAGGAATAATTTATAAAACTCCCTGAATAGACATTGGAATACTCTGGCGTGACATGATTTATCGCTGCAGCGCTCAAAGGAATTGAAATCTGAGATTGCTTTTGATATAAAAAGGCCGTTATGTGCTAATTGAGTCTGGCGGCGGGCGCGACTGTTGGCCGGACTTATCGTCATCGATTTTGGTATTTTAGTGCGCCGTGCGCCGCTCCGGAGCGGGACATAGGAGGCCGCGGGTTGGTGCTCCGTGGTGGAGGTGCACAACACGTGCTCCAGGCGGCGGTTGCTATACTTAGAAATTGTAATAACTCATAAGATACATTTTAATTTTGAATCCGACTACAATAAATTTTATAAACAAATGTTCCTCTCGGTATCTATTTATTCTATTATTTCGGCATATTTATATCAATCAGGTTAGCTTATATTTCGTGAATAGTATTGACCTGCAGAACGATGCTTAGTAAAAATTTACTACGATAGTGCAGAGAAAAGAAGATTTTCATCAAATTAATTAAGTGAAGCACTTATCGTGAACGTAATATGTTGTGGCAGTTATTCAAATGGATGCAAAAACTTGAAAATTGCAGGTAGACTGGCGACAGTTTAAGAAACAGTACAGTTTGATGTTATTGAGATTCTGAAAGTTTCGTTTGGAGAGCGGCCAAAGCAGTTACTACGTTGAGGGTAGAATTAGGTAACACTGACTTTCACAGGCATTCCGTTATAATGGGTATCTATGTCTTACACGCGGATGGATCGTTCTTACTGGAAGTTTAAGAATGATGGGAAGTCCATCAATGAAAACCTCGTTGAGTACACAAAGTAACATAAATCATTAGGTAGGTCGTAACTAGTATAATATTAAAACGTTCGTATAAAGGATATAGTAACTCATTTATTTCTACATAGAATAAATAAAATATTTTTTTTGTAAATAAATTGTAAATGCGAAAGTTTGGTCAAATAAAGTGAAAACAACCATTGTTACTCAATCATGCTATAAAGTAGAATATTTAAACGAAGGTGACCAAATATAAGACCCAGTATATCTATAATGTCTCTTTTTATTAAAATAGCCCGACAATGGATATACGGTAAATATATTTTGTGGCACGTAACTATTATTAACAAAACATTGAAGTAAAAGCGTAACTTGTACGCTCAGCTTTACAGTCCCAAATTGTAAAATTCTCAAGTGATTAGCGAAAGAAAGCAAAAAGCGGAAAACACTTCATACAATACATACATATATCACGCCTGTGTCCCATCGGGGTAGGCAAAGACTATTCTCTAAGTGACTAGGCAGTGACTGATCTCCACTTGCTACGATCTTAGCATACCTGTTTTGCTTTATTTACTTGCATTAGTCCTTCCATAGACGCTTATTCAATTTGGTATTTCTGACTTAAACCTTATATATACTTTTCCTATACCAACTCATACATCCACTTCTGCTCTATATATTTGTGCAGTCATTCTACCTTCATCCGTCCTTTCTACATGTCCAAACCACTCAACATTCCTTTCTCTATTGTTGTCACAACATCATCTTGTAACACATCAATGTCTAATCACACTACTCATTTATCTAGCTCTCAAAGTCACACCACACATATTCCTAAGTGCTCTCATTTCAAAAGCATGTTTTCAACACGCGTGCTTCCCTGCCATATGCCAGTGATAGAACCAACAAGTCTCTTTGGATATTCGTGACCTTTCCGGCAAGTTTTGGCTGCCCAAAAAATATGTAAGGCTCCATTTACACTATTTTCAGCTTCCACTCTCAGTTCAATATCTCCTTCATTCAAGCCAATCTTTTGTAAAACACTCTCCACCCAGATACACAAACTCTTTCACTTTTTCATACTTTCCTCCATTTCATGTCAATCAACGCCACTTTCTTGTTACTTACATCCACTTTCAAACCTTTCATTTTAAAGGATTCTTGCATAATCGTTCCCATTTTTTCGTTACAAAACTCTTCAGCTGACGACGCTAAAAGTACTTTATCATCAGTGTGATGAAGATATTTGATAAGTAACCCATTCATGCGTAAGCCATATTTACCGTTCTTAAAATCAGACAGACAGTTGTCTATAAATAAGTTGAATAACCAAGGTACCTACACACCTGTCTGACACCGCTGTGCAAGTCAAATCGATCACTGTACACATTATAATTTAAAGCTTTGGTTTTATTGTTTTTTCCCCGCTTACAAATGTAGAAAAACACGGTAGTAATCTGTAGAAACTCAGTATATATTTTTCAACACAAGTATAAATAATTTATAGATACAATGATCGATCCATATAATACTTAAATACTATATAACTCCTAGAACACAGGACGAACACATATATAAAAAGAAAAAAATTGTACGCTTGTATCATACACCTAATCGCAAAATATTATTTTAATTTGTTGGTTTCTGTGATAGATGTTGGAGTTCCGTGACGCGATTATTTCATCGACTGACCGTCAACCGAGCATGAACACTCGTATGAAAACCGCCTGCTAAACTGGGGCTCAAAAGACGCCACCGCGCACCACTGTCGGCGCTCTTGGGAGGCCGACCTACAGGCCATCGCGGTCGGCGTGCATCTATCGGCATATTATATTTTATTTGCAAGAGTTTAATAAATCATCAGTTTTTCTTTTAAAATATAAGACTCATCTGGTGCCAGGAAACTAGTTTGAGTAAGGCCTAATTAAATTACATGTATGTTAGATGATTTTTGATGATCGTTGAGTCATAAATAGAGACAACCATAAAACATTTTATTTAAATACTTCTTTCTTGGAAACATTTTCTTATTTTCAATCTCATTGACGTTTCGTGTCGACGTCACGTGAAAGTGCTTGAATAAAGTACACTTAAATTAAAAGCTATATTCTTTTTAATATGTGGGAAGTACAAGGCATTATTCCAATCATCAATGGACTCCACTGTTCGACACAGATTTCCCCGGGAAAGGGAAAATTAAGCCCATAATTGCCGCGCTTGGCCATCTTGTTGGCAATCGCAGGGTGTAGCTTTCACAACGGCAATACTGCTGCCTGTCCCCGACATTTTAGATGGATATACAGCTATCTCTCGATTTTCATACCTTTTCTTAAGTCCTTTTAAATATATATATAGATTTTTCTATGAATTTATAGACTGGGGTTTTTATTACTTGCCCTTTGTGCAAGGGATGATTTGCCAAAACCCAAAAGCGGTATCACGTATTTATTCACGTCTTGATAAATTGGAAGAAAGGAAACCCACGTTTGCTAATGTCCGTGGCTTCGGGTTGCAAACGCGCCGGCCGATTACAGGTCCTTCATTACCGCGGCTCGTTGGGCGCGCAAAAACTACCCTGTGTTACGTAAGGGTGATTTTGTTTGCCTTACAGTTAGATTTCTTTCACTTCGTCAGTCTTCTTTCACAGTCGTCATTATTTTTGTACTATATCGACTTGGGTTTAATTTGTGGATTTTATTTAAAGGGAATACACGATGCTTATAAAGAACAGATCAGGTGAACTAACTGTTGTCTGTGACTTCGTTGGCGTGGAAATCGTAATATTGTGAAAAATCACATCCTCCCTTATTCCGTGTAAAATAAAATCAACCTTTCCCACAGCGGCCATACATTTTCCCGGAATAAAAAGTATCCTACGATTGCCAACATGCTTGCCCAGCGTAGCAATTATGGGCAAAATACCTCCTTTCATGGAGAGGCCTATGTCTAGCAGTAGCCTTGCCATGGCTGGTTTGATGAATGATTTGATAGAAGTTGCGATCTTATGCAACTCGGCAATAATGATGTTCCTAAACTGTAAGAACAGAGCGTAGTAAATAAGATTGGTAGCACAAGGCGGCGCGCACGAGCCCGCCCCTTCCCCAGGAATTTAATTCAAAAGCTTTTAAAACCGATCGCAGCAAGTTTAATGCGGATGAATAGAAGCAAAAAGGTACTTGATTGCTTTAAAAGTTGGCATTTGTGTAGCGCTGGTTCGGCGAACATTCGGCCCTTCCTTCACTTTATGCGACCTGCGAGGATTTTTGTTTCTCTGGCCGCTAATCTACACATAACATTTGCCAAATATTAAATGAACTTTTTTGTGCTCAACACATTTGTATATTGTCCATTTCTGACCAATATAGTAAATCTTAAATAGATTACTACTAAGTTTTAATGTGACTTATACTAGTTAACAATGTGTATATAGACTGCGATATTAATTACTAATAATCAATTCCGCCGGTACCTTACGGCAGATTAGTACGGTAGAGTAGTACCTCCCCCGTAGCAGTTATCGTAAGAGGTGCTGCGATATTAATTACTAATAATCAATTCCGCCGGTACCTTACGGCAGATTAGTACGGTAGAGTAGTACCTCCCCCGTAGCAGTTATCGTAAGAGGGGCTGCGATATTAATTACTAATAATCAATTCCGCCGGTACCTTACGGCAGATTAGTACGGTAGAGTAGTACCTCCCCCCGTAGCAGGTATCGTAACAGGTGAATAAGATACCAAAACCGACAAATAAAGGTATATTAGTTTAAAGACATCTATTTCCCATAAAAGACGTTTTGCCACTTACATGAGAACTTATAGCTAATTACAACTTAAAAAATAATTTTAGGTACATTTTCCGACCTGAGACTTAGTTGGTCAAGAGAAAAGTATTTTTTTCCTTTTTATTATTATTGCACAAAACAATAACAGTTTGTATTATGGACAGTAAAGTTGCAATTTACGAGCCATACCATTAGAAGGCATTCTCTTCCAGGCTAACTCCAGGTAAAAAGACATAATTATCAATGAATATTGGACAATATCACATACATTGATCAGGTCTCAAAGAAAGACGCTTGCGCACCAGTTTATGGGCGTCAGAACGAACGAAAGTACAACACATAATATATACTCAAACACATAACCATAGGCAACCAGGCAAGGAACAAGCACAAGTGTCCATCACTCGAATGCTTGTCCTCATTGTAGTATTGAGTGATTATTACTTTGATTTAAATATACTGAATGATTTCGCATTTTCATTTTCTGAAGGTAGTTTGTTGTAAATTTGGGCACCTTCATAAGTTATTGTTTTTTTCCATAACTAGTTCTTACTATGTAATAATACAATGTAGTCCCTCTACGACATATGTAATGTTTGGCTTTTTCTTGTAAAAGGTAATTGTGTATGGTTGTTTTTATTTAGTATTTTTCTTATTAATATATATGCCGTGTTGTATAACTGCTTGATGTTAATTAGAGACGTTCCCTTGTAAAATTTGACAATAGATGCTAAATGCGGATATTAGAAAAGATCTTTAATTACTTTCTTTGGTAAAATTTGGAGTTCTTTGATAGTTCTTTAGATGCGCATCCCCATATATTAGATATAGAAGGTGAGATTTTACTAACACAAATGCGAATTTTTTTGGGATACATTTTGCTATTCTTACCAATGATGAGATTTTGGATTTTATAAGGTTGTTTTGGTTATGCCACGTTAACTTGTTGTCAGTTACTAGCCCCAAATATTTCTGTTTTTCTAAAAGTGGTATATTGTTTGGTATATTGTGTATATGGCAATATTTTTTTGTTTTTGGCTTTAAAAATTATGTAACACTTTTTCGATATATTAATGGTTATTAAATTGTATTGAAAACATTCATTAAAATTTATGTAGGTCCTCGTGTGCTTTTGCCATAACTTCACGTATATTTGGACCAAAGTAAAAGATGTGTCATCTGCATATAAAGTGACTTGGCCATGCAATCCAATATCATCAATGTTATTTACGTATAATAAAAAGAATAATGGGTCTAATATCGTTCCTTGTGGGACGCCACATGTCACTGGCAATAGGCTACTGTGGGCATCATTAATCTTAACTATTTGAAACCTATCTGGTAAGTATGATTGGAACATTTTTAATGCTGTGCCGTGGACACCGATGTTCTAAGTTTTTGCAGCAATAAAGGATTGCTTACGGTATCGAAGGCCTTTTTAAGATCAATAAATACTCCAACAGCAACATTTTTTGCATCTAAGCTTGTTTTTGTGACTAAGTCTACGGTGGCGGAGAGTGAGTTAGACTTTTGTCTAAATCCATATTGTTTGAATGAAAGTAAATTTATTGGTATGAGATATTGGTCTAACCTCTTGTAAGGAATTTCTCGAATATTTTGGAGAGCACTGGCAATACTGAGATGGGCCGGTAATTACTTGGATCCGTCCTTAAACCTGATTTGTAAATAGGACTGATTTTCTCAATTTTTTAAAGTGTTTGGCAATTTCCCTACCTATATGAATCTGTTGAAGCATATTACTAAATCAGTTGGGAGGTCCCTTATGCATTTAATAGATTTAGTGGGGATGCCATCTTATCTATCATACTCGTGCTTGATTTTGATTTCAGATTATCGATAATTTTACTGATTTCGCTTGGATTACATGGTTTAAGCTGTATCCATCCGCAAGCCCAAATGCACAGAGCGGGGATCCCCGTCGCGAAAGGTGCACTCTGCGATTGCCACACGTTTGCCCAGCGCAGCAATTATGGGCAAAAGTCCCCCTTTTTTAGGGAAGCCTAAGTCCAGCAGTGGACTTCCAATAGCTGATATGATGATGATGATGAATCTAATCTGTGACTCGCCAGTTCAGCTGATGCGAACACGAATTGTATTAACTTGATTTATATGTTTGGTACTGTTGTGGTACTATGTGGGAAAGTTTGCAAGTGGCACTTTTGTCAGTAAAAGGAGACTGCAGATAGTGGAGTGCATCTGATGTATACTTTCCACTCAAGTACAAGTATAATAATAATAAATTCAAACAATGTCTTCTACATTAACCTGACTTCGAGATAAGTCGATTTGTATATTACGGACATCAGACATCAGAGGAATTAAATATATAACACACCGAGCAAATACAAATACCCTCGACCATTAGCGCAAAAGATAGGAACACTCAATAACAGGCCAATTTGTGCCACTCGCATCCAAAGGATAATGGCGTTTTTACTATTCGATCTAGGGTAAGGTAAACACCTTGTAACATATTCTAACGCTATGTGTCGTCCGGCACATGATCGCCACTTGGAATCTTATCAGCCCTAAAGGCCATTGGTTTTCGAGAAGTGTCCGAGCCATTTATGGGCCATGTCGATCACTTTGGTCCTTCTTGTTCCGACCAAAACACCAAACATGGGTTGCCCCTTCCACATGTTTTTACTTATAAATAAAGTTAAAATTTCCGTAAAGAGTAAGCTGATTTCTAAAAGTATATTAGAGTATTAAAGGTTATATTAATTATAGAACTGCTTAAAATTGAATTGTTCTATGTAACTTAGCTTTCTAACAACGGTTTGTTGGCGCCAACGCCGGTAGGGGTTCCGCTAACACTAACTATTTATTATTTATAACTAACCTTTATCAACACCGGTTTTTTTGTATATTTTGGTGGCTCAGGTCATGCTTGTGTTTTAAAATAAATTATTTTTCTATATATCATGTTATAAATAAATAATGCCGTAGTGGAACTAAACTTACGCTTACGCGTAATAGGCAGAGAGGGCGCAATGCATTTGTGTTGGTTTTTAAAACACCAAGAGTATAAATGAATTTTGATAGTTGTATTTTAGTATTTGCAATATGAATTTTTCAGTTTAAATGTGAATTAATCGTTAGGCCTATTGTACATTAGTCTCTGTATATTTTGAATCATTTTACTTCATTTAAATTTACCGGTGGGGTTTTGATATGTATGGAACTGAATAAGGTGAGTTTTGCTATTGTTTATCTCAAGGTTATATGAGTTCAGCCATCTCTTAATAGTACATAATGTTGAGTCGATTACAAGGTTACAGTTATCACTCGGACATTTAAAAATGGTAGAAACGTCGACGGCGAACATTACGCACTTTGTGTTTGATATTTGTGGAAGGTCATTTATGTATATTAAAATTTATACTCAACCAAGAACAGATATTAATGTGATGTTGCTCATGCAGTAAGCATAGAACACGTCAGTCCAGCCGCACGTCCGCCGCGAGTGTCGGCAGCAGCTGCAGATAACAACGGTCCGTGTGTACGTCCGTGCGCCGCATGCCGGTGCGTGCCCGCGTCGTGGAGCCCCCGGCGAACGCCTGAGGGGTCGCCCCTCCACTTAATGGGCAATATCGGAATCTACACCACATTGCCAATAACCACGTTATGTCCTAGTCGGCTAGCATTTATTTTTATGTTACTCGCATTGCAAGTAATGGAAGGCAATGGTTTCCCTTACAGTAAGATTAAACTTTTAAACAAGCAAAGCAGTTTGGTTATTTTAAAGTGATTATTATTATTAATTAATATCAAGAGATTATTTTTCGGTATATTATAATTTATCAAGTGAAACCGTCAAATTGTGAAACGAAACGCATCTTGGTTGCGCGCTGGTTGGTTGTACTAACCTAACTGTAGGTCTACTGTAAGGCCGACCAATCAATGACAGACTTTGGTCAGTTGTCAATTTGACAATTGTAATATCGCGATTTAACAGTTTCACTTCGATAGATCTGACGAATCTGACGATTAAGAATACGTTAAATTGTAAGCAGTATGTTACGGTTCACAATTTCTCGACAGTTCACCATCTCGCGAGATAGAGAGACCTATCGTTATTTATAATTTTACGGTGACATATGCACGTGCATATTTTATTTGAGTATTTTAGAATTGAGAATGAACAAACCCTGGGGAAACGAAACCTACAATCCAGGAAATGTATAGCTTATGTTATTTTTGTCGATTTAAGATATCTCTGAGTGTAGGACTTATTAAATCGGATAAGTAGTATCAGAACCTCTTTTTTGGTTTTCAAGAACCACTTCAAAACGGTTTATGTTCATTTTGACGGGCCCGGTGGCGCAGTTGGTAGTAATACTGTCTTGTGCATCAAAGGTTGTGGGTTCGATCCCCACCCAGAACAAATATTTATGTAAAGGATATCACTACCTTCACCAGTGGCTTTCCTTTTCTAGTGTGCAAGAATTTATTATAATCTATGGAACTATTCGCTGTCAGTGTGACGCGAGTGACACCGGCGATAAATTTGAGAAGGTAAAAGTTAGATTATTTGATCTTTAGAAAAACGTGGAAAATATTGGAAAAAGTAGTTACAATATTATTTAAATTAGAAATAAAGGCTTTTAATGTTATTTTTTGTTATTTGAGGTAAGCTATTCTGTTTAAAATATGTTAATTGTAGTAAAACTTGTGTATAAATGTGATATGAATAAAATAATTTTGTTATTTCAGAAAACACAATTTCGTCTCTATTTCACCGGAGCATATAATATTATGTTTATATTATGGTATTTATGTTTGTTCTGTGCCTGGGAGTTAAATATATGTACTAAATTGGTATCTTTGTGATTCCTCTGTTGTCTGATGTCAGTAACACAAGAGCTTTAAGCGACTTATCACGGAATCAGGTCAATGCATGAGATGCTGTAGGAAATTATTAATTTATGTAAAAGTTTTAAATCTCAAGTCCTTGTCGAAAGTGAAACCACCATTGCGCACGAACCGGAATCATAGAAGGCGATCTCGGTTGAAAGTGCACCGTGCTCATCTCAGCCGAGTGTCGGGTTTCGGGTGTCGGGTGTCGGGTGTCGGGTGTCGGGTGTCGGGTGTCGGGTGTCGGGTGTCGGGTGTCGGGTGTCGGGTGTCGGGTGTCGGGTGTCGGGTGTCGGGTGTCGGGTGTCGGGTGTCGCGTCTCGCGTGCCCGCCGCTCCGTACGAGCCGCGCGACTGTTCTAATCGCTTTTCACGGTCGGCCCCATTACCCACTACCCTCATGTCTCTGCCCTATGTTACCTCCCTCCCTACATTACAAGATTGTGTTTGTCTTCTCCATCTATTGTGTAAATAAAATAAAACAAAGTAACAGCCAGTATCTATTTGTGTTGTTGTATCATTTTTGCCCTTAATTCTTTAAATAAAACGGTTTTGATATGGTTATCTCTGACATTTAGATATTTTTAAACGCAATCTTTGTGTGCTAATGACATATCATTTTTATTTTGTACAATTAAATCTATTTTCTTATTGTCTGGGTAATTTCGAGAATTGTTATGTTTTTCTTAAAAAATACAGGATATATAGTTTAAGTTATGTTGACAAGGCCTATTTTTTTATTAAGATGTGGAACCTGTCGCTATTATTTGTATAGAAATAGGCTAGATATTCGTATGAAACTTCATTTAATTATTTCAGAAGTGTTGACATGATCGAGTAACATACATGTAATAATATCCACAGATAGCAATTTTGTTGTTGTGTTTATTAAGTATATTTTAAAAAATGTTGTTTTTATAAAAAACAAGATTTAGAAAGTTATGCGGAATAATATAAAGCAAATCTTACCTTAATTTAAATTTAAACTTATGGTGTTCAGTCAACCGACAAGTATTTTGAAAAAAATATTTTCATAAATAAAGATCAATAAACACGAATCCGAGTAATAGACAGTATTCGTTTTAGAGATTTCGAGGAATACAAACTGATCTATTTGCTACTTAGCAACAAATTCTTGCTGGCCTCGTCAGATAATGTTAAGTTTTATTCTTATATGTAGCATGAATTCAGGAAACAAGCATCAAGTCCGTGACCGCAGCCTACACACTCGTGTCATCACAAATATGTCACTCGAGGCACGATGTCACTTTGTATCTTTACAATGTCACATTTACCCAGAAATGTCCCTGCTTCTCACCCTTCGAACCAGAATACAGCAATATCTTAAAAAAACACTCTGCAATCCAACTTTGTAACTCGAATGAACGGCTAATTCTCGATAACTCACCGAGTGACATAAAAATAAACGACAACACTTCAATAAAGTTCGATATTTCGAAGAATCGCTCTTATATCTTGCAATGAAATCTTTTTGTTTAAGCTACATTTGTAACAACAATACCTCACTTTATTTCAGAGTGAATTATTGAATTGTATTCGTCAAGCATTGGGATATATCGATATTGTTTGATATACGGAATGTAATGGTTCCATGCTATAAAACACTACACCTGCCCGTAGTCCATATCCTCAAGTCCTGTTCGACAAATATAAAAACATACAAGAAATTTATTGATTTCTCATTTATTCCACTGATGGACATATGGACATACATATTGCCAACACGCTTGCCACGCTGCGCAAGCGTGTTGACAATCGCAGAGCGTAGCTTTTGCGACGGGAAAGCTGCTGCCCATCCTCGCCCAGTGCTATTGGAGTACTCTGTTTCGGATAGAAACACTGCCATCGGTCGGTTCTGGCACCTGGTACAGAGGGAGGTACTATTTTATTCTACTAGTACCTCAAGTATAGAATTGACAATAATAATTCATAAAAACAATATTGTTTTAAATTTATTGACTATTTCAAGTTTATTACAATAATGATATTGTGGTTAACTTGCCAAGTAGGACACTTGGCAAATTAGCCACAATATCAACTAGGGACCACGAATAGAAAATTTTTAAAATTAGGCCAGTTCAGGTACGCTAGATGACCTGAGAATGCAACATCTTCTTTAGAACTAAATATATATTTCTCAGCGATATAAGTTTATTTCCCGTTTCGATTCAATTTGTATAAAGCCGGTGGCGCGAGGTGCAGGCAGGCGGCGCGGCGGCGCGGCGGCGCAGCGGCCACGCTCGTTTCCATCAGCCTCGCTCGTCGCCGGCTGCTTGATGTGCATTCTCACGCCCGTTCCCCTGCTCGCTCGACGACATTCACTTTTCACGCGCGACGTCGCTCCAGCTATATAAACCCGCCTAAAGAATACTTTATTAAAAATACGTTGTATGCTTCATATCAGAGGGCCATTTTCTGTTTAGAGTTACAAGTTTTTAAAATTAAATTAACCATAAAATAGATAGAACAACAGTAAGGGAATGGCTCTTGACATTGGACTACAACAATACAGAGGAATTGCTAATAATATCATGCTAGACTGGACTATATAGCTTCATATTCTATGTATTTATGTAATATATACGTAAATAATATGTTAAAGTTATTATTATTATTATTATCTATCAAGACCCTTCCTGTAATGATCGCGTGGAGATATCAAGTGTTGTATCTCCGTTTCTTATTTTGAATCGCGAACTGCATTATGAATAAATAATAATAAAGTACCGTGGGAGACAAAAATAACCTCCTTTACGAGGTGTCGTCAGAGGCGATCGAGGAACCATAACCGACAGATGGCGGTATATCTATCCGAACAATATACTTAGTTCAAATTCAGAGAGTGGGGAAAGATAGCAGCTTCCTTCGCGGAAATTATCGGCGAAATTACCCCATTCTTAGAGAGGTCAAGGTCCAACAGTGGACTTCCGATGGCTGATATGATGGTGACGAATAATAGTATATGCTTATTAAATATAAAATATTAAATATAAATTTTAACAAAATGAGTCTGCCTCTATTGTTCCGCACACCCCTCGAGGGAAGCACCGTTTTATTCGTTGATTTAAGTGATTGATGTTATAACAAATTACTAAGGCTACTTTTTCAGTAAAGTATTCAAGTCGGAACACCGAAAGCCTTTTATGACCGATAAAATCAGAGCTCATGAATTTGATGAAGCTTGAAAGATGTTAATATTATTAAAACAGTTCACTCGTGAAAGCCCCGAGTACTGCTCATTACAGAACAGCAATAGAAAAATATATTGAAAAATAAACTACACAGGTTTATTTCATCTGAAATCTTTCACGTTAGTCTTGCTCGATAACAATTATTTCATTGAAAACCATAAAACTCGTTTAACTTCAAGCTAAGCTGCAGAATAAATTATTACAATGCAATCCAAGCGAACCCGTCGTTCGGACGAAGACATTTTTATAGCAATCCATAAATGTATGAATTTAAAAATGTCGCAGTATTTCAATAGCTCCGCTAAAGCAAATAAAAGTGCAGTGCAATAGTTACCAATTCAATTCCGGGCAGTTGCGCGCGGCTATTTTGTTTGGTTAGCGTCGGTGCGGCGCGTTGGATTAATGATTAGGCCACGGGAGATGCATTACCGGCGCGAGTATCGTCGCTTTGACGCCATAAAACTTGATTCATTTTCAAATTATATTTAATTACATTTATTTACATTTGTACGCAGTCCTCGCACCCCTGTGCCAGGAGCCGTATTCGTATCCGAATCAGTGTAGCTCAGACGTAATGTGGGCGGGGATGAGCAGCGGCAAACTGTGATTGCAACCAACTTATGTTTACATGTGGTAGGCCACATGCAGACGTCGTCTGTATTGGTACCTTATTGTCACCTATTTCTACCGCCGCATTGTTAACATTTCTGTGTTCCGGTTTGAAGGGTGAGAGAGGCAGTGAAAATACTCTGTAATGTGACGTATCTTCATGTCAGAAGGTTCGCAACGCGCTGGTGATATTCTTGTGATATGATGAGCGTTAATCGCCAGGATTACTATCACGCGGACTGTAGACTTGATTGTCGACCTGGTCCGATAAAAAAGTAAAAGGCCTGCCGCCCTGGTAAATGTATAAAAATATCTCAAATTGCCGCAGACAGTCCCAAGATAAACTACGCTACAACTGATCTTATTTAGAAATCTATCTGCAACTAATTGAAAGAAATTAACTTTTAATAAAATGCATACGATGTAAATGCTGCGTCAGGATGTTGCCTGCGCGAATGTGTGTTCACATCACCATCACACCAGCCTCCGGAAGTCCACTGCTAAATATAAGCCTTTTCAAGAAAGGAGGTATTTTGCGCATAATCGCCACGCTGGGCAGGCGTGTTGGCAATCGCAGAGCGTATACCGATATACCATCAGCTGTCGGTTCTGGTACTATTATATTCTGCCGGTACCTTACGGCACGTGTTTATATAATTTATTAATTCCCAAACATTTTTTTTCTTTCAACAATCAGACTATAATTAACAAAGTATATTTTTTGGCATATACTTTTGGTATATATTAATTATATACACTTATAATTATTTTATTTATATAATTATTTATAAATATAATATAAAGTTGTTTCTTTTTTTGATTGTAATAGATCTTATTTCCTCTGTTATTATTAATCGAATCCTAAAGACTTCGCTTTATGGGTAATGCTAGCGGAATTTGATTTATAAATTAGACATAACTATTCTAATTCACGATTTGGTTCCGCTTGTGGGCGAATCGAACAATGAGACAAACGAGAACGTGCAGCCGGCTACGACGAGCACGGCGGACGACGAAGTACTTGCGACTGCTTCCGTGCAATCAATGCCCGATTTGGCCGTTGTTTGCTGTCCCACATTGCACAGCGCTAGCCCTGAAACCCGGTTTGGGTATACATCACTTACATTTATTACAATTTATTGATAACAAGTGCAGCAATTTAAAGGCAGCAATAGCTTAAGAATACATTTTAAACAACAATCCCTCACACCGTCAGCTTTTCTTAAATATATATATATATATATATTTTAGCAATATGATAGCAATTTTATTTGAGTATATCAAGCAGATATCACAGTCATAATATTTACACAACTAACCAAAAATCTTACCTGTAAATAAAGCAAAGACAATTAAAGTTTATAATTATCACCTCTTGATTTATACAACTTAATGTTAATTAATTAAACTAAAAGAAAATTATAATGACATTTTATGAACAATACATATTTGCCTTTGACAATGACTGCTCGATTGACGCGAATCGCTAACGGTGCGCGCGCATGTACAAATTAAAGAAATATGTTTCGTTATGTATATATATATTCTATTTGGCCGAGTGAAACCGGCAGAGTACATCCCTCTTTAACAGTGTCGTAAAAGGCGACTGAGGTACAGAAACCGGATACACCGCCATTTGACGGTTCTGGTACCTTAGTTACATCCCACGACACCTGGTTTCTAAAGATGAATTCAGAAATAAATTAATGTCTATCAAAACATATTTATGCACACCTTCAGTGAAGTTTTGTAGCGATAGGTACCGTTAGTTATTCAATCAAATGTTATCTTCATACTAAACATCGTAGTGTTTTATAGATATTGACACTCTGTCTGTCTGGACAGCAACCCTAACGCACTGCGATAATAATTTATTTTCGCAAAATTAGCTATGTCTGTATGAATGGCACTCTCTGTACCAAACGTGTTAAGACACTATTGAGGTATCAAAACCGACAAATGACGGTATATACAACTGAAACTTATAATACGTGATGGGAATAGAAAGCGTCGAATGCACAATCTACATCCCATTCACTCAGCGTTGCAATAATTAGCAAAGGAACCTGCAGAATGATAAACACCAATTGGCCTTTAAACCGGGTCAAGTGGAAATCACACTGGAGAAGATGCAAATGAATTAAACAAATTGGAAACAATCTAAACTAAGGAAAACCTCAGAGTGTCTGTGGACACGGTTATTTCCAATCTCGCTGTTAGATAGCCGACTGAGGTTTGAGTGTGTAATATCTCTGCGCTTTGACCGGCCGGGCGGCGGGCTACGCGCGCAGAATGAAACACGTCGCTCATAAAGCCAAATAAGCTGGAAAATGTGTGGCTGATTCTCGGAGGTGTTTGGTGCGGGGCCGCGCTGTTTAGCTTTTATCGCGCACACCACATATCGACATATTTCTTTCCTTGAAAGTTACACAATTGATAAAGAACAGTATTTTGAAAGTTGAATTACAAATTGGTTAACATATTGTAACAGATTTTTGTATATTGGTCTGTGGCCGAGAGACGTAGAATCAAGTTTTTAAAATTATTATAGTAATAATAATAAATTCCCAAAACATCTTATACATTCACGTGACTCCGCGGTAATTTGCTTAAAGTACTTGTGTTTAGCACGGACGCCAGACAACAGAAGAATCACAAACATACTACTTAAATACATATATATTTAACATCCAGACACAGAACAAACACAAATGTCATCAATTCAATATTTTGTCTGGGTGGGAATCGAACCCACAAGATAAGATCACTATTATCTGCGCCATCGGGCGCGTCAATAGTGGAGCGATAATGTCCGCTACTTAACTAGTTAAATAAGGCTTTTATATTTCGAATCTATGTTGTATTGCATAACAGGCGAAAATATGAATTCTGTAACTGCCTTTAGCCTCATGTCATGCCAACTTGTACAATGGTTCATCATACCAGACTTTGGAAGTCCCCTGCTGGGCATAGGCATCTTCAAGAAAGGAGGAATTTTGCCCATAATTGCCGCGCTCGGTAAGCGAGGTGGCGAGATCAACTTTGCGACGAGGATGCTGCTGCCCAACCTCACCCTTTAGTCTTTAAGTTGCGCTGTTTTGGATGGGAATACTGCCATCTGTTTCAGTAGTATTATTGCCTCCGGTTTCCTAAATTATTTGAGCGACGTTCTTGAGCAGGTTTCCGAAATTCGTTCTCTTTATTTGCACTTTAACGTTTTCTGGACTTTTGTCCCTATTCTTGCCAGCCCAGTTCCTCTATGTCGCGCAGGAATTCTTTATAGTTACTGATTACCTCCTGAATTGACCTCGGTGATCCAATGCTTAAATCCTGAAATTGTCACGTTAACTATATATTGATGATTATTTGAACAGTTGGATCTAACTTACCTGTGGCATCGTTCACGAATGTTTGTTGTTTGCGACGATTCTGAATTGTTTTATTAATTTCCCTAAGGATAGTGAAACTCGCGCAGTCAACAGTACAAGACTAAAATCAGCAATCCTATACTAATGAACAAAGTTTGCGCCAAAACTGTGTGGCGCAGATATAATTCCATAATTGAACATTATACCAACGTGAATTAATTGATTTGCCTGCAAAGATCGGACCACACATGCTATGCGGTATTTAATCGAAACAAAGAGACAAAGACTTTAAAATAGTATCTAAGTATCAGTAAAAAGTATCGTACTTGTGAACAAGAACTGAGAATTGAAATGTGTCATTTTAAATTCATCATCATCATATCGGTCACTAGACTTCGACTGCTGGACACAGGCCTCCCCAGGTTATCTCCGATAGGACCGGTTGCTTGCGGCCTGTGTCCAGCGCGATCCTACGGTTTTAGTCAGATCGTCTATCCATCTTGCGGGTCTCTAATTTTTAAATTGCAGTGAACAAATTTCATTTATCAGAGTATTACCGTTAGTTTGGTTTTCTGTTAGCAAGACTCGTAATAAATAGCGTTAAATAATCAATTACTGTCATACAACTTGTATATTATTTATAATGAATATAAAGATATCTATATAAATTATGTTTCAGTAAATGATGATACATCTGTATATATATATATAGTGCAGTCAAATTCTCTATATATATATATAAAGAGAATTTGACTCACTGACTGACATATCAGCGCAGGGCATAAACTATAAGGGTTAGATTAAACTTGAAATTTTGCTCAGAGGTTCCCTGTATTTACCTGTCGAATAAAATTCAACATTCAAAGTTCTGTATTAAAAATCATGAAACACGTGTTAAATCCCTGAAGGGTATAAAATAAAGGTGCAAGTTAGTATGGAAGTTATACAACTTAAAGCGGGTAAAGCCACGGGGCGCTACTAGTGTTCCTTATAAACCAAAACAACAACGCGTCTGATCAAGTAATCACCCGACGGACGGCGCACAACGCGACGCACCAAACAACTCGATGAGTTATCGGAGCTGTTTATTTTACTCTATAATTAAGCTGTAATATCGTTAAAAGCCCTTTCAAAATTTCATGAGGTCTCGGCCGCCCCGGTGCGAATTCATTCGCCATTTTCATAATTTATGTCTGTACTGAAATGTCAGTATTGGAGTAGCTGCTTTTTAAGGATAAAGTGGCTTGTAAATTAAATGAGTGATTCGCCATCATCATAGCAGCCATAAAAAATCCTTTGCTGATATAAGCCGCCCCAAGGAAGAAGGAGTTGGGCCATAATTGCCGCGCTGGGCAGGTATAGGCAAGGTGGCAATTGCAGTGGGTAGTGTCGTAATAAGTATATCCTTCACGGTTGTCTTTGAGCTTTGCTGTTTCGGGTGGAAACACCGCCATCTATGGGTTTACTTCAGTCGCCTCTTACGACACCTGGTACAGAGGGATGTATTATTTTACTCAACCGGTACCCCATGGTTGTTTATGTTCGTGGCTACAATTAAATATCTCGATAAGGTTACTAAGGTCAAGTAACATCTTGGTTCAGGACTAAATTCGCCGTGAGGTACGTATAATACGAGGCAGAGTAAAATAGTACTTTCCCCTGTACCAGATTTTGTAAAAGGCGACTAAGGTATCAGAACCGACAGATAGCTGTATATCCACCCGCAACAGTGTAGCTCAAATGCACAGTTCGGAGATGGGCAGCAGCATCCCTGTCGTGAAAGCTGCGCTTTGCGATAGCCAACACGCTTGCCTGGCGCGGTAATTATGGGCAAAATTCATCTCCCTTGGGGAGGTCTATGTGCAGCAGTTAACTTCCAATGGCTGATATGATAAATCCATTTCAGCAAACAACAACTTTGATTATGTTTGTTGGAGCGGGCACGTTTGTCGATGTGTCCGCCGCTTGGCCGGATTGTTTGCGCGCCTGTCGGGCCCCCGGACCGAGGCTGGTGTTCCACCATGTGCGAATAGCGCGCTCAAATTAAAATTGCTATTATAAGTCCGATCGCGATAGCGCGGTAGGTGCTGTGACAAGGATCGTGGATTCGATCCCCACCCAGGACAAATATTTATATGATGATGTATGTGTCCTTATTCAAATTAATTTAAAGCTTGTCACACTACATGAACATAATGGACAAAATATAAAATAGAGTTTCATGAGACGCCCGCGAGAGAGAGCTCAGTAGATATTGTTAACACGAAAACACAACATTGAAACATTGGTTATTTATGAATTATCTTTATAAAGTAGAAGAGACAAGTTTCACGTTGTTGAGCGTTTTTTTAATAAAAACAGTTTTTGTTTTTGTTCTGTGTCTAAGTATTCTACTATTTGTATTTCATCATCATTATCATGATAAATTACATATATTTTATACTTAGACACACCCGGACACAAACAAACAAAAATATATATATGAAATTAAGTAGTATATTTGTGACTTAACCACGGAGTCGGGTCAATGTAAGAGATGTAGTAGAAAACTATATTTGTTAAGTCATTGTTTTTACAAAGGCTTGCAGCGCAGAGCTGAGTTATAAAGATCTGATTATGAAGACTACGATTGGTCTACAATCGTCGTTTTTGCTCCTTACAGTTTATTTACAGTTGAATTCGTTTATATGACCCCGCCTATATTGACTAACCACTTAGTATGAAGTAAGAATGTGGAAAGTTTGATTTCCATACAAAATGTTTAGCATATAACGCACTTGGTCGGATATAATGATTTCACTTGTGCCGTAACCTATTTTAAGAAACAATCTCCGGTTATAGTGTGCTATCAACTTAGAAATCATCCTAACATCTCTTGTTTTCGTGATCACACCCACCACTCTTTGCGACTACGTCGGGCGGACGCGTGCCTACAAAGCGAGGCGATATATTTTTTATAATTCACATACGCTTTGTAATGTGTATCATATATTTACTAAATGCCTACTAAAAATACGTAGTCGCTGTAACACATGTGTTAAGTGTTTGCTTTGACCTCCGTTTAATATGACGAGTTTGTCTCTTCCCTTCGAGGAAATTACAGGCGGATTCTACGTACCTCCAATATCTGGCTAGCATCCTAGATAACAAAATGTAAAGCTTCTAGAATCCTCTCCCGTTAATACCTATCTTAGCTATGGTCATGCCACGTAGCACCGCTCTGTTGGATAACCAGCTCGAACCACTTTCGCCGCCCGTCCGCCTTTCGATGAATATTTACAATTCACTTACTCGCACAGTGCGCCGATGTAATGGGTTTACAATTTAGTTTATTATGCGGTGCATTCAAAATATGTTATCTGCCTGTCTTATAAATTTACGCTACTACGCCCGAGTGCGCAGACGACAGTGATCCACCCAGAACAAATATTTATTTGTTGATATTTATGTTTCTTCTGTGTCTGGGTGTTAATATATGTATTTTAAGCTGTATGTATGTAATTATAGCTGTGAGGTATCAACAGAGTAGAATAGTACCTACAACTGCGCCAGGTGAGGTATCAGAACCGACAGATGGCGGTATATCCATCCGAAACAGTGCAGCTCAAATTCACAGGGCTGAGATGGGTAGCAGCATCTCCGTCGCGAAAGCTGCAGTCTGCGATTACCAACAGGTTTGCCTAGCGCGGCAATTATGGCAAAAAACCTCCTTTCTTGGAGAGGCCTATGTCCAGCAATGGTCTTCCAATGGATGGTATGATGAAGATGATTTGTAATTCCTCTGTTGTCTGATGTCCGTAACACAAGTGATTTAAGCGATCAAAAAACTGCAGGATCAAGGTCAAGGTCTATATATATCTAATAGGGTATATATCTAAAGGTCGTGCGTTCGATTCCCTGGGTAGAGACTGCTTGATTTTTTCGAGTAACATTTTCTGTTGTAATGATATGAATGTTTAGAAACAGGCTCTCCAAGAGATTTCCAATAGCTCCAGTTGTCCTAATTCCCTGCGGCCTGGTCTGGCCTCTTACTACCTACTTATCGTGTGATGGCCGGGATATTAGTCACCCCTTTCATCTTATACATTACCTAGAACTGATGTATTATTTTACTTTGAGGGTACCACACTTACTTAAACTTATTATATTTTATATCAGTTCAGTTTATTTGTATGACTGTTTTTTTTAGTTTCAGCCTATACATACTTTAGTAATCCAACCATTTGTTAGAAGCAGGACACTAGCATGTGCCGCGGTGTTCTGTCAGACCATCAATTTTCCTATAACTGCATAAATTGTTAAGGAATAAATTATAATACCTACCTGATACCTGAATCAAAATCGCGCCGTAAACATTCCAGTTGTAACAGATGACTAATTAATAATTCAATGTACTCTAATAACTTCGCTCCCGTGAGAAACTCCCTTCTTAGAGCTCGTTTGTGTCACTCGGGAATTTCTATGGCAAGTTGGAAGTTTGTAAACGGCCCAGTCGTTATGTAACTACCCCAGTCAATTTATACATATACATTAAATTTGAGTCTCGGTTTGTTATATTAAAATAACTACTTTCTACTACATGTATGTGTATATACAGTGCATAACACACACAAAAATAAATATTATTTACTTACATAAAATAACAAAAAAAATCATACAAACATGGCTCCCTGTGTCGGCGTGTGTCAGCGAAGGTATTGTATTAGGCACGGCGCAACATCGCAACTGGGTCATCGAAGACAGCGATTTGTACAATTCGCTGCTTGCTTCACCTAAAAGCCGTTTCAGTGTTCCGGAAGCTCCGAATATAGGTTATTGCTTGCCAATTTCACAAACACGCTATTGGAAAACTAAAAGAGCGCGCTCCACGATTTTGTCCGAACCGCGGATAATCGAGAGCCATTCAATTTATATATATTGTTTATTCTTTTATTTTAGGTTAAAATAAACTTATGCGTTGCTTCTGAAAACGAAGATTTATTTCGTTAATTTCTTACAAATATTATTATATAATTTTACAAATAACTTATTTAACTACCCTATTATTATAACTTTACCTGAAAACGAAGAAACGACAATTAAAGTCTATTCTTCCACCAATTATTCTTATTTATCTATCTTAAATCACAATAATCTAATACAATTAAAGTCTATACTTCCACCAATTATTCTTATTTATCTATCTTAAATCACAATAATCTAATACAATAATAACCTCTCAACTGACCATTGACCTCAGACTTTAGCGCTTGTCAGTTGTCAATGTCATTCAATGTCGTTCAAAAATTAAAGAAATATTATTTCTTTACATATATATATATATTTATTGTACGAATATACCGTTTAAATTTATTACATTTAGTGAATATATGTGAATTTGGTTTTATAAATAACCTTCAGTTTACTTATGTCATCATATCGTCATCATACAAACCATTGTAAGTTCACTGCTGGATATAGGCCTCCCCAAAAAGGGGGTATTTGCTCATAATTGCCGCGCTGAGCAAGCGCAGTGGCAATCGCAGGCGCAACTTCGCGATGAGATATGACGATAGTGCATTTTCACGTGTTGACATATATTGGAAATTAGATGAAATACCCAACTACACATGACTCATGTACACGTTAATCCCTTCAAACGACGCAGACTATGTAAAAAATGGATGAAAATGGAATCTTCATCCTCTCAACACCTCCCCATATTTATATATTTTCAACATTAGCTAAGCCTTTTATACGCCGTGATTTCCTAGTAATGTTTTCAATTTGAACTTTTACGTATCTTTACCAAGTAATTAACGGAAGCCTCATAAACTTCGTTCTAAATGGCAAAATTATATTGAACATTCCTCCATTTAATTATTCAATGTCTAATTATGTCATGAAAAGAAGGTAATAAATAATAAATTAGGGACCTTCCCATCTCTTCCAATCCCATCCCATCTCTTTAAATCTTAGTAATAATATTTTTTATGTAATATTCGTAGTAGCCTATGGACATTCGTGTCATCGCAAATATATCACTATCGACATCCCTGTCAGAGGATGACGACAGACTGCCTGTCACCAAAATACAGAGCAGTTGTTCGATACTTGAAATTGGTGTGGCTGAAATCCGCATGCAGACGGCCTTCTTAAGAGGTCTAAGCCTCAGATTAAATATATAAATATCCAGAGTACTGGAGATTACGAACTTTAAACAAGGAAAACGGGGCCTATTCTATATAACACTAAAGAAAATCCGAGATCTCGAGCTTTTACCCAAAGTGACGGCCCCGGGAGACCGACCGGTCTTTTCCGGTGAAATCCCAATGATACTCCACACTGCTATAAGAGGTAGTCCCCCGGGTACGGCAGCGTTCCGGCACCAACCATCACAAAGGAAAAGTGTACAGTGTGTTTACATACTTTAATGATAAAAAAATAACTTCTGAACCGATTTTAATAGATTATTGCTGACTGTGTACAGTCTTATCCAACTTGAGATACAGGATAATTTATATTTCAATTTAAAGCCGCAATATTTCTTCATGATAAACATATAAGTATAATTAGGTCAGAACAATGACTGTCAAGTTTGCTAGTAAGATTATATGAGGTTATTTGATAAATTTAAATTGTATCAATTAATTCTCCAATATATTTCATTACAAATGATATAAAAGATCTTTCTCAATATTGAATTCTAAATATTGATATATCAAATTTTAATAGCAAGTCCCGGGACGAAAATTGGAACTTTTAAGAAACGACCAAGCAACGACAAAAAAATTAAGTACATATTTACTTATATATAAAGGAAACCTTTCAAGTAAAGGCTTTGAATGTTGTTCTTTTTATTATAACAGAACATAATCACGTCCTTAATTCAGGTCTCAAAGCCTTTCTTCAGGATTTTCATGGATTAAACCTAATGCTACCGAAAAAAATATCTTATTGCTCTTTATTTAAATAAATGAACCTCCATGTCAGTTGTGACTTCTAGTAATTATTTTTGTCGATAGCGCGCCAAAGACATACTTAACAAAAAAGCAATTTACATAATAGAGATAAGGCGTCTTTTACATATATTTTCAAACATCATGCATGTCTATATCATTATTATTAGTAATGTGTCATAACCTACTAGAGTAGTGGAAGCGATAGTGTAGGTATTCAGTTTTATTTTAAATTACTGATAGACTATATTCGTTAGTGATTTCCCAGAACATAACAAAAATTACATATTTGTTATAAAATAACATTTATTTATCTGAAACTTAGAGATAGTCACGTAATGCGTAATAGTTGATTAGATTAATTTGTTTATTTTAATATTATGCACCTGTACATATAATATTCACACATCATCTCATACATTGACCTAACTTACGCTAAAAGCACACGTGTTACGGACATCAGAATATAAAGGATCACAAATATAATACTTAAATACATTTCTTTAACACCCAGACACAGAACAAAGATAAACATAATCATAGAAATATTTGTCCTTGGTGCATAAGATGGGATCACTACCATTGCGCCTTCGGGTCGTAAAAATATAGTTTAAAATCTTACAATATAGGACATAATTGAGGAGGGGATAAGCGAATGTATTTTCAGGGAAATATGAATTTAAAGATATTTGTTGCATTATTGCGTGTTATATAAGCAAGTTAAATAAAATATTTCTTTGTATTTTGATACGAACAATTTGTGGTTTATTTAAAGTAAGTGTCATTTTAAAAGCCAATCCTCATCAGTTCCCGATAAAGACTCAACAACGAGGATAAACTTACCTTAGAGCTCGACTCTGGGATCACGTAACGAAAGAAATGGAGTAGCAAGTTCTAAAGCAATCAAACAGTTTTTGTTAGCGAGTGGAGCTCGCTGGATTTAAAAGGTTCAGAATTGGATTGTTCTATTTCGGTCGAGCGCTTCTGAAGATGGAAGCCGCCGCCACCTGGGCTCAACCTACCTCGCAACTGTTTCGCGAGCTTTACCGTTCGTCGGCTCGTTTGTTATTCTCACAATTTAAGTCTTTTTTATTTTGCAACCGGCGTTACGTCCAGGCTTTTGTCCAAGTTAACATGTTGCCTTAAAACAAAACCAAACCGGTAACCACTCTCAAGACAACCTTTAACTAGAACATTGAACAAAAAAAATAAACCGCGTTTAACAGCAGTTAAAAGAGGAGTATTCATTATGAGGAGGGAACGCAAACTGTTTGTATGTCATTAATGAAAATAATACCTAATATAATAAAACATTTGTGCAATAGTTTCGCCATTGGCGGGCCCTATGGCGTAGATGGTAGAGATCCTATCTTGTGATCCTATCTAACGGTCGTGGCTCGATCCCCATCCTGAGCAAATATTTATAGTATTTTTTCTGTGTCTGGGTGTTATTTATAAGTATTTATATATTATATTTGTGATTCCTCGGTTTTCTGATATCTGTAACAGAAGTGCTTTAAGCTATTTATTTCGGTGCCAGGTCAAGGTATGAGATGCCGTGTGAATTAGTTTATTTATTTTTGTTCTCAATGTACCAGCGCAGATGATTTCATTTCTTAATATGAAATTCTGATCAGTGAACATTGCCAGTGATAGTGAAAAGACGTGGATAAATGTAAAGGTTGGATAGAGTGGCCATATACTGTGACCATCGTGAAAAAGTTCAAGGTCATCTAACCACCTTTAAGAAAGCTAGTTATGGTAGTGTTCCTATCTTATGCACCTAATTCAATCCCCACTCAAATCATATATGTATATGATAAATATTTGTAATTGTTCTGTGTCTAGGTGTTACATATGTAACACTTAAATACATAGTATGTATTTAAGTATTACAATACTTAAATACATATGTAATACTTAGTCATAGTCTGATGTCCGTAACACAAATGCATTACGCCATTTATCTCGGAGTCAGGTCAATGTATGAAATGTTGTGTGAATTTAAGTTATTATCTTGGGACAGGATAACGAAAGACACAGCTCGTGAAACAGGTCAGCTAAAGTAGCAGTTTGTGGGCGCGACGTCTGAGACGCGGAAATCTCTTGCAGGGACTGCGTGCGTTGTCGTACAAACGCAACTCGGAATCTGCAACATTGAAATATTGGCGCTGCCTCAATATAAAAATTAAAGCACAAAATATTCGCCGTGTCGACGAATGAAACGAGTTGGTATTTTTAATAAAATATTTAACGCATAAAGTTCCTTATTGGATGCAGGAACGGGCAACAAAATAAAGGCGAATCACTCGAGTCGTTTCTGAAATATATGCAACAATGATATCAGCGAACGAGGAACTACTCTCAAAAACGCTTTGGCAGCAGATGAAAAGTTAGCATTACTTTATGCCGCTTTTATATGATGTGCCACTTTGTCAAATATCACGGTTTATATTCACTAAAAGTCAAACAACAAGCTGCTTGGAATATCTGGTATCTAAGAAATTCTGCTTGCTCTTAAGCCGTGCTACGTAAGTGAACATTCTATTTTAAAAGAGTAAAATAAGCATACCTGGCGTTTCCTTTGTTATTGTCTTAGACGATAGAAGTGAGAGCTACATTCACTTTAATAAGAAATAGTTGGAATATTCTCCAAGGTGCACCGACCGACAGGCCGGCGGCTAGCACGTGCGAGCCAATCGCGCCTCGCGCCTCGTGCCCCGCACTTAAGCCAGAAAACACGAACACCGCGTTTATGGGCTGGAGCTATTGTGTTTGGAATACCTAGCTGGTTCGTTGCAGCTCCCGCACTAATACGGGAGTAATCGGAAAGAACCTTTCTGACACACTATTCAAACAGCTATCCGATGGGCGGTTGAATTTTGACGTTAGCAAAAATCTCCGTCGGACCGCGACGATAGCTGTCCGCGACATTTCAGCAACGGGCAGCGCAATAAAACTCTCTGTAACAATGTTCCCTGCACAAATATTTGAAGCGAGGCTCCCGCTCGTCTGACAAGAGTGCGAATGTCCAATTACACTGTTTCAATAAAAACTTATAGTTTGATTGCATTTTCACTGTTGAATAACTGAATGTCTCGGCAGCGATGGAAGTCCGCGCGGTTTGCTCAGCTGTTTGTGTTGGCACCGGAGCTGCGGCGGCCGGCGAACTGTGTCGCTATTTATTCTGGCCCGGCCACCCCGGCCGCCGCCAGATTCGCCAAGATTGTAAACTGGAAATTGTTACACAATGCAATTTTCAAAGGTGAAACATCATTTGATTTATACTATATGTATTCTGTCAACAATTGCGGATTCTCGGTCCACATAAGTAGGTACTACGAGTTCAATCATGAGTTCTCTCTGTAATAATGCTGGACTCACAGTGGTTGTGGGCCAGTGGAGAACCACTTTTTTAATTTATGTATCCGGTATATATAAATTAAAATATCCGGTATTTCTAATGCTACAAATCATTAGGCTTTCCGGATACATAAATTAAAAAACACAAAAAGAGTAAGCTTATTACTAAAGCATCAAATAAGTGTTAACGATTATATTATTGATAAAACTGAATTGAATTGCTCTAACTTAGCTTTAAGACAACGCTTAGTTAGCGCCGACGTCGTTAGGGGTTCCATCAACACTAACTATTTAGTTTGATGGAACCTTTACCACCAACAGTTTTTCTTGTAGGTTCCTTTCTGGTGACTCGTGTCATGAACCTACATTGAGCTTCGTTTAACCCGTCTGGTGCCGGCGGACTAGGATAAGGTAGGTCTAATTTATATGTTAGATGACTCCTATGATCCCGCTGGGTGGTGGGATCAGGTTCATCAGTTTTATGAATATCATAGAACGTTTAGTACTTCATATTTCCAAATTAAAATTGTTTCATTTATTATTTTTGTCGATTCAAAAGTGGATTATGTTCCGTGCGGTACTCTAATCGACCCTTAATAAACGGGCATTGGTTTATCGGTCTCAGCTGGCGATAGAGTTGGAACTGGTCTCCCATAATATCGTCAGGTAAGGTGTAGCGGCTGCCTGCTGCTTCCTGAATACACTGTAACCGATACATGTAGATCTCAATTAAGGGTTACTTGTTCCTGAACAGTGTACTATAACAAGTACATATCTAATTAGCTGTGAGGTACCGGCAGAGAAGAATAGTACCTCCCGGTGCACCAGGTTTTGTAAGAGGCGACTAAGGTACCAGAACTGACAGGTGGCGGTATATCCACCCGAAACAGTGCAGCTCAAATGAACAGGGCGGGGAAGGGTAGCAGCATCCTCGTTGCGAAAGCTGCACTCTGCGATTGCCAACACGCTTGCCCAGCGCTGCAAAAAACCGCTGGGCGAAAAATCTACTTTCTTGGAGAGGCCTATATCCAGCAGTGGACTTTTAATGGCTGGTATGATGATGATGATGATCTAATTAGACTACAAGTTTAAATTCGACCGCATTATAAAAACCATTCAAATACAACCGTATGTGTTTTTATTACTACAAAAAACAATACTCAAATTAAAGCAGGACAATCGTGTTCGGAGGATTCCCTACCTAGTAGTTACGTTTGTTCATTACTGCTGGATAAAAGCCTCCTCAATAAAGATGGAATTTCATCCATAATTGCTACACTGGGCAAGCGTGTTGGTGGTCGAGTCTCGAAGACTTATTATAACTCAGGATTAAATTAAAAATTGGATTTTTTTATGTTGGTACAAAATAATAACGACCTCTTTGCTCTTTCTCATCTTGTTCACATTTGCTTTATGCCAATTTCATGGTTCAAGGTTTATAAAGAATTCTTTTGATTTTCTTATGAAAAATTGGTTTTGAATTCCCTTAGAAACTTAATTAAAAAGCTTACTGTAAGTTGACCTCAAGTAATACTGATATTTGAATGTTTGATATCCCCGGCAACATCTCCACCCCGACCGCCTCGAGTAGTCGTGCAATCTCTATTGTAGGGCCTGTCAAATGCACCAAACCTCTATCTTGCAAGATAACACATCCAGTCAAGCTTTTGGATTGAATTCTGCTCAAGATACAATGCATAGTAACATCTACCGGATTATAATAATAATAAATTTATACAACAACATCGTATAACATACATAATACATTTACCAGACTCTGAGATAAGTCGCATAAAGCACTTGTGTACGGGCATCAGACAACAGAGTATCACAAATATATTACTTCAATATATATTTAACGCCCAAACACAGTACGAACAACATATTTATATTTGTTCTGGTTGGGGATCGAACGCACGGTCCTTGGCATACAAGATAGCATTACTGCTATCTGCGCCATGGGACCCGTCAATAAAAAAATCTTACCTATATAATATTGATCATATTTCATTTTTGGAACTACCAAATGTCGTATATTTTTCTTAGCCTTTTCACTATATTAAACAACTAGCTGTTGTTCGACTTTGTTCGCGTGAATATCTTTTTGATAAAACATTTTATGTATATATTCTTCATATAAGGATATATGTCTGTGTGATATAAGTGGAAAAATACTCCTTTTTGAGTTGCGTGCGCTGCGTAAACTGTTTTAATTAAACAAGCCAAATGTTCAAAATCATCATCATACCAGCCATTGAAATTCCACTGCTGGACATGGGCCTTACCAAGAAAGGAGGATTTTTTACCATAGTTACCGTATGGGCATGCTGGGCAAGCGAGTTGCGCTCTGTGCCTTAAAAGCTGTACTGTTTCGAATGTCATCTGTCATCTGTCTGTTTTTTTAAGATTGGCTCTCTATAATCTTTTTTGGTAATAAAATGTGATCGAAATTATTGCAAAATTTGTGAAGGATTTATGAATATGATAAAATAACTTCTCGAAACAGGCCGGCGAAGGTAACCGATGATGGCTGATGGGTAAGCCAGCTCAACGAAATACATAGTACGTATTATATTCATTAGATTACAATAGTACCACCCCTTGTACCAGGTGCCATAAGAGGCGACTTAGGTAGCAGAACCCCTCGGCTTCTATGATGATAATGTTTCGATACGGGTGTTGCTAATACGACTTGCGCAGAAACACTGTAAAAGATGCTTAATGTCTCGGATACTGCCAAAAATTACCGGACTGTCAGCGGTTTATGACTAATCGGCCTATTAACTCTGTAACCGACTCACTAGTAAACTAGTCCGCCAAAGTCGTAGTCAGCATCTCTCTTTAGCTCGCTTTTAATTCGAGAGAAACCATCGCTGCGCTGTGACCACACGCAGGAGCGTTTATAAGTTTGTGACTGTAATCAACTCAGAGCTCGAGTGTAATTCAGTATTTTCTTTTGACGGACCCGATGGCGCAGGTAGTAGTGAATCCATCTTGTGCGCCTAGAGTCGTGTGTTCGATTCCCACCTATATACTTATATGTTGATATTCGTGTTTGTTCTTTGTCTAGTTAGGTGTTAAATATATGTAATTAAGTTAAGTCAGTATGTTTGTGATTCCTGTCGTCCCGGTGTCCGTAATACAAGTGCTTTAAGCGACTTACCACGGAGTCAGATCAAGGTATGAGATGTTGTGGGAATTTATTTATATATATATTTTAATATATTTTATAACGTTTGAGGATAATGACCTGATCCGTCCATACGGATGCAGGCATTGAACTTCTCATTGCAGCAGCCAGTTTCAGTAAACAAAAACAGTTTAAGTCCTCATCAAACTGTTTGTACATCTCAAACATTCGCTAAGTGCCAGACTGTGTGTTGTGTATTGGCAAACAGTTGCACAACTTACACTGTAACGTATGGAGCTACGCGCCCCGGAGTCTTCGAAGTCTACGGTGCACCGACGAGGAACTAGCTGCAATTATAAGCCACAATCATTGGCACGACTTCCAGAATGGACCGGCAGATTTTTTTTATTTGTTCAACATTTATTATCATTATAATTAGCCTTAGAACCTCCGCAGTTAGACATAATTACCACGGTGTGCATGTTTGGTGTCAATCGCAATACGCGGGTCGCGACGAGGATGCGGTTTTATGCGGAATTCCCCACGGTTTAGACCGTACAAAAATTAGTTCGATAGTTTTTGAGTTTATCACTTTCAGTTAATATTAAAATATAAATTTAAATTTCATCAAAAATTATCTATATTTTTTGGATCTGGTGAATTTTTAGATATATTTAACTTCACGTTTAAGATTTATTATATATTGTTTTTTTGGTATGTATATTTTCCTGAACACTTCAAAATTAACAATATTTAATTAATTTGATTTTTTTTTCATTTTATAATTATCTAGTATACAAAAACTAACGTTTGTACCTCGTTTTAATAATTATCATATCATACTGTATCGTACCGTGTCGTGTCGCGTCGCGTCTTATCGTTTTGTGTTGTGTCGTATCGTGTCGTTTCGTATCATATCATGTTATATTAATATGTATATTATGAAAACTCCACCAGAACAGAATAGTACCTCGCCCTGTGCCAAGTGTTATAAGCGGTACTTTTACTAATATAGCTTATGCTGTATAATAAAGTTGGAATCCTTTTAATCTAATAGCCAGACCTTAACATTTATTTCTTTTGCAATAACAAGAAAGTCACAAGCTATTTAACATCATGCTGGGAGCTAAGTAAAGAAAATAATAGATACAGAGAGAAAAGAAGGCGAAGCAAAAGCGAAGTATTAACCGCAGGCAGACGCAACTTACTGGTTATTTGAGACTAAATGTTTCATGGCGGTCTACCAAGGGGTGACCGCCATTATTATGTTGTGACATGAAAAGTTATGTCACAACATAATTACGGCATACACTTTATTTCAATAAAGTTCACTTTATTTCAAAAAATAAAAATCAATTTTTAAGCATATTTTATTAGAATTAAATTTACTACAATTTCTTAATTAAATTTTTTCAAATCGAATTTTTTGCCATGTTCATTGTTTGACCCGACAAATTGTACAAAATGATAGTCGAACTAAATAAACGTTATTCTATACGAGATAATATACAATTCTAGCATTTCAAATCAATGCAATTGTGCCATCATACATACAAAATAAAGGTAAATATATTTATTCTTTAAATACACGTGTGGACGCTCCACCTTCCAAGCCGTTTTTTTAATGTGATTTTATTAACTACTAGCTGTGCCCGCGACTTCGTCCGCGTGGAATAGTTTTTTTGGGTACCATACCTATTTGCTTCAACTTATATAAACGTTGAATGTCATGTTTATTTCTATCGAAACAATGGCCAAAAAAATAAGTTTCAAGTTTCTAGCTCTAAAAACAGCGATACTTCCATACAACTTTTCATCCCCCCTTTTGACCCCTTATAACCCTTATTTCAAATTACAAAATAGCCTATGCCTTTCTCATAGGCTAAAAATTGTCTATGCCAAATTTCATCAAAATCGATTGAGAGGTTTAAGCGGGAAAGCGTAACAGACAGACAGAGTTACTTTTGCATTTATAATATTAAGTAGGGATTACATTATGATGAATCGTGAGGTATTTGCAGAATACCACGTTCGCCGCTGCACCGGGTTTCGTAAGAGGTAACTAAAGTACCAGAACACACATTTGGAGGTATATCCATCTGAAACAATGCAGCTCAGATGCACAGGGCGGGAATGGGCAGCAGCACCCCCATCGTAAAAACTGCACTCTGCGATTGCTAACACACTTACCCAGCGTGGCAATTATAAGCAAAGCATTTCATATTCTTTTGTACCGGGTGGGCAATTTCAAGTTTTGAGTCTTACGGCACCTGATACAAAATAAGGTACTACAACCACTCTACTCTGCCGGTATGGCATTGACAATTTGTAAGTTCGATAATACATAAATGCATATCACTATAACAGCCATTGGAAGTCCACTGCTGGGCCTCTCCAAAAAATGGGGAATTTTGCCCTTAATTGCCGCACTGGGCAAGCGTTTTGGCAATCGCAGAGCGCAGCTTTCGCGGAGGGGACGCTCCCGCCCTTGCATATGAGCTACACTGTTGCGAATGGATATACTGCCACCAGTCGGTTCTGGTACCTACCTTAGTCGCCTCTTACGACACCAGATAAGAAATTTCATTTAGCGATAAGGCCGTCTCTTGTACCTACTATTCCATGTTTTTGTAATGTTCTTGTTTTATTTTCATTGGTGTACAATAAAGAGTTTTAAAAGAGAATTATTATTATTATTTTAGAGGGAGGTACTATTCTACTCTGCCGGTACCTCATGGCTACAAAAAAATCCAAGTGCAAAAATAATTGTTAATATCAAGACGGTAGTTACTAATATATATGTGATTTAAGAATCAAACGTTTTAACACAGGTCTCGGCCACCAGCATACATTAAATACGGAAACATCTCAGTAAGTTATGCAGCAACTAAGTTTTAACTTTTAAAACCTTAATTCTGTTTCCACTGCTTTCTACGTACTTAGCCAAAGTATATAAAGCACACGTATAGAAATGCAATTTCTTTTATGAAGTGTAAGTGAGCGCGGCGGGCGCAGCGGGCGCGGCGGGCGCGAGCTTCAGACGATAAGTTTTAAAGCAATCAAACGGGTTTCTCTTTCATTTCACCGCATTTACTCGGCCGGATTACTTTTGAAAGTTTTTGAATTAGATTTCTTTATTTTAGTCGGGCCGGCGTGGCGCCCGCTTGCGCGGCCTCCCAGGGTATCCATCTTTCAATGCGATCTCGAATTTCCTTTATATCGTTAGAAATACCAAACATTTACTTCTATATCCCGCTATCTTAATTTTGAACATGTTTTGAAAAATATAAACTTAACCTTTATAGTATTAACTCGATAAACAGGTGCAGGTTCGTGTAGTAAACATCACCTTAATTTATAGATGCCCATCCCATTCCTAACATCTAAAGCTATAGCTGGATATAGACCTCCCCAAGAAAGGAAAAAAAATGCCCATAAATGCCGCGCTGGGCGAGCGTGTTGGCATGCTGTTGCCCATCCTCGCCTTGTACATTTAAGCTACACTGTTGCGGTTGGATATACCGCCATCTGTCAGTTCTGGTACCTACCTTAGTTTAATTTTAGTTTAGACGGGTGCTCATTTGGTTTTTCTGTCAAACATCAAACAAACGAAATGATAACTTACATAGTTTTCAAAAACTTTGCATATAAAATACAAAAGCAACATTGTTAAATACCTCGTGTGGCACGGAGAAAATGTGAAATGAAATAAAACGGAAAACTGAATATTGTGGAGTGCACCGGCTCTCTGCCGGTTCTGTACCGGTTCTGTGCCGGCTCTGTGCCGGTTTTGTGCCGGCGGCCGGCCAGACACAAATTCAACGTATACAGATAGTTTAGACGATAAAAAATTGCACACAATCCAACAACACGTGTCAAGTCAAATCACAATTATCATCATCATCATAGCAGCCATTGGAAATCCACTGTTGGATATATTTCCCCTAAGGAAGGGGGAATTTGCCCTTAATTCGGTGAAGTTAATCGCATGGCATAGATTTCGCGACGGACGCTGCTGCCCATCGCTCCCTGTGCATTTGAGCTACACTGTTTCACATGTATAAGTCGGTTCTGCTACCTTAGTCGCCTCTTCCGACACCTGGTGCAGAGGGAGGTAATATTCTACTCTGACGATACCTCACGGCTAAATCACAATCACGAACTGTGAATTACGAATTTTTTATATTAGTATTCTTGCAAGCTTCATGAAATGCTGTAGGGCACTGGCAGTGTAGAATAGTACCTCCCTCCTTGCCGGTATTCGAGGCGACTGAGGAACTTTAATGGATATGCATCAGGGCAGAGATAGGCTGTAGTATTTTCGTCGCAAAGCTACGGTTTGCACATACCACCACGCCTACCCAGCTTACGGCAATTATAGGAAAAATTCCTCCTTTCGGGGGGAGACCTATGTCAAAGCAGCAGTGGACATAGGCTTGTGAAGCTACATCATAACAGCGGTAGAAAGTGCAGCTGCTACTCCTTCTATCATCACTTGAGTGTATATGTCAAATGTCACCGTTTGCTTTACTGCTACTGGGTGAACTGGAAGAGGTAGTCTAATAACTAGGTAATGTGCCATAATATCCTCAAGCTTCGCTTTTGTTGATGGGTTGCCCATATCCTAGATGTATAACAAGCCTAGGCCTGTAGGTTACAGTGACCATATCCAGTCTTACACGGGTTGTTTTTTTTTATATCACAAAGATGGAAAACAAGCACGCGGCCTGCTTGATGCTAGTCAGTTACCACAGCCTGTGAACGTTCACAACCTTCAGGCAACATTCTCTCTGAGGACTCTGAGAAGACTCTGGAAAAACCTCTTTACTCTTATTTTAGAGGTCCGCACTCTGGGAAAATTTCCGCAGGGAGTTTATACCACTTCCTTAGCGTACGCGGGAGAAAATACTTCTGAAACCGCTGAATCAATGAAGTTACTGAACAGTGTTTGAGATCTTTTTACTGGTCGTGTCGTGCTAATCAGCGCCTTCTCAAATAGAACTTAAGAAAAAAAATTAATGTCTACTAAATTCTCAGGAGCATAACGGTTGTGTAGACCCTCGAAAAGCGGAAATTGCAGGTTCGGGTCCCGCCTGACGTCTGAGACAAGTTGAATTTTTAATAGTACATAATCTCGTATAATTAAAAAATCTGATGAAAATACAATTGTCATTGTATAAATTAACTGCAGTTTCCTGGAGCGGACCATCTTCGCCGATGTGATTCACGCGGCCACCTGCTGCCAGTATGCGGTCCCATCCCATTCGGATCGCGGTCGCCTGCATTTGATTTGAGGTTACAACCGAGTGCAGGGCAATAGTGATATTTTACTTGCAGTGGCCACGATCAACTTCTGCTTGACGTAGATTACAAAATGTTTATAGACTGAGGCTAATCTGAAATACCTACGTACATGAGAGGTTTTTGAACGAAAAATTATTAATAACAAAAAATAAACCCATAAGGCATGAAATAGGGTTTGCAAATTTGTATGGAAAAATCTATAAATTAGCAAAGTTTTTTATACAACTTGAGATTCATTTATAAACTTTTAAAAACATTTCATTGAATACGTATTTCATCGTTTATTGGAACTCACCAAAGGGTTAAAAAAGGAATTGAAAGTTTCTATGGAAAATATTTAAAAAACCTGCTCATATTTCTATTAAGAAAATAAAATAAAGAATCTAATCTTCAATATATTTTATTAAATCGTTTAAACAGTAATATCTAAATATTCCTCATAATTTTACCTTTCTTTTATTACTTACGCAAAAAGTAGTGTGTGTGACAATGTGTTAATTTGTATTTCGTATATTTTGCTAAATACCCGATTACGAAGCCAGTAGTAAACTGTAAAGATTTAGAAATTAAGACTGTTTGTGTGTCGTTGTTATGTAACGTTGTTATGTATTTTATTATTTATTTATTTATTTCATACAGTTACACTTACAGACTAATGTTATATGTACTAATATTAATAAAATAATAATATTAATTAGATGGTAACCTAGGAGATGTGTACATGACATGTTTTATAGTATTTTTTAAAATACAATTTTTTTATCAAACAAACAGTCAATAATGATAAATATATATTTTATCATTATTTATAAACATAACAGGCAAAAAAAAAGATGAATACTATGATTATTATGAATAATATGATTTTTATGAAGAGGCTGAGGATGACTAGATCGCTAGAATTCTTGATATAAAAAAAATCTAAAGTATTATTCAGTTTTTCGCTTTGGACGAATTTTCGCCCATGGTTAGCTCAATGGATATACAAGATGACGCAGTGTTTTCAGTACGTCTCTTACCTCTAACGACACCAGACGTAGAGAAAAGTTCTTGTCTACTCTGCTGATATCTGCTGATCTGATCGTTATTTATGTAACTTATATAATTTAATTTTAAAACTTGATGATCCTGCCAATAAAACTGATTCAGTTCACATACTGCCCTCAACAGAACCCTCGATCGAACAGCAGCGATGTATATTGCACACAGGATTTTAATGTCGGGGTTGCGGACGACAACAAAGTAACTGTCGGAATATGTTCGCTCTGCGGTTGTCAACCGCCGACAACAGCACGCCGCGTCCCGTTACAAAAATGGAAGTTGAGAGAACGAATGAAATGCCTAGCTGACTAGTAAATCAAAACCACATCCTTTTTCGCAGATTAAGGGTCTACCTAAATGTCATCTACATTTAGATAGATTTTTAATCACTTCTAATGTAATGAGAGAATTTTCAACATTGTCAGTAGACCAGGTCGACAAACAAGCATATAGTCCGCGTGATGTTAAGCGTCACTGCAACCTAAAGACACTCATCACATCACAAGGATATCACTAACGCGTTGCTAAGCTTGTTACTTGAGGATATTATGCCACATTACCCAGTAAACTTACTGCCTCTCTCATACCGGAACACAGTAATGTGAACACTGCTATTTGGCGGTAGAAATAGATGAGAGTGAGGTACCAATGCAGACGACAATCTCGACGAACGATGACGACGAACCATCTCTAGCCGTTCATTTAATATCAAGACAGGAGACACTGCAGCAGGTATCGTAATGACTGCAAACATTTCAACCGGTAGATGGCGGTATTACCATCCGAAACTTCGAAGCTTAAATGCAACGAAGAAATAGGCAGCGAAGTTACTCTCTTAAGAGTTTCTCGCTGGTTCTTTTCTGATGGCTCGCGTATGACGTAACGCTTGGTTCCGGCAGATTAGTGTTAAAGTAGGACATTCAAATACCCATTTGCTTAAATGACTCTTATAATACTGGTTTTTAGGGTCATCGGTCATTTGTATAAAATTGAATTTATCAAATCTATACTCGCAGATTTTTATCTTTCTTACGATTTACAAGTGCTTTTGATAGGCCTATTTAAGTAAATATATATTTAACTTAAATAAATATTTATTCTGTTAGATTTACAGTGGGTGTTGCAATATACTGACGTTCGTGTGTCGTCGCATCGTCTCACATTCGACTCTGTCACATACCTTGGAAAATGGAAAGTCGATAAGCTATATTCCGGCATCCACATTCTACACCAACTATGTCCCGCACTGTATACATACACGCGGCCGCACCAGCGCGGCGACACCATGTCACCGGACAATTTCCTCGCCGGCGCCGTGCAACGTACTTGCAATCGTAACATGACGTTCAGGTCGCGTCTCTAGTAAGTCGTGATGGCGAATCCAACTCAGGAAATTTTAGGATATTATACTAGGAGTAGGTTCCAACACAATATTCATGAGGTAGACATCATACAAAAGGTCGTCTGCATTGGTACCTCACTCTCACCTATTTCTACCGCCAAAAAGCAGTGTTCGCATTGCTGTGTTCCGGGATAAAAGGTGAGAGAGGCAGTGAATTTACTGGGTAATGTGGCTTAATATCTTTAAGTCACAACGTTGGCAACGCCTTAGTGGTATCCTTGTGATATCACGAGAGTCTATATAGGCTGTATCCTGGTTTCCCGACTTGGTCTAATAAATATATATATATATATATATATATATATTCAGCTAAAGGACGTTTTTGCATTATCTGCTTAGACAAGCCACGTTAATTTCGTTGTTATAGAGGTTTAAGAGGTCCAATAAATGTGGTGATACTTGATGAATGGATGAGGAGAGAACTTTCAGTCACGAATAGCGTGTTAAGATTATTTTATTATCTGTACAAATACTGGCTGTGCCGGCAAACGTAATTCTGTTAATTAAATTATATATAACTACTAAAATAATGTGAAATATGATTATGAAAAAATTAGGTTGGTGAAAGAAGGGTGAAAATTTAGGGTTGTATGTGTTTTTAATGACATATTATAAAAAAAATGGGGTCCAAAAAAATTTCAAAAATGTTAGGGTTGGATAACCCTTATCACTTAGGGGTATAAAAAATAGATAGTAGCCGATTCTCAGACCTACAGAATATGCATATCAAATTTCATAAGAATCGGTAAATCCGTTTTGAAGGAGTACGGTAACTATCTCTGTGACACGAGAATTATATATATTAGGTTATAAAGCTGAAGAGTTTGTTTGTTTGTTTAAACGCACTAATCTCAAGAACTGCTGGTCTGATTTGTAAAAAAAATTTCATTGTTAGATAGTCCATTCAAGAAGAAGGCTATATAACATCATGCTAAGACCAAAACAGCGCGACACCGCGGGTGAAACCGCGCAGCGCTGCTTGTATATTATATTGCCTTAGGTAAAAATACATTGATTAAAATATGTTTCATTCAAACAACCGTCAACTGCTGTTCGCGTATGCTCGGTGGAGCACCCGCGAGATAGGCGAGCGGGGCGTGTAGGGGGAGAAGGTTCGTGATGAAGGCGCGAGTCAACACTTGAAACCGATACGTTCGCCTCATCTCGCGGGAAATCAGATTCCCATCGATCCCGTTTATTAACTACTGGAAAATTATCCCGGCCTTCGGGCCACACTCCGACGAGGATATTATATGTCTAAACATTATCCAGGATTGTTTTATGAGGATGACGCATATCATTTTGTAAAGCCATCATTTTCCACTGAAACGTTATTGGCGAATTAAAATTATTCAAGAATGAAAAGTTGCCAATATTCTTGCCTCGGATTCAACGTGTCAACAACTTTTTATGGCGGTTTAGTCATGAATATGTAACCAACAGATGAACCTATATACAATACAGACACTAAGACGGATAAAACACGTACCGAATAATGTGCTAATGCAACATCATGTGCTAATGTAACACAATGTGACAATATAACATAATGTGACAAAGTCACATAATCTGCCAAAGTAACATAATTTACCAATGTACCAATGTCACTGCCCAACAAATAGAAATAATTTATTCAAATACAAATTTAACAACCCATATTTTGTTCACACAACACGTGTTCGTGTTCTTATGACGCATAAAACAGCTATATTTATTATACAATTTACTACTATGACAGAAACCTATACTCTAGGTCTTGTAAGTGAGAACCTAAAGGCTTGTGTAATAGTAGATAAACTCTGCGTCAGCTGTTTGAGGGACAGCGACTCGATGTATTCAAACATGCGTGACATTAAACATCGGACGGGACATTAAGCCGGTATGGAACATAACATCCGTTTTACGACCGTTCTAACTGTGAATGTGTTTACCCTTGTGTAGACAACCCTAGCTATAGGCCACCAGCAGAATAGAACAGCTCATTCTGTACCAGGTGTCGTAAAAGGCGACTGTGGCAGAGGAACCAACAGATGGCGGTGTACCCCTACCAAGCAGCATAGCTTAAATGCAACAGCAAGTATGGGCAATTATGTAAAAAAAAATCTCCAAAAACGATAGTCACTACATCTCATACAGTGACATCATCAAGCCGACCATATACTTGTATGCTGACTTTATTACAAAAAAATATATAACAGATCCTTGTAACTTCAACCATTTTCTATTATAATCAAACTATGTTTAATAGAATCATCAATAGACAAGATGAATGAAAATACCACCTGCCCGATACTGTCAGCCCCTACTGCGTGGTGGGCACGCAAACGTACAAAATTAAATAAATCACAAAATAAATAAAAATCTGTAAAGGTCTTTTGTCAATCTTAAGAATAGTTCCCGCAAGGTAACCGAAAGGGCCAACTAAAATTGTAAAAAGTTTAAATAAACTATGTTTTAAAGTGGTTCTACACAAGCAGCTTTATTATGTTTAAAGACTCTCAAAGAATTATTTATAAATACGTATCATTGATTTTATTTTTTAAGTATGAAATAAGTTTTATTATGTGTTACACTAAAAAATCTCTACGAACAAATATTCTAAATTATTGTGAAAACAAGTTGCACCAAAAGGACGATAATTATGTATACAAATGAGAAATGTTATTTACAGTGGGTTTGTGTTAAATTAGTTTATAGGCACAGACAATAAGAGATACATTAATACATTCAGCAAACGTTATCAAGTTGTACCGAAAGACTAAATATGACCTTACTAGCTGTGCCCGCGACTTCGTCCGCGTGGAATAATTTTTTTGGGTACCCATACCTCTTTACCTTAACTTATATTAACTTTGAATGTCATGTTTATTTACTCGTATATCGAATCAATGGCCTGAAAAATAAGTTTCAAGTTTCTAGCTCTAAAAATAGCGATACTTCCATACAACTTTTCATCTCCTTTTACGACCCTTTACAACCCTTGTTTCGAATTAAAAAATAGCCTATGTACAGGACGTAGGCTATTTTTTCAGGCTCGGGGTCTCAAGATTGTCTGTGCCAAATTTAATCAAAGTCGATTGAGAGGTTTAAGCGGGAAAGCGTAACAGACAGACAAACAGAGTTACTGCATTTATAATATTAATAGGGATATCATGTATTCAACGACTTACATTATTATGATGATGATCACGATTCAAAATTACCTAACACAAAGCAATATTGTTCCAAAAGCAATGACCCACAAATCCGTATTCGTTGTAATCCAATTTGATTTGGGAAACAGAAATTCAAAGCTCGTCACGTGACAACATAGCAACGCCGGCGACAGCGGCGGGCGACACAATCGACGACCATTGATATCGGCGCACCGGCGAGTCCTCGCCGCGCCACGCTAGCGTCTGGCACCCTTTCAGCATTACAATACAATGCACAAACACATCACGAGATCTCAGAAACTACTAATTTAACATGTGCGTTCCTTTAGCACATAGGTGCTCATTTACAGAGGATTCTGCAAAATTAATTCCTAGAGGGGTAAAGGGGGGTGGCAAAGTTTGTATGAAACTTCCCTAGTTATTGCAGGCTTTAAAATTAGTATTAGAATATACTCACTATTCAGAGAAAATAATATTTGTAAACTATTAAGACAACCTGAACATTGGAATATTAATCAATCACAACACTCCCGTCAATACTGAAGAAATGACGCTGACATCTCAGCTATACAAAAGCACAAGAAAAAATTGTCCGTTAAGGTCTCGGTAGCACAATGTAAGTGCAGTCTCCCGGCATGGAAAACATGCGGGTTCGAGTCCCGCCTAACACCTGAGAAAAGTTGATATTTTCTAGTAATTATAATCTTAAAACCTCTCAATCAATATTTTACTAGAAGTTGTATTATGGATACTAAGAACAAAAGTACGAAATGTTGGGTTACGTTACAGTCTATCGCAGGTAGACGAGAAAATCTAGAGCCCGGTAGATCGTTCCGTCCTTCCTGCCTTTTTGCTTTGAAGAAAAAGTAATTGGACGACATGCACCAAACTCACTAGCATTTTGTACCTACAAAATGAATGTAATGACTACTAACTTTTTAAGCAAAATTCTGACCTAGATTATAATTTTCGTCGTAAAAGTATATTTGGTACATAATTGTTCAGTTTAAAAATTACACATACCAACCGTGGTCATGGTCACCCTTTGTCAGAGCGCTACGGTTGAAGCCAGAGTGAGTAGAAAATTGCATGTTACTGTGTCAGCGATAGCCAGCCGCCGGCGCGCCGGCCGCCGGCCGCCGGCACCGGACCACGGTACAGGTCGACCCAGATACACCCCAGAAAATACTCGCCGCACCGCTCGCCAGGTGAATCCAATTTCATGAAAAAACCACGCCTATTACAGCTGCCTGGATTATTTTAACGATGTTCTTTGGCCTTCTACGTTTAGTGATTTGATTGGAAATATTCTCGTTACGTTTGATGCCTCCCCTGATTGGGTTTTTGCATACCTCAATACCAAGGCAGAGTAAAATAATACCTACCCTTGTATCAGGTATGGTACGTAATAGTCGACAAAGGTACCCGCACCGACAAATGGCGGTATATCCAATCGAAACAGTGTAAATTCACAGGGCGGGAATGGGCAGAAGCATCCTTGTCGCCTGCGCTCTGCGATTGACAACACGCTTGCTCAGAGGGGCAATTATAGGCAAATTCCCCTTTTCTTGGGGAGGCCTATTTTCAGCAGTAGACCCAAAGTCCTGTGGACTTTGGGTCCAACGGCTAGTATGATGATTATGATGAATACTTGGTCTCCGCACACAGACTCAATGTTTTTATTATAAATACATCACTTTGTGGGCAGTGTTACTACACTATTTCGAAATTTAACATGATATAAGTAAAGAAATACAAATTTAGGAACTTTTAAATAATGAAATCGGTGACTACTGTTGCCCGTGGTAGGACGACCCGCAGTATACCAAGACTAAGGAATCAGGTAACAACCACGAATATTTAAAAATATATGTCCAGTACGAAAACTCTACAATTTGTTCCAGTGATCATCACACACAAATGTGAAGGTAACCCTTTCTTTTTTTGTTTTATTTATATTCAGTAATACAATAGTCATTAAGGCTCGATATTAGGCCCATTCCTGTGCCTTATTAATGACGTGCCATATCAAATAAAAGGCTGCAGCGATATAGTTTTGTTTGCAGAAGACACTTCCCTTTTAATCAAAGTGAAAAGACAACAGGCTCTTTATATCACTATTCACAACACTATATCGAAAGTAGTGAACTGGTTTAATGATAACAATTTGTCTCTAAATGAAAAAAGACAAAATGTATTAAATTTGTTACAACAAATGTTAAACAAACACATTCATGGATAGTTGTTAAGAATGAGAAACTAGATGTGGTCAACAGGAGTACATAAACAGGTTGGGTGGTTTGCAGTAATAATACAGTTGATCTTGGAAGACTTAATAATATGCAATGCATTCGAGAAAATGTGTATGTGGAATTAGTAAAGGGGAAAAGTTTTTTGGAACCCATTTAATTGTACCTTAAATAACTTATATTCAAATTTAGTTTTTCTGTAAGAAATTAAAATCCTCTTCCTATAATAATACGTAGTCCTATAAATTATGCATTAAATATTGCGATGTGCCTGGGGATTTTAATAAAAATCTTTCACTAAACATTTCACTGATAGAAATTATCTATAAGTGAAAGTTCCTAGAGTCCACTACGAGATTAAATATCGTCGTCGCAAATACTCTACAATCGAGCACAAAATAATAAACGAGCGTGTATGAAAATACTAATGCGAGATGGAAAGCCAGAGAGATATTTAACTCATCGTGGCAGTTTTCTACTCGCGAACACCCACTAACAGTGTGTTTGACTTCTATTCGTCAATATATTTATATGGCAAAAACAAAAAAAAATATTATAGCTGCGGTTATTTACAGTACGTTATGAGTTATGAGTAATTGGCGGTCGTGCTTTGACGTATAAAAGATGTATAATTGTTAAAAACACAACGAACACAATTTGTCGGCTGTTATCTGAAATAGGTAATCACAATCAGTCGCCTGTCCAAACGCCGAAGGTCCGCCGCAACAAAACGGCGCGACAGTTCTGACAGCGCCGGATACGACACGTCCCGCGTGTGACAGCCCGCGAGACGTGGACTCGCTCTAGGCGCGACATCCAATACCAATGACAATATTGAACAATAAAATGCCACTCACTCACATCAATAACAAATTGCCTTCATTGTTAATGTCCCCTCGAGTGTAATTGCTTCCTAGCTATTGCGTGCCACTTTGTCCGCATATTTCCTCATGTCAAGGATATTTTTGGCTCTTTAACTAATACCATGCAAAATATCATAAACATTTTTGAAAAAATCATTATTCTTGAAATTACACTAAACTGACTCCCGACAAGTCGCTTGAAGCACTTTTATTGTGGATATCAGACAACAGAGGAATCACAAATATAATGCAGAATTGAATGGATATACCGTCATCTGTCAGTTCTGGTACCTTAGTCGCCTCTTACGACAAATGATGCAGTGGGAGGTACTATACTACTCTGCCGGTACCTCAGTTAATTGCTACGTATATTTACGTCTAGTTGTTCGTCTATGATATAGCTTAATTAGCATTAAATCATCGTCCAACGTCGCGCGACCACCACAGACCACTTCAAACAATATTTAGATGAAGTTTACATGCGAATGGGAGCTAAACAGGGATAAATTATGCATTGTCCGCACAATGAGGCAGATTCGGCGCGCCCTCACGCAGCCACGTGGTGTATATTAAGCCGTATTTAACATTAAGACGGGTCAACCAGATGTCGCGTGTGACGTGATGCCGGCAGCGGGGCGCGGCTCCACTGGAGGGGGAGGACAAATAATAGTTATCAGCTATTATACAGCCACTAAACTGCCTGCAAGCCTCTTAAGTCTCGTCTGCAGACCGATGTCTCCGGGCCAGGCCGTATAACTTTTAGTCGAACAGTACAAATATAAGACTATATCTATTCTGTCTTATTTATTAGTTATAAACTCACTTAACTTCTCATCCATTGACCTGACGATGAAATAAGTCGTTTAAAGCTTTCGTGTTACGGACATCAGAGAATAGAAAAATCACGAATATTTACAAATAATAACGAATATTTAATACGTACATTTAACACACAGCCACAGAACATGTAAAAATATTTATTATATAAATTTTTGTAACAGGTGTCCCAGGGTTAGCGCATAAGGTATCATTTCTCATTTCAAGCAAAGTTGAGTGTTGTCCGTAACACAAGGACTTTAAGCGACTTATCTCGGAATCATATTGCGAAAACTCATAGCTGAGAGGTACCGACAGAGTAATGTAGTGTACCTCCCTCTGTATTAGGTGTCGAAAGAGGCGACTAAGATACCAGTACCGAAAGAGTGCGGTATATCCATCTGAAACAGTGTAGTTCACATGCTGAGGTTCAGGATAGGAAGCAGTATCCCCGTCGCAAACTGCGCTCTGCGATTGCTAACACGCTTGCGCAGCGCTGAATTATGGGTAAAATTCCCCCTTTCTTAGGGAGGCCTATGTCCAACAGTAGGCTTCATAGTCAAGAATTTGAATTATAAACTGAAAACGTGTCTCTCTTCTTCTCTTGCAGTGGAGTGTGCGCCTACACGCGAACTTGTATTCGTACACCCGGAGGGTCGTGGAGTTGCCGCTTATCAGCTGTAGCGGGATTTAACTCACGTTTATACGACGAACGTCAACATTTACGTACGATTTATAAAAAAAAACTCTCCCTTTAATAGCCAATTAGGACCAGCAGACTTAGATCTAGGATCAACAGTAAATTCTACTCGTTTGACATTTAATCTTTATTCAATTAAATCCGCTGCCAGTTCCCCATTGGATATTTTTTTTTTTTATTCGTTACACACAATTTGTGACAAATCAACTGGAGTTTTTCAACGAGTTTCGCACATAACAGACGCACCGAGCGAGCCAATCAGCCGACAATGTAGTTGTCGGTCTAATCACATGTGGACAGTGGATAGTGGACACTACAAACTGATTCGAGTCGGGCGCGTTGTTTGCCACCGCCCGCGCCCGCCCGACCGGCCCCCGCGACTAAGCTTATTTCACAGAGCACACACATACTCGTGTTCGCTTTCTATTTGTACTTTAATCATTATTTACTATACGAGTACACATCTAATGTATTTATTGTCGATGCCGAGACGCGTAGGTGTTTTTTCTTTCAATTCTTCGACATACTACTTAGATAACGCAACACTTTTTGTTAAAAAATAATTAACCGCGTTTTAAAGCCTCCAAATAGTAGTTTTGCTAGGACTTCATGCAGCGTACACTTCAGATTGGAGGATTCAGTTTCACATATAACCTTTCTAGCGACCGCTTCCACGCAACTTATCGAATAATTGGTCTTGAATATTAAACAACTATCATACGGTGGTTATTGGGTAATGTTATATGTAACAAGGAGTTAATTAACAAGCCCATTAAACCGGAATCAGTGCGAGCGATCTAATCAGTAAGTAAATTAATTCGGTGTAAGGAGCGATCGTGGGCTCGCGGCGGATACAGACGACGCGTGATTACGCGGTCTCTGAACAAGACCACACTTGGCCCCTTATGTAATCCACATTGACTTGAATTATGTAATGTATTTTTTTAGGCCACGTCAGGACAAACAGGCATACAGTCCGCGTGATAGTAAGCGTCACTGCAGCCTGCACGTATATAAACGCTCGTAATATCACAAGGATATCATTAACACGTTACCAACCTTGTGACTTGAAGATATTACGCCACATTACCCAGTAAATTCCCTGCCTCTCTTACCCTAAAGCCGGAACAAAGCAATGCGAACACTGCTATTTGGCGGTAGAAATAGGTGAGAATGAGGTACCAATGCAGACGATTTATATTCATCCGACAGGCAATAAAGCATAAGTGAGACGAGACGCATATTTATTTATATAAGCAGTAGAAGAACGTCCATGGATGGAAATAGGCCTTCGCATAAACAGGGAATGTTCCCATAACTGCCGCGCTGGGCAGGTATGGTACCAATGGAAAGCGTACCCTCGCGACGGCAATGCTGCTGCCCATTCTCTCCCTCTTACATTTGAGCTACGCTGTTTTGGTTGGATATACTGCCATCTGTCGGTTCCGGTACCTCAGTCGCCTTTTCAGATTAGTATAGGGGAAGGTACTATCCTACTCTGCGGGGACAAAACGATTAAAGATTTAAATTAATTAAAACTAATTGACTGACCAATGACAGTGTGTTTATTCGATTTACATATCATAATTATATTTATAATCAACTGATGTCTGTATATTATAGACATTATTTACCAATATTTATCTGTTTATCAAACTATATACGAGTTGTGAGTGAGAGCAACGTAAGCCAAAACAATGATGTTTAGATATTTTATTGTTTTTATTGCTTTATTTATTTATAATTATAATATTTATTGTGATATTTCTTATTCCTTTTATATAACAATCACGCCAAAGCTACTTCATGAAATTGAATACAATCGTCACCGTTGTATGGCCACACACAAAATGTATAAGTATACTTTATTGAACACACGATAAGGTACGTACGCCAGCAAAAACATGCACATAACAAAACGCAAACAACAGAATTTTACAAACAGAACGATGGGCGGCCATATCACATTTAATTTTATTCTGGCGAAGAAGAGAAAAAAAATAACATGTACATATATTGTTACCGTGAGGTACCGGCAGAGTAGAATAATACCTCCAATTGTACCAGGTGTCGTATAAAGGCACCCGAACCGACAAATGGCGGTATATCCATTCAAAACAGTGCAACTCAAATGCACAGGGCGGGGGTGGGCAGCAGCATCCCCGACGCAAAAGTTACGCTCTGCAATTGCCAAAACGCTTGCCTAGCGCTGCAATTATGGGCAGAAGACCTCCCTTCTTGGAGAGGCCTATGGCCAGCAGTGGACTTCTAACGGCTGGTATGATGATGATGATGATACCTTGTTACAGACTGATACAGATATTAAATTATAAATATTTCTACTGTTGGCTCTTATGACGCATTCGGCTCCCCATCTTTTATTCAATACCCATCATGATAACAGTTTATGTGATGAACATTTGTGTCTGCGCTTTTGTTTATTTGACCAGGTCGACACACAAACATTCAGTACGCGTGATAGTAAGCTGATGCAGCCTAAAGACCCGGAATATCACAAGGATATCACTTGCGTGTTGGCAACCTTGTGACTTGAAGTTATTATGTCACATTATTTATCTCCAACTTTCAAACCAGAACTCGACAATTAGAACACTGCGGCGGTAGACGTGGGTAAGAGTGAGGTACCACGCAGGCGACCTTTTGTATGCGGTCTACCTCGCAATAATATTTGGGTGTTAAATGTGTATTAAAATATTATATTTAAAATGCATCTGTTGTCTGATGTCCGTAACACAAGTGCTTTAAGCTATTTATCCCGAAGTCAGATCAACGTATGAGGAGTCGCGAGATGTAATATTGTCGCTTGTTATTATTTCTATATACTTTTGATCAATTATACTTTGTACCCAGACTTAGTATATGTTTTAAAATTGCTTTTTGCTTGCGTGTTATCTGTTTGTACCCGTATAAGTCACCGACAAGCACAAGGCAGTTGCCAGATATTTTAAGATTAAATTTATCAAATGCACAACGTTTCACGAAATACATTTTCGTACAAAAGCAATGCTTTTTCATAATGTGCATTTTTCATTTTAGTACTTTCTAAACTGATTGGAAAATATTATCTGTGCTCTATCCAGGGACTGGTATATCTGCTGCAGTAAAACTCAAGATATACCACACGCCAGTGACAGCAGTTTATTGGTCGCCTTATATTCTTTTTTATAACATCGTTTTAAGATTATAGTTTTCCGGCAGAACTTCTTTAGCGCAATGCAGCCTTTGAGCGGTCGGTGTCATGGTACCGATACAATGGTGCGGTACCCTATTTTCGGTTTCACCTTATTTATCTTTTGCCTTGTAACCATTTCACACTACAGTAACAATTTGGTACATTGAATTCTATTCTGACAGAGGACTTATCTATTTCCGCATCCCTGGATGAATGCATGTTCCCGTAATGTTTTAAACTTTTCATTGTACGTTTTTAAAGCGAAAGTTTTTAGTGGTGTTATTTCTATTTGGGCTAGGCCTCTATGTGGGTCACCGAGCGCGGGGTGCGGGGTCGCACGGTGGGGGGGGATGTAGCGAGTCGCGGGGCGCGGGGCGCGGGGCGCGGGGTTACAGTATTTTTGCCATTAAACCTCGAATAGTTTTGTTTCGCACATTAGCTGAGCTCTCGCGTCGGTTAATTCTACTATCTGTATTAAGTTTTGAGTGTCGCCCGTAATGGAGCGGACGCATGGGAGCGGATCACGCATGGCCGTGGAAATGAGAATCCAAAGTAAATTGGTGCTCTCTATTTGTATAATGAAAAACAGCTCATTATTCTGCCATCACTTGCTAACTACAAGAAAAACCAGGAGCGTTTCCTGTTCATACACAAACAGCTAGAGCAGTATTAATAGAAAATTAATTTAACCTGATCCCGGTCAATGGATATTCAAGAATCAAGCCTGAAACTTTTTCGAGTCTGAGCTGCTACGCATGCATGCAGCAAGAGCACACATGTCCCAAACTAATTATTTAATTGACTAATCCATGGTGCACGATACGTCCTCATATCATGATTTGACATATTCGACCCCAGATGGCGCAGATGGTAGTGATCCTGTCTTATATGCCAAAGGTTGTAGGTTCGATCCCCGCCCAGGACTAATATTTGTATGATGATATTCGTATTTGTTCGGTGTGTGGGTATTAAAAATATGTACTTGAATAGTATATTTGTGATTCCTCTGTTGTCTAATGTCCGCAACGCGAGTGCTTTAAGTATTTTATTTACTAGCTGTAAAGTTATGTACAGGTTGAAGATAAATGTGGTAGTCGTTGACGTCCAGGATAAGGATATATATATATTGTTTATTCTTTTATTTTAGGTTAAAATAAACTTATGCGTTGCTTCTGAAAACGAAGATTTATTTCGTTAATTTCTTACAAACATTATTATACAATCTTACAAATAAATTATTTAACTACCCTATTATTATAACTTTACCTGAAAACGAAGAAACGACAATTAAAGTCTATTCTTCCACCAATTATTCTTATTTATCTATCTTAAATCACAATAATCTAATACAATAATAACCTCTCAACTGATCATTGACCTCAGACTTTAGCGCTTGTCAGTTGTCAATGTCATTCAATGTCGTTCAAAAATTAAAGAAATATTATTTCTTTACATATATAAGGCGACACTGACCTATGCAGCTTAAGAGTTAAATCAGCCAATGAACACGGGGCCACAGCCAGGCGCAGCGGCGCTACGATACGAGCAATTTTTTCGGCGTTCCACATACAATTAAAAGTTTAGAAGTGAATTCGTCGTGCGTCCCGTGTTGTTTTTGTTGGAGCGAACTGTTACGGTGTTGTTCGTGCGAACATGTCGCTCGTGCAAAACATATCGTCGGATTTAAAATATGAAATGTTATTTTTTACAAAACGACACTCGCTACTCTGTTAAAAAACAGTGAATTTCCAGTTTTTCGGATTATTCGCTTTCGTGTATGTTATTACGATGGTAAAAGTGGTCCACTCTGCCAATTCCGCGGGGTACCTCCCCCAGTACCAGGACATGCTTACCCTGCGTGGCAATGATGGGTAACATTTCGTCGGCCTTTGGTGACGATAGAAATATAATGGGTATCGTAAACACAGATACATAACATTACGCACAAGCTTCCAAGTATTGTTTCTATTAAATTTATGACTCGTTTATTTATTTAATTTTTAAGTTAATCTGTTATATCGTCATAAGATATAAAAATCCTTGTTTGAAATATATATATTAGCTTTATTTAGCTTATATATTATAAGCTTAAGAGATTTTTTTCGTAAATATATATCGTCGACAGTAAAGGCAAATACTTTTGTTTTTTGAACTTAATTAGTAAACTCTCATTATCCCGGTTTAGTTATGCTCTATCACTTTGCCCAAATATATTTTCTTCCCTATTATGCAAAAATTTCTATAGAAAGTAAATGCCTTATTCTGTAAAATAATAATAAATGTATCCCACAAAAGCTCACACACTTTTCCATGAAAAAGCCAACAAATGAACTGGTCCAACCTTGAATCTATCTATCTATATCTCTGTGCCAAATTTCTCCTAGATCTGTTTTACTTTTCTGGAAGCTTTCACGTGAATAACATTAGAAAGATAAACATATCATCAATATATAATATAATATAATATCCATAACACCTCGGGTACGCTCACGTTATTGCTTTCAGCAAATTATGAAGTGCAAGGATGATGTGATCTTTTCCTCAGTACAACCAGGAAGCAATAAGGGACTATGAAATTGCGACGAGAACAAGTGAATATCATCACTGTTGTTACGCTTAGACTAGTCCATTTGTAATGATATATACAGGTTTCATCAAACCAGCCGTAGGAGGTCCACTGCCCAAGTGATCTCCAATAGGACCGGTTGCATGCGGCCTGTGTCCAGCGCGATCCTGTGGTTTTAGCCAGATCATCACGCTGATCAACTTACTTAACAACTTAATTAAGTCGTTCGTGAAGTCGATTCCAGACCTTACGACTCAATAATCCCACACTTCAATTTGCTAATCCGCCAGGCGCCATAGTACGTTGGGCTATTTTGATTTGGCTAATAAGGCCAACAGTTAGAGACCATATTCTGTGACATCATGAACTGCACAGAGGGAGACTACAGCCGCCCAACGATAACAAGTTTACTTTAACACTTGCCGAACACCATTGGACTATCTCCTACAATATTTTTACTCCCAGAACTGTTGTCTTAAAACTAAACAGTTGGTACGTTTTGTGTGTAACAAAAGCAAATACTCACAAGATGTCTTTGCATGACAAGACCATTACTAATATCAATATCACGGCTGTAATCTATATATTTGTCGTAAGTTACCGGCAAAGTAGAATAGTACCTCCCTTTGTACCGAGTGCTGTAAGAGGCAATTAAGGTACCGTAACCGACAGATGGCGGTATATCCATCCGAAACAGCGGTGTTGAAATACTATAGCGTGGGGATGGGCAGCAGCATCCTCATCGCCAAGTTGCGCTCTGCGATTGCCACCATACCCACCCATTAAAGGCAAAACTTCTCCTTTCTTGAGAAGGCCTTTGGCCTTGGCCTTTGCCCAACAGTGGACATTCAATGGCTGATATGCCAACTACACCAACTTAATACTGTAAATTTTGTTGACCTTTCGTAATTGACCAAAATCATCGCTTCAGGCACCATAAATCGCATACTTAATCGGAAAACTCTCTTCTAAACATGCTATCTGTTGAAATCTTCCTGAAGGAATACAACGAACTTTTTAAGTCGCCAATAAATGGCAATGTTCCTAGACTTGTGGGAAATATATTATTTTGACTTGTTGCAATTTTCATCTAGGTGTGCGATATATAACTAAATATATACAGAAATCAATACCTAATTGAACACGACTTTTTTTGAGTTTGTTCAAGGTTTGAATTTAAGGAAAAGATTTGAAAGGAGCGTAGAAAACTAGAAAATTAAAAAAATCTTTATCATCTATTGTCATGGCGTTTAACATGGCTGTCGTTTTCCAGTTGGCGCGATTGACAGATGGCGTGCTTCAATTATCGTTTAAAATTAATAAATTAAAACTTCATATATCGGATGGATTTATCTATTTTATTAATTACACTAATTTTAATTTAATAATCATGTTTTAGATTGGACTACGTCAGTCGGGTGACCTAGTCAAGCAGTATAAATTTATTACAAATATCAATTTAGTTTTGTGTCATTCTATTTCAGGTTGTACCCCGTTGTGACAGGAACCAGGAAACAACTTACCAAAGATACAGTAATTTCTGGATATAACATCCCTGAGGGAGTAAGTATCCCTTATACAAGATGGATGTATCTTCATTCGACTGAACCATTACGGATGGTGGATATATGTAGTTGTGACAAAAAATGGATTTATTTGTGATGTGAAACAAGATTTTCACCGACCTATATGACTATACCTCATCATCAACCTCTCCCGATTTCTGTTGCTGCTGTTTTAAGAATAGAAATAAGCAATATATTTTTATAGCCGTGGGGTACCGGCATGGTAGAATAGTACCTCCCCCAGTATCAGGAGACGTAAGAGGCGATGTAGGGAACAGTACGAAACAGCGTAACTCAACTGGACAAAGCTGGGATGTCCAGCAGCATTCCAGTTGTGAAAGTTACGTTCTGCGATTGCCAACACGCTTGCCCAGCGGGGAAATGGTGGGCGGAATTCTCCCTGTCTTGGGGAGGCTGTGTTCAGGTACTAACAGTAGGCTTCCAATGACTGATGTGATGATGATGCTGAATATATTTTTATGTGCAAATACTGACAACGATGTATAGTACAATATAAAAAAAAAACAATCAAGACGAAGCGAACTTTAAGTGCAACATTAAACGTAGAACATAATTCGTCTTGAAAATGGCCAGTCCCCCTCACCGAACGGCGGCAGAGGCTAGAGGCGGGCGAAGTGCTCCGAATGACCGGAGCGGGCTGGTCAGACAAAGGCTGTGCCGAGGCTTGCCGGCGCCGGTGCAGCCTCCGGCACACTCGGGTACTTCTAGTGAGAACGAGCGAGTACTATTCGCCAAGAAACATTTTATGGTACAGTACAATACTGACTGTGGTCGAGGGGTGATAATACATTTAAAAAAACTAACTGCGTTGCGCGTTTCGTTCGTCAATTTCAATAAATTACTTTACTCCTTTGACCCAATGAGTCTTAACCTAAAAATAAAGTTCAAGTGATTGTTTGCAATTCCAATTAACAAATTTTCCATAAATACGTATAATACACGTTTTGTCTTTTTGAATGTCTGTCTGGTTGTTCCTGAAATAAGCTGATGTTAAAAGAAGAAATTTAGACTTTTATTAATTACTAGCAGTGACCGTGACTTTATTCGCGTGGAATAGTAAATTTGGGGAGTATAGTAGTTCATTGATAGATGGGCTATCCAAAAATAAAAGAATTTTTAAAATCGTACAAGCGCTTTTTGAGTTTAGAGTGTTCAAACAAACAAACTCATTAGCTTCATAAAATTTGTACAGATTATTCTCACAGGAACGGGAACCACACTTGGAACACACGCGAAACTACAGAGCGCCGCTAGTAAGTAATACAATACTACAGATTTTTTTCTTTTTTATAAATTCACTCATCTCATACATTGACCTGACTCTGTGGTAAGTCGTTTAAAGCACTTGTATTACGGACATCAGACAATAGAGGAATTACAAATATAATACTTAAATATATATATTTAACACTCAGACACAGAACAAACACAAATATCATCATGTAAATATTTATCCTGGGTGGGGACCAAACCCGACCCTAGACACAAAAGATAGGAATGCTATTATTTACGCCATCGGGCCCCAGAAGTTGTTTTATATCATTCGATCTATCATCATCATAAACCATTTTTTAAATAAGTAGATGAGTACGCGCTTTAACCCACCAGCCGGTAGCCTTGTAGATTGGTGGATTTTAAAGACTGCAATTACAGCCAAGACTAACGTCTTAACGTACGAGATAATACATTTTGGTACCAACCCAAATACAAAACATTGGACAAGTTGCTAAACCTCGATCGCTTTTATATCTCCTCAAACTTGGACACAATCCTAAATAAATTGTCGCAACTACATATAAATGTTCCGACTGAACATATGTCTACCTTAACCATTCTCTCGACACAAGACTAACATCGAAGAAAAAAATATATAAACAAAAACACGCTTATTTTGTACATCAAAAATATTAAAATATAAGTCAACAAAAATTTTATATAGAGTAAAATGGGCGGCATTATCGCAAAAAGAAAATAGTAAAAAGGATGGGAAAGTGTAAAAGAAACGATACTCATCTGCTCCACATCTTTTGGGCTTAACCTAATTACTCATAGAATAGATACAGTTTTTATTTATATTCATCATTATCATACCAGCCATTGAGAGTCCACTGCTAAGCATAGGCCTCTCCAAGAAAGGAGGTTTTTTGCCCATAATTGCCGCGCTAGGCAAACGTGTTAGCATTCGCAAAGCGCAGTTTTCGCGACGGAGATGCTGTTACCCATCCCCGCCGAGTCCATTTGAGCTGCACTATTTCAGATGGACATTGGACATACCGCCATCTGTTGGTTCTGCTACGTTAGTCACCTGGTAGGACACCTGGTGCAGTACTATTCTACTCTGCCGGTACCTCACGGCTAATAAATAGTTTATTTAAAACTGCTCGGGCTAATATAAATTAGGCCTTTCACAAATAAGGTATATAATATATAAATAGTGTAAGTGTGACTGCATTGACACTATGTGTGGAAATAACCAGGCGGCATTTATGTTGCAATCAAAAAAATAATAAATTTGTGAGGAGAGCAGATATTCCTAAAGAAACATATGAATTAAGACACCGTGAAAGCTATCTGTCCTTCACAATTGTGCGAGTACGCAGCGGAGGCATTATATCTCGAGCAAGGGTATTTGTCACGGAACAAAGTAGGTCTGCCTCTGGTCTCGAGACTGCCCCGGAGCGCTGTGGCGGGACGGGCACCGTGTGGGGGCGGGAGTGGGGGGGCAACCATTGTTGTTCATTAACTATTCCAATGTCCGGCTCAATCCAGCTGAGATTGCTTTGAATTCGGTGGGCAATTTCACTTGGTCTCTTTTACTGCACTTGTACTATATTTTAAGCTTGCAATTAGATTTGAATGCGGAATATAGACTTAGACAGTCTCTAGAATTTTATAGCTTATTTCGACTCTTAAACGATTTACTTTACGACTAAATGCAATCCAAAAATTTTCGATATAGCTAAAATAGGAGTAATGTGGAAAAAAATTTTTTTTATCATGAGGTGGCGGCAGAGCAATCGGTTGTCGTTTCTGGTTGTCGAAAGTAGCGGTTGAGGTACTGAAACCGAAGAGGTAGCGGTGTAACCACCAGAAACAGCGAAGCTCAAATACAACAGGGCAGAGTTGAGCAGCAGCATCTTTCGAGAAGCTGCGATGGCCACCATGCCTGCCCAGCGCGGCAATACGGCGCGGTAAAATTCTCCCTCGGGCAGGCATGTCCTACGGCTACTAAAATGAGATCAGATGATGTGTACGTTTTTGATTAACGCTCGCTCGCGTTTGTATTAAGGGTCAGTGTTAGGGTATTTGTTTGACCATTGGGTACATAAGGTTGTTTGTACCGCTCCCTATGTTAACTTTTTATAACATTCTTTGTAAAAAATTTCGCCACCTTAGACTTGGCGTGCAGTACGCGCTACCTCTCGCTGCGGGACCGACGCCAACCTTGAAATCTAACAATGTTACAACACTTTGCTCGCAATATTTAAGTATTTATTTTCCATGCGGTACCGACCGATAAGAGGCGACTTAGGTACTAGAACAGACAGACAGCGGTATATCCATCCGAATTTGTGTAACTCAAATGTACAGTACAGGAATGCGCAGCAGCATCCCCATCTGCAATTGCTAACACGATTGCCCAACACGCCAATAATGGACAAAAATCCCTCTTTCTAGGGGAGGCCTATATCGAACAGTGGACTTCCAATAGCTAATATTAAGATGAAGTTTTTTTTGCATTGGGCACTCCAAACAGAATCATAGCACAACAAAACTAAAATCTATGGGATCTTCGCAAGCTGTAACTCCATAACGATGTATGCACAGCATGATAATCTTAACTTGCAAAAACTTAATTTAAAAGCTCAGTACTTCAATAATAAAGACATAATTTTTGAATAATTAATCAAATAAACCAAACTAGACCATTTTAACAATGAAAATAGAGAGTCATGACATTTAATAACAATGAAGTAATATCAATCACATAACAAGGAAAATAGAATATTATTTTCTTTGATCAGATGCTTTTGACGGGCCCGATGGCGCATATGGCAACGATCCTATTTTATGCGCTTAGGGCTGTGTGTTCGATACTCATTCAGGATAAACATTTATATTATGGTATTTGTGTTTGTTCTGTACCTGTAATTTTTTTTTAAACATTATATTTGTGATTCCTCTGTTGTTTGATATCCGTAACACAAGAGCTTTATGCGACTAAGCTCGGAGTCAGGTGAGGTGTAAATATTTTTATTATTTTTAAAGAACATTTATTTTCTAACCTTTCTAATTTTCTTATTAAGTTAATTACGACTTGCACCTTTGGATAAATTGATAATTTGGTCTGATTATTCATTAAACAATAACTATTATAAAGGCTGGTCCTTCTGTTAATATTGGCTGCAATATGTGATTTTATTTTATATTAATTATAGGTGATTTAAAAAGAATATTATTCCCATCAATCATTTCCTTTCCACATCAGTATAAATAAATCAAGAAAGTATACTTTTTATCTTTGTAACGACTCCACTAAATAGGATATTATATTTTGAAGTGAATCTTCTTCAAACGCATGAGGATAACTTTTTACGGATGAAACGCAATATTGATAATATTAGCGTTACGAAGATCTGCAGCGTTTTTGTCAAGACAAATGGAGAGAGCGATTGAGACCGATTAACGGAGAGTGAGAAAAGGCGAACATAGCATGATGCAAATAGCCATGGAGTAGGGAGCAAGCAAGTGAGAAAGACTGAGACAGAAAGTATGAAACAGCGAATGTCGCAGTTGCTATGGAGCGAGAAGTGGGAGAGAGCTGTAGTAAGTAAAATTAAGAGAGAGAGTGAGGGAGATAAAAAAAATACACGCTATTGATTTGTGTATTGGTACTAACCAATTAGTTAATTATTAGAATTTTAAAAGGCATTTCTGTCACATAATGTATTTTGCAGTGCGGTTAAATAACAATTCGACCACACCTACTACAAATTCAGGAACGACAATAGATGCTATTTTCACAACATATTTTGATAATGTTGCAACAGGAACATATATTATTTATATTGCATATTTTACTTATCGTTTTAGTCGCGTTACTCAAAACAATACCAACAGAAATCCCGTTGATAATGTAAATGTCGAAAAAATTAATTAAAAACATTAAATTGTATTAATTTTCGACACTTTTAATTTTTTAATGAAAATTAAATTCATGACAGTTTCGCTTCTGATATGTGTATATTGTACGCACGCACTTTTTCAGTTTGTAATTGTAACACCAAGACTCGGAATTGCAGAATCAAGAAGTATTAACTGAAAAAATATAACCTAACGTTTATGTGCTCGTATGTGGTTTGCAGATTAGAGACAAGATCAAGAATTAAAAAACTATTGTTATTAGAACTCCGAAAGTAGCAAGATCTACGAGATACAATTATAATATGTGTCCGGCTGTAGTCGGCGAGTCGCAGTTTACTTTATCTGCTACTGGCTCTGTCCAGTACCAAACGGTACTCTTTTAGGGGTAAAAGGTACTTCATATCCTTCCTTGTGAAATTTCACGATAAACCTTTGAAGATGTAACAACTCACTTTGACATATGTAATATTAGTTAATAACAGATTGGAATATTCTCTTTAGATAAGTTTTGATAGCTCGCTTTGAAATCGGTCAGCGCCGACTATTGTTTTTTTTTAAATATTAAAATTGTTGTTCTTCGTAATTCTAACAAAAGTATAGTTTTTGTCGAGGTAAAATCCTATTACTGGGTAAATGTGACATCGTCAGTTCACAGCGTTGGCGACACGCTAGTGCTATCTTTGTGACGATACGAGCATTCGTATGTTGCGGTCACGTTTACAAGAACAAAATTCCTTTTTCCAACTATATGTATACAAAATTCCAAGAACATTATTCAGCAGTTCAGGTCATAGTTCATTGGATAAACCATAGAGCTTCCAAACAAGCAAACACACTTACTGTCGCATTTTTTTATTAAATGGGATTCATTAACTCATTGTACAGTGCTTTAAGACAAAACACTTTAAAATGCCGACGTCAGCACGGGCTCATTGACACTGACATATAGGAGTTGTGGGAACCTTGATCACCGCCTATTCTTCTTGAAGATTCTTTCATGATTAAGGGTCAAAAAACGATGTGAGTTTAATTATTTTCCTGTTTTTAGTATAACGGTGCAGCAACCCGATGGCGTAGGTGGTGGTGGACAAATATTTATATGATGATATTTGTATTTTTTCCGTGTCTGGTTGTTAAGTATTTAGGTAGTATATGTGTGATTCCCCTGTTATCTGGCGTCCGTAACACAAGTGCTTTAAGCGGCTTACCACGGAGTCAAGTCAACGTTTAAGATGTTGTGGGAATTATAATACGAGCCATTGGTCTGGTGCTGGCGGATATGTTACGCCCAAATCAATAAGATTATGACGACTTCATGTGTGAATGGACTTTTATAACCCCGTAGTATCACCGGTTCTATAAATATAGAAATCCAACACTTCCATTCCCAAAAATATATGATATTTGCTTTCACACAACATTTTATACATTAACCTGACTCCGAGATGATTCGAATAAAGCACTTGTGTTACGGCCATCAGATAACAAAGGACTAACAAATATACTACTTAAATATATATTTTAAAGACCTAGACTCAGGACAAACACAAATATCATCATTAAATATTTGTCTTGGGTGAAAATAGAACCTACGAACTTTGGTCCACAAGGTAGGGTCACTACCATCCGCGCCTTCAGGTCAGTCATTATGGTTACAATAAGCTTGTAACGGATCTACTTGAGGATATCGAGGATCTGATATAATGCTGTGGTTTCAGTAGTCGTAAAAATAAATACATATAATTTGACTTTATGGAGATTTTTGTTTAACAGTGAATGTCGTTGCTAACTTCTTATTTTGGCTATATCTGAATACAAATCGTAAACCTAATGTAAGCTATCGGAAGTCCACTGCTAGACATAGGCCGCTGGGCAAAGCGTGTTGGCAATCGCAGGGCGTGGCTTTGCTAAAGGGACGCTGCTGCCCATCCCTGTCCTGTGCATCTGAGCTATACTATTATGGAGGGATATACCGCCATTTGTCGGTCCTGGTACCTCAGTCGCCTCTTACGACACCTGGTATAGGGGTAGGTACTATTCTACTCTGCAGGTATCACGCGGTCAATGGTGAAAAACAATAGGTCATATGTATTTATTGCGGGTAAATATGCCCCTCCAACAAATTCCAGTAAATTTCGCGCCTTGTATTCAATTATTTTATTTTTAAATTTTAAGTTGAGTTTAGAGAACCCACTTTAAAGTGTATCCAGATATAGTTGTAGACATATGCAATTTACAAGTTCCTTTCCCAATTAATGGAACAACAATTTACGGCGAACCGCTCGCACAAGTGATCTCAGGCAAGAAGCGGCTGGCCGCGCGCCAGCCGGCGTCGGCCTATCGCCACCATCGTGCCGTCGGCTCACAAACGTACAGAACCCACAATTATCTATTCACTTGCATGACGAACTAAGTAGCTCTAGGAATATGTGCATTTCTAATTTTGGATGACTGATGTAGACTTCTCGCAGAGCTCGTGCACGAAAACTTTATTGATAATATGCTACAGTTATATTCGCCGTGAGGTACCGGCAGAGTAGAATAGCACCTCTCCTTGTACCAGGTGTCGTAAGAGGCGACTAAAGTACCAGAACCGACAGATGGCGATATATCCATCAGAAACAGTGTAGCTGAAATGTACCGAGTGGAGGTGGTTAGCAGCATCCCCGTCGCGAAAGCTGCATTCTGCGATTGCAAACACGCTTGCCCAGCGCGGCAATTATGGGCGAAATTCCCTCTTTCCTGGCAAGGCCATTTCCAGCAATGGACTACCAATAACTGTGATGATGATGATGATATAAATTAGCGTTTTGTCGTATTGACCACTTTGATCTTAAATTTCTCCTATTTGGTTAGGAATTCCAAATTCATTTTTATAAATCCATTTATTTGATAACGTTGAGTTTCCAAAACAGTCATTAATTTGTTTTTTTATTATCGTCGCTTGTCATCACACAATCGCTCTAGGCCACAGCTGCTTCACGGTAACGCAACCCCACACACTGCACAGCAAACTGCATTAGATGAGCTACAATTGGAATGTCTGCAACACCACCGTGCTTCGCGAACCTTGCTCTAACAGATTGCCATATTTTCTGGTATTTGGATAACTTCGGCAGTCCGAACCGTCTTTAAGGAGCTTATTGATTCACCCTCGTTGTTTTTTTAGTAAAGGGACCAATTAACTTCTTATGAGATGGCGAAAGTGTATAAATAACAACAGAAGAAAAATAGTTAAATTCCTCACGTACAAAACGCCAATTTCATACATAAAGACCTCATAATAATCGGTTATCGGTTATCGGTTCATTAGTTGGTAGCTGCGCTAAGGACTGCGCTAAGGATATCTTCTTCGTCTGCTATAGGCTAGACTATTTCCCATCGTGTTGTCGGTGCTTATTGGCAAACATAAAGTAATAGTAAGTATACATTATTACACAAGAATTGGTGCTCCACCTAGCTTCTAGAAAATACCTACGTTTAGAAATCATATTCATATACGAAACGATGGTTGTAATCCGTCAGTTTACTGACAGGCATCAGTCCAAGTGGCCTGCTCAGATGCTTTCGGTGATTGCACCAAGAATAGGCAGACAATAAACCTATCGCCACATCATCGTCGACTCACTGTACGATAAGTCGGCTGCGCGCGATAAGGCCGACTTTCGCTACAATGCTGGCTGTCATTACTAAAGTTTTCGCTTGGGGTTGACGGGTTGTAGCCGGAGTGAGTCTATTGGCTGTTTAAGTTTATTACAATTAATGGAATTGTTCTATAACTTTAAATGTAATTAACAATAACAATGAAGAACTTGTAAGCGGAGTTTCAAGCTTCTTTGTTTTAATCGGTTCGGAATTAATTAAATATAGTGTAAACAATCGAGTTCGTGGAAATGTATAATATTCAACGAGCCCGAAGGAGCAGATGGTAGTAATCCTACCTTGTGGGCCAAAGGTTGTAGGTTCGATGCTCACCCAGGAGAAATTTTGTATGATGATATTTGTTCATATTCTAGGTCTGTGTATTCAATATATGTCTGTAAGTATTATATTAATGATTCTGTTGTCTGATTCCCACATAACTTGTCACGGATTCAGTCAATGTATGAGACGTTCTGTGAATTTATCATAATTATTAATGGATTCCCTTTCTCAATTTTTTCATTTCAACAATCAATCTTACAAAAATTTTTATAAATAAATAACATTTCCAACAACATCTCATACATTGATCTGATGCCGTGATAAGTCGCTTAAAGCACATATTACGGACATCAGACAACAGGGAAATCACAAATATGCTACTTATATACATATATTTAATACCCAGATACAGGACAAACATCAATATCATCATTATGTCCTGGGTGAGATCGAACTCACGACTTTTGGCGCACAAGACAGGATCAACTACCATCTGCGCCATCGGGCCCGTCTTACCTACCTTTGTTTAAATGTCTATTATAATAATAGTTGTCAGGGTCATTATTGGCCCTTTGTCTCAAATCTTAATTAGCAAATCTATATTTATACCTACATTTTTTATTTTTCTTTTATTGATTTAAATTTTCCTATGATATGCCTATTTAAATAAAGATATATTTGACTCCGATATATTAGGGGCTTCCCATTGATACGCTCTAGCTGCAACAATAAATCTTACAAATAGCACAAAATATAGACACACAAATATAAAATCAGTGAAACACAGCAGATGAAATGTTCAGTTCTCGATATTAAAATCAAAACGCGGTCAGTACGCGGTAATAAGTTAAATTGGCATCGATCACCGGGAGATCACTTTGTTTTCTGCGCAGCGGAGCACAGTGATGGGCTCCTAATGTTTGTATTATACCAGCGCAGAACCTTCACACGCCACGACCGGACTACACAACAGCGCGCAATACTACACTACCCACTAAAGAAATTGACGAACCTCTCGACTATGTTTTTTCCTTCTATGTGACATTAGACGTGATAATGTGAAGAGTTTTGATATATTAAGATAAATTATGCATCCTACTGTGTCCTTGTATCATCATCATCATATCAGCCATGGAAAGTCCAGTATTGGACAGACTAGATCTCCCCAAGACAGGGGGATTTAGCCCAAAATTGCCGCGCTGGGCAGGCACACAACTACAACACAACACACAACTTTGCAACAAGGATGCTGCTGCTCATGTAGTGTTTAAGTTGTGCTGATTCCGTTCTTACGACACCTGATACAGGTGGTGGTACAATTCTGTCGGTACCCCACGGCCATGTACTTGTAAGTTGTATTCATACTATTAAATATTGACGAGCCCGATAGCGTAGATGGTAGCGATCCTATCTTGTCTCCTATCTAAAGATCGTGTGTTCGATCCCCAGCCAAATATTTATATGAATATCGATAGAAGTATCCTGAAGTCGCTTCCTCTGTTCCAAAACAATCATTAAAGAATGATCTAGCAATTTTATTAACTATGGATATATCATCATATCAGACGTAGGATGTTGATTACCGTAAACTGACATAAACTAATATTGCATAAAAACAATTTTTTTTGGTTAAATATACCGCCAGGTCTTTAGGTATCTCAGTTTCCTCTATCAACACCTGATATGTTCCTGAGGAGGTATTATTAAAAAGTCGAAATTTTTTTTTCCTTTTTGTTGCTAAGTCGTATCTTATGTTGTAAAGAAATCTGAAGGGCTGCACAGTTGGCAGGCGAACGGTTGTTGTCGAGCCATTAATCAAACGGCGAGTTGCCAGGCACTCCCCGCCCCCCCGGCCGCGCCACCCCCGCACCGTCCCAAGCCGATTTACAAATCGCATTAATGCCCGACGTCGTCGCGTCCGATTTGTACACCGTGCGCGGTGACCGCTCGCCAGTGTGCCCCAGGGGAGATACCTTGGACCTCATTAATTCTCATGGAATATCAGTTGATGCGTACTGTACTGTATTTTTAATGTTACCATGGATATGGTTGTGAGTGGGAGCAACATCTTCTAATTTTAATGACATTTCATATTCTCGAGGTGTAATAATAACCAAATTAGCGTACGCTTCCACTGAGTTATTGTACACATGATATATTATCAAGTTATTAATAAAAGCTTCACTTTATAAAGTGAATTCTCCAAAATACATTATAGCAATTAAAATTACCGGTTCAAGTTATGATTTTGACAAAGGCAGAGAGTAAAGTAATTAATTCGTTACGTATTCGGGGTAAATTTGTACCGTAATTACTTAATTTTTGATGTCATTTCTGGTTCAACTTTGAATATAATACTGCGATCACGGGGCGGACACGGAACAGTTTGCGATTCAATTAGCAGCCGAGCCGCGCCCACGCCGCTCCCACCGCGGCCGTAAACGGCTGTTACGACAATTAACACAGTCCTTAAATCCTCGTTAATCTCTGCCGGAACACATACTCGTATGTAGCTTTTTTACGCGTAATGTGAACTTGTCGCAGTGTTTTTGTTGTTACGATAATGCGCCATTTGGTTGCGGTCTCTCCGGACCACGGACATTACATCATTATACTCTTGTTAATATAAACGTATAGCTATATTGGAAGAGCCATGAAGAAGACAATGCTTGAAATTTCTTTGCGCGGTTGATTCAGAAATGAGGAGACCCGTAAAATAATCAAAGTCACTGTCATAGCCCGGCAGATTAGCAACTTGAAGTGGCAGTGGGCAGCACGCAGAAATGATGGAGTCGTAAGGAAACTGGAATGGAGACTAAAACCGGTAGGCGCACCGTAGGTCGTCCACCCACAAGGTGGACAGACGATCTGATAAAAACATCAAGGTCGCGCTGGGCGCAGGCCGCATACGATCGGTCCTATTGGAACCACTTGGAGAGGCCTCTGTCCAGCAGTGGACGTTTTGTGTCTGCTACGATGATGATATGATGATTGGAAGAGTAATCATTTACCTTTCAGATAGTAGTATATCACGTACGTCTAAAACCCTTGGATTACCCCGCATTAAACCGCTGGTGCGGGTGCTGGTGATAGCTCATCGCTGCAGGACAACACTCCAACAGTATCTACACGACGTCTTCTTAAAAATATTGATCATACCAGCCATTGTAAGTCCGCTGCTGAATATAAACTTCCCCAAAAAGGGGGATTTGCCCACAACTACCGCGCTGGACAAAACTTGTTGACAATCGCAGAGTGTATTTTACAGGATCCAGCTGTCCATTACCGCCTTGTGCATTTGAGCTACACTGTTCAGGGTGGATCTTACGATACCTGGTTCAGGGGAGCTACTATTACACTCTGCTGGTACCTTCGGCAAAATATTAAACAATGCATCATCATATGGCCACAAGACGTCTACTGCTGGACATGGGCCTCCCCAGGTAATGTCCAATAGGACCGGTTGTATGTGGCCTGTGTATTGTATGTCAGCGCTTTCCTGCGGTTTTTATCAGATCGTCTATCCATCTTGGGGTGGTCGCCCAAGGCTGCGCTTGCCGTTACGTGGTCTTCATTCCAGATCTATACGACTTCTTCGGCAATCGGTTCTGCATGCTAAGTTTCCGGCCCACTGCCACTTCAAACTTAGTAATCCATCGGGCAAATCGGTAACTTTGGTTTTGTTACGAATCTCCTTATTCCTGATTCGATCGCGTATTGTAGAGCTACTTTGAGTTGTCTCAAAAGGCCAATGGTTTCGCTGCCAAAGCTCATCACTGGTAACACACATTGGTCGAAAACTTTGGACTTGAGACACCGAGGTAAACATTTCATATTATAATAAAATGATCAACCCGTCTACGAATCGCACAAAATATTACCGCGATTCAAACCCTCCAATACGACAGAATGCAACACAATGTAATCATGAAAGTTTTGAAGAAATCATTTCCTTAGGAGGGAGCATGGCACAACAATGGCGCGGCATTACCAGCGCGGCTCCGGCCCGGCAGCCTGAATGATAAATGAGAGATAAAAGCTTTTTCCCCGAAGGCAGGCGCGCCGGCCGCGCCCCGCCCTTGTCAGATACCCACGACGATTACACTCCGGTTATGGGTCATTTGACCGAACCTCTATCATATGTGTCACTGTTACACGTGAACAGTTTTACCTTCGACTTGTCTAGCGCCTGTCGGGCCCGAGTCGCGCCGAGCGAGCCTCGCATCAGTATTATGTCGAATAGTGAATTAATTCAGCGCCGGTGTGGACCCGAATACGAATGAGGTAGCTAGTGTCGCGCGGTGCGGACGCTAAACCGTAGCATTATTATTACAACCGCATCCGCATCCGCAAGCGCCGCCCGATAACGAAACGACTCCAATTAAATGAATTTTATATGAAGGATCGAATCGGGAAAAATAAAGGCCGAACCGTTTTCCTGACGACCCGAAAGTTTGTGATTAAATTTTAAATTAGGTAGTGTTGTGAAAAGGGTCCGGAAAATTCAATAAAACGCCTCGCGTTATCGAGTCAAACTAACTGTATAGAATTACAGCTGAGTTGGACGACGAGAATTTAAAACTGCTCTACGCCTCCAGTCGAGTCAGCCCCACGGATGAGACATCCAACTTCCTATCAGCCCTCGACCTACACCACGTTATTGGGGTAATTCAGAAGGAAGAAGAAGCGCAAAATATGTACTTAAAAATTAAATACCATCAAACTACTCCTGTCTTCGTTTCGTGACCGCTTTTATTTTTTTCTTATCCGCCTACACACCAATAAACTCCTAATCGACATACCCTTTTTGACACCTCTAAAATTATATATTGTGTCTAATTGACAATATCAGAAACATATTTGACGGGCCCGATGGCGCAAACAATAGTGAATAGTAGTAGCGTAAGGGTTCGATTCCCACCCAGGGCAAATATTTATTTGATGGTATTTGTGTTTGTTCTGTGTCTCGGTGTTAACTATATGTATTTAAGTAGTATATTTGTGATTTTTCTGTTGCCTGTCGTCCGTTACTCAATTGCTATGCGACGTATTCAACTACAACCAGACATAGACTGTTCACTCGACTTGACCATGCAATTGTTTGCCTGAAACTCGTAAGGCTCAAACGGTAAGAATCAATTCAAACCATCGTGTTGAACTTTTTACGATGACATAATATCCATGAGAGATGACATAATGTCCATAGAGTCCATGTGTTCATCGCCGTCCCTCCGCCACCCAGACTAGGTGGAAGATAAAAGTGTTGCCGGGGCACCTGGTGCTTAGTCTACCGCCCGAGTGGCCAGCAGCGTCCAAGGATTAGATTGACTTCAGACCACGCTCATTAAATATTTGCCTATTATACGACAATAAAGTCATCAGAGCTCAATCTCAACTTCTTTAACGTAACGAATATTATTACAGGAAAGATGCCGTGAGGTACCTTCAGAGTAAAACAGTACCTCCCTCTGTACTAGGTGTCCTAAGAGGCGACTAAGGTACCGGTACCAGAACTGACAGATGGCGGTATATCCATCCGAGACAGTGTAGCTCAAATACACAGTATAATGATGGGCAGCAGAATTCCCGTCGTGAAAGGTGCGTTCTGCAATTGCCAACACGCTTGCCCAGCGCGGTAATTATGAGCAAAATTCCCCCTTTCTTGGGAAGGCATATGTACAGCAGCGGACTTCCAATAGCTGTCATAATGATGACTATGGGAAATAAGACAGTCATAATGCGTCAAAACTGAAGAGAAACTATACCATGGATGCTGAACAGTCAATAAACAAAGAATAATTAATCATAATCACACTTATTATAAAGTTGGCCTGAGAGAAAGTTCCAGTGGAACACAAAGGCATGTCTTGACTTATGGAGGGCCTCGACAAGATTACACTCAATTACTGAAGTTATGTCTAGTTCTGGAGCAGCTAAAACAATCTGATTGTTGTCGAAGCAGGCGCGGAGGGGCGCGGGTGGGGCGCGAGAGGGACGCGGGTGGGGCGCGGACCGCTTTGTGCCGGCGTGGCCCGCGCTCGCTGACACGCCTCACAACTACACAATTACCAAGTTCACCAGGGCGCGTATAAAGCCTCCGCCTCTGTCAGCGTTTGAAGCACTGGTCGTACACCGACAATTCATCACAATTAGAATACTGTCGCATTCTGCCTAAGCCTCGCGACATTGCGACACTCACTATAAGTCGTGGAGGGGGAAACTTCGTCCAAGTTTTGTCAGGAGCGATCATAATATCTTTATTGTTAAGTGATTGCTGTACGAGTACATTCTACTGTTTAACAGATCTAATCGGCAAGGAATTATTCAAACGTGCAAAATAATTTTAATGTATTATCTGGAATGTGTCCAGCTCGTTCTCTTGTAAAAGTCTGAGGGTGTTTGTAAGATTAATATGAAATAACCGAGTTGAAAACTATAGGGTCACAATAGAAGCAACGAGGTGGAATGGAGATGTGTAGCGAGGTTATAAGTTACGGTTTCCCGGGCGGGCCGGGCGGGTGTAAGCTACTTATTTATCATAAATATTGTCCGTGAGATAATGCTCGACATATAAATCTCTCGTAATCCGGGGCCGGGTATGTCGGCGCGGAGATCGCGATCGGCGGTAACTGGTGCGTGTTGCGGTCGTACCAGCCATGCATCTTGACCTGCGTAGCATTGCTCATGCTAGAAATTCTCCGCATGCAATAATCTCATCGGAATCTAAACGCTTCCTTGCAAATGTATTATTGACAAATACATATATATATTTAATCGTACCTAAACTACAATACACACAAAAATATTTGCAGAACTTATTGCAAGATGTATTAATTAAAATAATGAACGGTGAAATTTAAAACAACTGAACCGTATCTGAGCATATTTTCGAACAAAATCACTGCATAGCTTTGAGCTGGTTTGAATTTTAAATAAACTAGTGCAAATTGCACATGTCCTAATCTGGACTTTAAGCACGTTCGACGTCATGCTCGTAGAGTGCGGTACGTGTTCCATCATTTCTTGTCCACCTTTTTATGCAGTGGCTGCCGCGGCCGGTACGTTACGCACTAGCGCGAAACACTTTACTTTTTGCAAAAGTGACCGTGTAGAATACCATGAGTGCCTTCCGATGTCCGCAGAATGTGCTGAATCTCCTAGGCTGCAATTTTTCTTACGGAAGACGGAAACTCAGGTAACAAAAGACCAGCAATTTTTGTAGGAGGGACAACGGCAAGCGATCAAATTAATATAGCTATCTTATTTTACTTTGTACATCAGAATAACTATCATTTATATAGATACTATGAGCTACTCTTGTTCTGGTGAGAAAACAAACTGTCAAATAACCGAAGGCGCAGATATTCCCTAGTATGTATAATACAGTCGTATTAATTGTTCTTTTCAAAATAAAACTGAATTTCAGCATTTTATTTTATCATCATAGCAGCCTTAAAAGCATCTACTGCTGAACATAGGCCTCCCCATGAAAGGGAGATTTTGCAAATGATTGCCGCGCTGGGCAAGCGTGTTGGGAACGCAGCGTTTACAGTGGGGATACTGCTGCCCTCCCTCGCCCTGTACATTTGAGCTGCACTATTTCGGATAGATATACCGCCCTCTGTCGGTCCCAGTACCTCAGTCGCCTGTTACGAATCATGGTACAGGGGGAGGTACTATTCTACTCTGCCGGTACGTTTTTAACTTTTTCATTTATTATTCGACGTTTCGGCTATCTTGCAGCAACTGTTTTTATTTGTCATTATATTTAGGTTTCAAGTTCAACAAATGATTGATTTATATGAAATGTGAACTACTTAAAACTCACTTTCATCTGAAAGAGAAAAGTAACAACAATGAAGGCTTTATTTTCAAGAACCCAGGTACTCAAGTACAATACACGCGACCTCGATTGCTCTACGAGGTCATAAGAGTGCTTAACGTACAGGTGATTCAATTAGTCCCGCCTCAAACTGGTGCGCCGGTTGTTGCCGGTAAACTTGGTTACTTGTTATTGATAACTAAGTTTACCGCAGAAAGGAACCGGTTCAAGAAACTGGTGATTAAGGTTCCATGAACATCTAGAAGTTTGGGTTAATGAAACCCCTACCGGCGTTAAACCATTTAGTTAAGCTGGTGCATCAGGCAGCTTTTGCGACGGGCTGCTGCCCCTTCCTGCCTTGTATATTTAAGCTACACTGTGGCGAATGGATATACCGTCATCTGTCGGTTCTGGACCTAAGTCGCCTCTTACGAAACCTGGCACAGGGGGACGTGCTATTCTACTGTGCCGGTACCTCATGGTTAGTCATTATTTGAATTAAAAGTTTTATTATTAACATTAAATTATCGCTGTAAGCCATGGCAAGATGTACCAAATTATTCTAAACGTACAAAGAATCCTAGTGTATGCAGGAATAGCAATCTACCGGAGAACTAAACTCGCGCTAGAAATAATTAAACCTTGCTAAAATACCGCGTTCAATACAAGATTCAAATTTGGTTCTTAATGTCGTCGCCGGCGGAAACAATCGGGCTGATAAACACAAGGAGGCCAGTGCAGCGGCAGACACCGCACTGGCTAGCTGTTCGGTGTGGTAGCTCCACGGGCACACTCCAGCTGGTGTTATTTATTTTTCAAATTAATCTGTTAGTACTGGAATTATTCCTGTACTTGACTGACTTAGTGAATAAAGGCATAGGTTCAAATCACACTAATACAATCACCAACTTCCAAAAAAAACATCTTTATAAATGACTTACTAAATAATAATCTATGTATTGTGAAAGTACCATACATCGATGTAGTTAATTTTGATTTTATTAAGAACACTATTGCAAATGGTTTTGTTTGTATTTTACCATTACCCCACATTTCACTGTCTCCAAGTCAGGTGTAAATGTTACTTCATATTTTAAAAATATATTTAATACTAGCTGTGTCCGCGACTTTTTCCGCGTGAATTGTGACTTTGGGCAGCATGTTTTCTTTCGAACTACAAACTTCCATGATGATGCAGCGCACGCAATAAACGTAATTTTTCGCCCATTTTTGCCATATTTTTAATAATTGTGACCGCTCCTTTCGATCGTAGCGTGATGTGATATAGCCAAGTCCTGTCCATATCGGTCCAGGCATTCCAGAGCTTAGCCGGAAAAAACAGACAGACAAAAATTGTAAAAAAATAAATTTTGGTACCGTATATACATTCAAATGCAGGTAGTAGACAGCGGTTATTTGAATATTACAAACAGACACTCTAATTCTATTTAGATGTATAGATAACAGATGCCCTGCTATGCGACTTCGTTTGTGCATGATTAGTACTTCGAGTAGCCTATTTTCTTTTACACGTTCCCGTCTATCATTATACATTGTGAAATTCATCAAAATTGACTCTTCGTTTAGTAACGATGGCACAGCAGGCAGGCAGCAGAGATGATAATTGCAAACTATTAAAATTTTGAAACAGATTTCAAAAAATTTGGTGTTTTTGGCGAACATAATACGATAATAAGTAAATTCGCGATCGGAACTTGGTGTTTGTTTTTAAACAACACTTGACTAGGTATTTTTCTGATGTAAAAGCTATATCATTATAAAGTTTCATTATAACTCATTCATTATTTTTACGCGAAAGAGTAACAAACATATACGGGCACATCCAAACTCACAAACTTTTATGTTTATTATATTTGTCGGGACTAAATTAACACGTCGCAAAGTTACATGCGATTTCAATATTTGTGCTTGCATTAACCGCGCCTCTCTCGGGCATGGCGAACGCCAGTGAGAAAGTGTTCAACCGTAATGCAGCTAAATCAAATTTGTTTCTTAACAAGATTTTAATATTACTATATCAGCCATGGGCTGTCCACTGTTAGATGTCAGCTTCTCTAAGAGATATATTTATTTCAACATCATTACAGCCACTAAAAGTCCACTGCTGGACATAGGCCTCCACTAGAGACGGAAAATTTTGCCGCAGCAGCATCACCGTTGCCGGTGCACCGGTGATGCTGCTGACCACCCCACCCAGTGCATTTGAGCTATATTGTTTCTGATGGAGATACCGCCATCTGCCGGTTCTGGTGCCTTAGTCGCCTTTTACGACACCTGGTATGGAGGGAGGTACTATTGTACACTGCCGATACCTCGTGGCATTTTTTTATTAAGGTTAGTTCAGTTAGCTAGTATTGGCATAACTCTGCTTCAAAAAGCATAAGAGATTTGTGACAAGGAACACCTCTATTCAGAACTCCAGTATGTCAAGGGAATACTGAAGAGCAACAAACTTTCACTACCAAGTCTTCCTTGCAGAAACCAAGTGAAGAAAGCCACAAATGTGCGTCACCTTGTTGTACTTCCATACTAAGGAGTCACTGAAAAGTATGTCTCGATTAAAGCGTGCTTTATTCAAGACATACTTCAAACCCACAAAGAAAATCAACTAATTCTTATCATCTGTCAAGTGCGGCTCTTATATCGGGTAAACCAGAAGGAACATTCAAACAACGGGTAAAAAACATACAGAGCCGACGTCAACCATAGAAGTTAAAAAATCTGCAGTCTGTGAGCACCGGACAAACCCAACTACACTATATTGACTAACCTCGATAACTTCCAAAAGTACATCGTTTAATTTCATGGATGCCTTGCGAAGCTATTAAAATTTAAAAAATCCCAATTTCAATAGCGAAAAAAGTTGGAAAATACTGATAGCATCTACATACAGCTCAATAGGAACACAAACGTAAAAATTCAAAACTAACATAAATACAAAAATGTAAAAGTTTGAAATCCTGACACAACATACTTTGCGAGAACGAGAACGGTTATCGCGAGGAATTTCGTCCACTATTTTCTCAACGCGAACATCAAACATTAGCTTGAAGTCATAAACAGCTATTTGATTCTATGTAAAGACTGATCCTTAATAATATAGGTCGTTGAGACAGGTACGCGTTTTCTACTGAAAGAGATTTCTGAACAATTATTAGGATTTATGCATTCAAGCGTACCAGGTCAGATTAAAACTACGTAATATTACATTCATCATCCTTGAGGATGTTTGTCCATAACAGGCACGCAGGGGAAGCCTGATTAAAATCGGGATATTATCCTAAAATAAATATAACTCTCTTTACTGGATATTTAGCAAACATAAACAACGAAGGTACCACAAACATACAATAAAACATTTTTCTATTGGAACCCGGCTTGGGCCCGCTGTACGGTCGGCAATAAATCATTCAATTCGCACTATAAATAGGAGCCGAAGCGCGACGTGGTGCGCGCGCGGGAAGCTATTTTCTTTGCACTAATGCACTCGAGCCGTCGGTAATTAAATCATCCCGGAATAACGCGCTCGATCCTCCTCCGACCGGGGGTGGTTCTGGTAATCAAAGCCGAGGCTTTATTTCGAGCGCAATTTATCCTTTGTGCTGGAAACAAACATTACTAAACTTAAACAACACTAGGTTTACGAGATCTTTTATTTTATAAATTTTTTGACTTCTTATGTTTACTTATAGGTAACGCATGCATCGGTGTGTGTTTTGACTGGTCTATTATGCCGACACCGACGCCTAACTAATCCCTACTAATATTATAAATGCAAAGGTAACTCTGTCTGTCTGTCTGTTACGCTTTCCCGCTTAAACCTCTTAACTGATTTTGATGAAACTTGGCACTGAAAATATTTAGACCCTGAGACAGGACATACGCTATTTTTTAATTGGAAATAATGGTTGGAAGGGGGCGAAAGGGGGGATGAAAATTTGTATTAAATATCGCTATTTTTAGAGCTAGAAACTTGAACTTTATTTTTCACGCCATTGATTCGATATAAATAAACATGACATTTAAAGTTTAGGTAAAGAGGTATGGTACCCTAAAAAATACTATTCCACGCGGACGAAGTTATTATTGGTAACTAGGCACAGCTACCAATAATAACTACCTTGAAAACAATAACACCGACACCCACTAAGAAGGGATTAAAACGTATTACCTAAAGGGATCAAATAGAGGTTGCAAGTTGGAACTATTGAACGATTAAATAAGAGATTTATGCTTTAAAAACTTTGAATAGAATACGTATTTCTAAGGTAATTATAATTCGAATTTATTGGAAGGAAGCGATACAGACATATAACTTTTATAAATCTGCTAGAACTTCTACTTACAAAAAGAAACAAAAGTATCGTAAGAGGGCACTGAGGTACGAGAACCTCAAATGCAGGGCAGTATTGAGTAGTAGCATTCCTGTCGTAAAGCTACTCTCTGTGATTGCTTTAACTCCTGCCCGGCGTGGCAATTATGGGCAATATTCCCAATATCTTGGAAAGATCCTTGACGATTGTTTGACGATTGGTGCTGGTCTTTAGTAAAAATTCCATCTCACTCCTTCAGGTTCATGTTTATAGGCTGTTTTCTAGTATAATTATTAACCGTCTTGAATGCAAGTTTGAAGACTTCTAACCTTTCGAACAATCCGATTTCCGAAAAGGCCACATACCACATATTTATGCTGCGGCATGTTATACAGAAGACGAAAGAAGGATTACAAAAGGCCATTATATTTGGCGTTTGTTGGTTATGAGAAAGCCTTCGAGACGTGGGCAGTACTTAAATCTCTTCAGCGGTTCGATATTGACTATTAGTACATCGTAGTGTTGAAGTGTATGTATGACTACGCCACTATGTCGGTCCGAGTACAGGAGAAGAGATTTCGAGCAGAGAAGGCTATTTCTCTAAAAAGGGATGTTTAATAGGGAAACTTCGTATCTCCGAAACTTTTTAATGTATTTTGAAAAACGCCTGAAAGCTCCTGGAATGGTAAGGATTTGGCATCAATATTAACAACAAATACATCACTTATCTTGTAGATGCTGACCATATTATAGTCATGACAGAATCAAAGCAAGGTGTAGGCGCGATGCTCGAAGACTTCAATCAAGTTTCTCAACAGGCGGGTCTTAGAATGTACATGGAAGACTAAAGCAATATGTAATGCCCATGTTGTACCCATCCTAGTTTTAGTTGAGAGCTCACTTCTTGAACTTGTTGACTCATACGTTTACCTAGGACAAATAGTCCAGTTAGGTGAGTTCAACTTCAAGAAAGAGATCAACCGCCAAATCTATCTCGGCTGTGCAGCGTTCATAAAACTGCCAAATATCTTCTTTTCCGACATACCTCAGCGTCCCAAGTGCAAAGTATTCGTTTAATGATTGTAACCAACTATAACTTTTGGCAGCGAAACGTGGTCTACCATTGGCCTAATAAGCTAACCTAAAACTCACCAGCTATCGAGATGTCAATGCTCAGTCTCATTGCGCGATCGAATCAGAACTGAGGAGATCCGTAACAGAAGAATGTTACCAATATACCCGGTGGATTAGTAGGTTTAAGGTGCAGTGGACAGGCACTTGGTACGCAAAACCAAAGGCCAATGGAGTCTTTAGGTTCTAGAATGGCGACCACGTATCAGTGAGCGCAGCGTCGGGCGTCCATTCAAAAGAAGGACAGACGATCTAACTAAAACCACAGGATCTCAACCGGTCCTTTGGAGATCACTTCGGGAGCCCTGTGTCCAGCAGTGGACTTCCTACAGCTGATATGATGATGATAATGTTGTACCAAAAAAATATAAATATTATAAGAAACAGTACCAGAAATAGATTTGATAACTAATGAGTATCAGTTTATAGTTGTTATTGTGTATATGTATGTTGCTTGTTTGTTACCCACGCCCGACTGTTGTATGTTATAAGTACCGCAGTATGTTATAAGTACATACTTTTAAGGATAAGTTCCGTACTTACATGAAGTTTTTTTATAACATATTACAACTATTGCGTTTAAAAGTATTACTTGTATTTGCCAGTTAGTTTACCTATTCTTCCTATTAACATTAAATGCTATCACAGACTATATTGACCCGTAAAACGAATAACAATAGGAGCACTTCTGCTTGACAGCAGCTGAGAGTGAAGGATCCTTATATAGGACCTCTGTAAGAGGCCTCAATGAAGCCAAGAACGAAATAGTTTCCGTTTGCAAATAAAAAACATTTTATTAACTCGACGCCCGTACCGAGCACATTTAGAGTTTACTGAATTACTGAGCGTGACTTCGGCCGCGTCACAGTAACTCATGTTTTCCTAGTATCTAAAGGGCCATTTCCCAATCTCTGACCGCTAAACTGGTATGGTGAAACAAACGTCGTTGATCATATATCTTTAATTCAGACAGTTTGATGAAAATAACATTTTTGCTTATATAATATTAATATATATGTGAGCCTCTCGAGAACTTTGCTTGTCTCTAATATAGGAGCCTAAATAAAAGTGGTCTTACTCAGATAATACGGAGTTAAGATATTATATGTCCATTACTCGGATAAGAGCGGTCGTAACCGTCGCATGAAGCGCGCGGGCGGGCGCGGGTGGTTATTACGCGGTAATCACATGATTATTGCCAGACAATGCCGAAATTGTCCATCAGCATAGTGCACGACAACGACCCGTACACCAAAACGGGCAGCGCCTGGCATTAAACTAATTTATTTGAAAGGCTTCGGTTTAAAACGACGTGCAACATAGCGGAACAAAACAAAAAGCAGGACTCTTATAAATAAGCAGTTTAATTAAAATGGGCTATGATAATTAGGTTTTAGACACTGTAATACCTATTTTAAATAAAATAGATTTTAATTATAAATATTTAAATACAGCAACATTCTCCTACAGTGACCTAAAATAGTGTAATTTCAATTATATCAGCGAAAGTTACCTACGTAAAAAGAACTCCCTAAAATATAGCAGGATAATTAAATTTCCTGTACTAACAAAGTAATAGCAAAAAAAAATGTCAGGTTGGCCGAATGTTATCAAGTTGTCCCTACTGATTGTATTGCATTATCCGACGGGCAACCCGGGCTGGTAATCCCAGAAGGATGTTCCGATGAAAGTTATCATCCGCGGCAGGTGCACGAGCAAATGAGCAGCAATTACAAGGGCCCGCGCGGGCCCCGAGCGCTCCGCCCCCGGCTCCCCAACCAAACAGAACGAGAATTATAATCTGCAATTATTTGTGTCCACTTCATCTTTAACAGTTACTTTATATAGAACATTGAGGGTCCTATAAAAGCAATAGAGCTTAAAGAATGCGATAAATCTTTCTGTTTACTGCGCGGAATAACTGTTACCGGTCTTTGCGTAAAGAATCCCTAAAAGATATCG
>JACJUM010002878.1:283102-306921 GCA_020976665.1 Heortia vitessoides
GGCTCAGTGTGTGCGTGGCTCGGTGTGTGTGTGGCTCGGTGTGTGTGTGGGTCGGTGTGTGTGTGGCTCGGTGTGTGTGTGGCTCGGTGTGTGTGTGGCTCGGTGTGCGTGTGGCTCGGTGTGTGCGTGGCTCGGTGTGTGCGTGGCTCGGTGTGTGTGTGGCTCGGTGTGCGTGTGGCTCGGTGTGTGCGTGGCTCGGTGTGTGTGTGGCTCGGTGTGTGTGTGTCTCGGTGTGTGTGTGGCTCGGTGTGTGCGTGGCTCGGTGTGTGTGTGGCTCGGTGTGTGTGTGGCTCGGTGTGTGTGTGGCTCGGTGTGTGCGTGGCTCGGTGTGTGTGTGGCTCGGTGTGTGCGTGGCTCGGTGTGTGTGTGGCTCGGTGCGTGTGTGGCTCGGTGTGTGTGTGGCTCGGTGTGTGTGTGGCTCGGTGTGTGTGTGGCTCGGTGTGTGTGTGTCTCGGTGTGTGTGTGGCTCGGTGTGTGTGTGGCTCGGTATGTGTGTGGCTCGGTGTGATGTCACGCTTGAGTTTGATTATTGTGGCTTAAAAATATATTGTCTTTGTTGGTTTTGTTTTACTCAATTAATTTTATTTAACGCGATTTCTACTCTATAGTATATACTATAGTCAAACTACTCTTTCAATGGCCTTAAAACGCAGTTTATTTTACTTTTTCAGTTCGAAGTATCGGTTACCTTGCGGCAACCGTTCTTAAGATTGTATTTTACTTAATGTTTTTTTATGTTATATTGTGGCAGCGAAACGTAATCTTTTACCATTGGCCTTCTAATATAGGGAGGGCAATGCTCGGAGACGCTCGTTCGAACAGAACCAAAGTTACCGACATTGCCCGGCTGACTAGTAAGTTGAAGTGGCATTGAGCAGGGTACTTAGCTCGCAGAACCGATGACGGGTCTGCGTGGCAATTACGGGTGAACCCCCCCTTTTTGGGGAGACCTATATCCAACAGTGGACTTACAATAGCTGGTATGATGAAACCTACCATTGTTTTCGGAAGTATTTATATCAAATGAAGTAGTAAGCTTACTCGTTTCCAGCAGCTCCAATTTTAATAGGTATGTACTAGTATTAAAATGTACATTTTGACTGACGGCCTCATTCAAAAGTGATCTATGTAAATGATGACTGACTTTATTGAGATTCACAAAAGATAGATCTTATATATTTGCCGTGAGGTATCGCAATTGCAGAAAGCAGCTTTCGTCACGGAGATGCTGCTGCCCATCCCCGCCCTGTGCATTAGAGCTGCACTGTTGATATACCCATGATGGATATACCGCCATCTGTCGGTTCTGGTACCTTAGTCGCCTCGTTCAACATCTAGTGCAGTGGAAGGTACTATTCTATTCTGCCGGTACCTCACAACAAATATGTGATATACTTGAATAAGTAGTGATTCTGATTTTCCAATTGTATTATTTATTACAATACAATATAAATAAGGTGTAAATCATTAGCTCGCGCGGAGCCTCCGCGTTTAATTAACTAAACCAATAGATAATGCGCGCCGGAATTAACCGGATATCCGCTAAATACGCGTTTTGATTTATTCAACGATTACTGACTGTCGCTGGTTTTCGCTCGCGCTGAGTTGGTTACAAATATTATTGACATAAACGCTTAAGTAAATGTTATTTAACAATTCAACTCCTCGTTAATATATTCAAAACGTGATCTTATATTTTATGTTTGACGTATCGACCACCGCTATTTCAGAGGATACAGATTAGATTCCAATTTTGACGTAGTCGATGGTGGAAATGATAGAGTTAGTAAGTGTAGATAGAAATTATTTTGTAAATGTGACATAGCATCTTCAGCTCACAAGGTTGGCGACACGCTAGTGATATCTTTGTGATGACACGAGCGTGTATATGCTGCGGTCACGTTTACCATCAAGCGGACCGTATGCTTGTTTACAGACTTCGTAATATCAAAATATTTTTTTTCTTATGTGCTTTAATGTTGAATAATTACGAGGTGGGCATATTTAAATGCCCAGAAAATCATGCTACTAACTTACCTGATGCAGTGCGGCGAGAATGAAGCAAACGGTACATGATTTAAAGTAAAACTTGAACTGGAAGTAGTTTAGTGGAATCGACATCCGTTCGAGAGAACTAGATCCGAGAGCGAGTTAGCGGCACGTTCCCGAATCGCCCCCGGGGGCGGGCGCGCCTAGTGCCGGGGACTGGCGCAACCTCAACCAGGACAGCTTTAACGAGCTTAACAGCCGGCGGGCTGTACTTTATCGTGCAAGGTAACAAGGAACACATCTAACCTGATAGTAATTCAACAGACCTGTATTCTTCAAAGTTTGCATACATTCATAAATAATATACTAAAAATAAATATAGTTAACAAAGCGTGGCTTGCTCGGTATACGAAAAATATGGCACAACATGCCACTCGCTTTTTTCACAATAATTGGTATATTTCATCGTTCATTATCATTTTCAGCTTGTATTAAGATTTTTGTCCGTTTAAATTGAGTCAAACCCGAGTCCAAAGCAGTCACTTACAAAGAAACATACTGGTGAAGCAAATTAAACCGTGTCACAAAGAGCTGTTTGTTCTGAATTTATACCTTACTTTTAACTGATTATTAAATGAAATGGCGGTTCGACTTTGGCGGTGGTGGCCTTAGACTATCCAATCTCGCAATATTTTTGTTTTATTATTAGACCGGGTCGACAAACTAGTATATAGTCCGCGTGATAGTAACCGTCACAGCAACCTATAGACGCTCGTAATAACACAAGAGTATCACTAACATGTTGTAAACCTTGTGACATAAGGGTATTATTCCACTTTACCCAGTAAATTCACTACCTCTTCCACCCTATAGACCGGTACACGGCAAAGCGAACACTGCTGTTTGGCGGTAGAAATAGGTGAAAGTGAGGTACCAATGCAGACGACCTTTTGTATGAGATCTACCTCAGAAATGCATACAATAAAATAAAATAAACGAGTAATTTCCATACATTAAAAGATTTCTCAAAAAAACAACATGTAAATGCTTCCGAAGAAAAAAAACTTTGTGCATGCTAAACTCAAGGATCGCTGAAATTATAAAGGTAAATTAGATATAGAGATTATTCATATTCTGGTTGGCATACACGGCTTTTGGTACAGGAAAAATATATGGGTCCTGTGGGATAGATCAATGTTTCTCTACAAAGTGATCAACGTGAAGTTTACACAATTGTTGTTTAGTTAAGTTTTTGTTGAAATAGATTTGGTTCTGTTTCATAACCCTGCAAAGTCATAGTCAAGAAGTTATAAAAATCATTATTGAGTGTACCTTGAACTTGTCGAGCTTGATTCCTCAAAGAGGTCCCTGCGTGCCGGGAGCCAGCCCGTCACCCGGGCGAGCCATTACCGTAGTTGTGTTAACGCTCTGGTAGACACGCCGCGGCAGCTCGAGGAAATGTTGTGGAAGTTACTCCTAGAGCTGACCTCCAGCGGATATCGTTAAAGTTGCTTTGTTTGTGCTTGAAATTTGTGCATTCACCGTTGCTCGCAGCAAATTACAACTGCCCTTGTTTTATGTGCCTTTACCGCTTGCACTTTGAAGCCGTTAAAAATAGTTTTTTTTTTAATTTTACAAACAAAATAGTCTATATAAATATTATAATTATAAATACATTACAATATTACAAATATTTTGTAATAATATTAAATAGTCTTTTGTAAAATATGGCAACATCGCACTGCTCTCTGATGTCATATACGAGAAGCTGTAGTAGTTTTCACAGCAAAGAATCGCAAATTGGTGTCTATCGACCGTCGCGACGAGAATATCAGGTTCAACTTATCTCCGGGGCTTCAGAATATTACATCCCCCGAAACCGGCTGTTACGAACATATCAGATTTCGTGTAGGCTTCGCAGGTAATATTCACTATTGACTGCTGTGTCTGCGCGTTTACATCGGGTGCTGCAATGTACTGTATATACAGCAAACACATGCTTTCATTTAATATTGTTTTAATAAATAAATGCGTTTAGTATTTGGCTACAAAAAAAAAGGTAATGAGGTCAAAAAGGTACTCTAGCACTAGAGTAAAATAGTACGCCCTACTTTACCAGGTATCTTAAGAAGCTACTGAGGTACCGGAACCGACAGTTGGCAGCAGTATCCCCGTAGTAGACATGCACTCTGCGACTGCCACCACGCCCGCCGAGCGAGGCAATTATGGGCAAAAATTGCCTATCCTAGCTAGGCTCGCGGGTAATTATATAAAACCGTAAATATTCGCGGGTCTATCTACTATTGTGATTTTCCTAATGGAATGAAATGGTTATTTAATTTAGTTATTATCACATTAATGAAATATAAATAATCTACCATGCACTATCCTGTTTCCGAGATAAATCGCTTGAAGCATTTGTATTACCTAAATCAAACATCAGAAGAATCACAAATGTTTATCATATAAATGTTTGTATTGGTTGAAGATTGAACCCGTCTCGCCCGTCTATGAAAATAGCTTAAAAAGTTCTTTCAGTTAAACGTTCAGTTGACTTCAAGCTTAAAATCAATACAGATTAACAAAATTGGAGTGTCTGTTTGTAATATTAAAACAACTGTTTTTTACTAAATGCATATGGATGTATATAAAAAAGTATCCTGTCTGTCTGTTTGAGGTAATCTCTGAAACGGCTGGATCGATTTTGATGGAACTTTCACTGGCAGATAGCTAATAAAATAAGGAGTGTAACGTAATAAAGTAAGGAGTGTAAAAGTAATATAACTTTACGCGATGACTAATAAGAACATCAATCAAAAATGAAGTAAGAACGCCAAAGAAGTATATATAGATAAAAGGAGACTGACATATAAACTATAAAGGTAGATTTTGTGTAGGGTTTTTTTTTATAACGTAAGGATTATTGAAAAATCACCTCCTGGAGAGGTAAATCGAGGTAACATTGTACATGTTAGTATGAAACTTGTTGTTTTTTAGTTACTATTTAAACGAATTTCAGCATGAAGGTTCTTCATTGAAAGTCATGAAACACGTGTAAAATATTTTTTCGAATCCCTTCCCTTTAGTGAGTAAAAAGCGGACGTACTAAGTTAATATGAAAGTTCTCTGATTTACAAAGTTATTTAAAATAAAAAATGGGTTTTTAGTTCCTAATAATGGCAAATGCCAAAATTCCTTTTGGTGAATTTAAACAAACAGATTTTAATTGGTAAATATCTGTTGTTATAATGAGTGATTTGCCACTTTTTGTATTTATTATTCTCAGGGGAACCGCACGGGCGAAACCGCGGGCCGATGCTACTCACAAATATAAAAGAACTTGCCAAACTGCCAACTTAATTGGGTCTGGCGTTAATTGTGTTTAAAGTGAGCACTCAATTAGGTTTTCCTCTTTGTCGTCGTCCGCCGGAGGTCTTTAGCAACGCGCTTTCATTGCACACATTTGTAAAAACACAATCTGCAATAGACGACGAATAACATCATTTGAATATTGACTTACAAATTCTCACTAGACCTCGCCCATCTCTATACACACAGTCTACTTGCTCGAAATCTTTTTCTTTAATTAGACCAGGTCGACAAACAAGCATACAGTCCACGTGATAGCAAGCGTCACCGCACCGTCACCTGTAGATGGTATCACAAGGACTAACCTCTCTCACCCTTCAAATCGGAACACAGCAATGCGAACGCAGCTGTTTGGCGGTAGAAATAGGTGAGACTGAGATACCAATGCAGACGGCCTTTTTTATAAGGTCTACCATATGTATATTTAAAGTAATGCATATGAGCAAACTGTCACCCTCATTGACGTGTACTTAATATCGTTTAAGTGAACTCTTCATTAGTATTTCTCTAAGCGGCGGCCTCAGGCCAGCCGACCTTAGCAGCGGACGGGGCGTTAATTGCTTTTGGCAGGAGATGACGTTTTCTAGTTACTCTCAAAACTATCGAAGTTTCAGATCTTTTTTACATATTACTAAATTGGAATTGAGTGTCTAGTTCGGAAACTAGATGAGAGAGAATGTCGATATTTTAGTGTTACTTTGAACGAAGCCAACTTTTGTCCGAAGATGAAAAGAATTAGAACACTTTAACATAAATCTTGCCAGAAGCGACAAACGGAGCGAGATTCATTCGAAACGACTGTCGCAATTGAGAAGTAACAGAGCGGTTAAAATAATTGAAAAATTAACGTGAGGTGGGGAGGCGCAGAAGCGTATTTCGCGGAGCACTAATTAAGGCGGGAGTGGTCCCAGGCCGGCGTGGACCACTTACAAACGGGCAACGTTCACACGCGCGCCCAAAATGGCCACCGCGCTGAGCCACCGCTCTAATGGAATGAGATCCGAGTCCCGCACACGAGCGCACCTCACGTACCACTCAACCGTATACAAACGTGTTTAATACTTCCCATAACGTTACACTTTCGATAGGGTCTTTCAAGTAGGAAGAGCCTTTCTACTTGAACGTTATAAGACCGAATTTTTCTTGCATAGGAAAGGTCTAATTTCCAGATAGCACCATTATCGAGGCAGAGTCTCATGATGAGGTCATGAAGACATGGGTTAGACAGTAAAGGATCAGGAGAAGTAGTCCACCCACGATCGCAAGAAGGGTAGCGACACTAGAGTGCCGTAATAACGCGATCTGTGAGAAGACCCGACACTCCTTAGAGATACGTGTTGGAATAGAATAGTGAAAAATAATACCAGCCGGCAGAGTAAAATAGTACCTCCCACTGCATCGGGTGTCATAAGAGACGACTAAGGTATCAGAACCGATAGATGGCGGTATATCCATTCGAAACAGTGCAGGTCAAATGCACAGGACGAGGATAGTCCAGCGCGACAATAACGATCAAAATTCTCCCTTAGTGGGGAGGCCTATGTCCAATAGTGGACTTCGACACGATCGTATGCCGTCGCAAGAAGGGTGATACTAGGGTGCCATAATTACGGAGCGATCTGTGGTAAGGGGTTTGGCATATGTATGCCTGGCCTGGTCTGTACATTACCGAAATCCGACTGCGCCTATCGGGTGGGTCTATCGCAATAGTTTTTTTTTTAATTATGTAGTAGAAAGTCCTGGGAGGTAATGATCTCCTGTAAAATTATAATATGAACTCATTTTTACGTACCTGTTCTAACTAGATATTGAATATTCTCTTAAGCTCTTAAACATTCTAAAGGTCTGATTCTGGGGTAGATATCTTTCCTTTAAAATATTTAAAAGAAAGTCGAACATTTAAAAAAATAATACCGGCCATAAGAAACCGGCAGAATAAAATAATACCTCCCACTGCACCAGGTGTCGACTAAGGTCCCAGAACCGACAGATGGCGGTACATCCATTCGAAACAATGTAGCTCAAATGCACAAGTCGTGGAAGGGCAGCAGCATTCCCGTGGCCAAAGCACGCACTTTGCAATTGCCAACACGCCTGCCCAGCGCGACAATTATGGGCAAAAATTTCTTGCCCTGGAGATTCAAGTCCAGCAGTGGACTCAATTGCTAGTATAATGATGAAGGCAACTGAAATGTAGAACATGAAAGTGTAAAATTTTTTATTATTTTAAATAGTGAACACGTAAATATTAAGAGCCCCCGCAAACCACAAACGTTCTATCGGCCGACAGTATGATCGCGTTGGGATATATACCGATACCAAATTGTTGTAGTATGCGGACTTGCATACATCTTCATACTGATTATAAGCCTGACCAAACTATCGGCCGATAGAAAGTTTGTGGTTTGAGGGGGCTCTAAAAGAATATTATTATTAATCGAAGCCTTACATAAAACATTGTCATCTATAGTTGAATACATTAAATGATAAATCACTAAATAAACGTAGAGACGAAGTCAGAAGTGGTCGCTGCCGAGCGCGGGCCTGTTGTTACCACAATGCGTGCTCAGGAGCGTCACTCGCGCGCGAGAGCGGCCTTCGAGGACTCTCCGCTCGCATTCTCGCCGTCCCTGGCACGAAGCACGAACTATTATGTCGCGTATGGTGTTAGATATTCCAATTTATTTTCTAGATTTGGGCTTCGGCAGTCTTCATTTGAAAACAATATTATGTAATATTTATTTATTTAGTAATACACTTACTGATTGCTGTTATACATACTAATATTCAAAATTAAATACATATAATCTTAACTAGACGGTAACAATTATTTTTTCATCAAACAATCGTAACAATAAATATGAAGAATATAAGCAAGAAAACAAAAATGTGTATAGTAATTTATATTTATTTTACTAATTAGGTATTTATCATTTTTGTTCCGGTCCTATTGGTCGTAGCGTGATATTATACTTTGACATGCCAAATGGCGCATTCTGTGGCGTCCCTATCTTGTGTGCCAGAGGTCGTGGGTTCAGTTCTCAGCTAGGACAAAAATTTATATGATGAATATTTGTATTTGTTCTGTATCTGGGTGTTTAATGCATTTTTAATTATTATATTTGTATACGAGTGCTTTACTTTGCTCGGAGTCGGGTCAATATATGAGTAGATTGTATAAAATTGTATTATATACTGCCTATAGATTTGAACCAGTAGCATTCTGTTATTCTCGGTATTAAAGATTGCAATCAGTAAACCATATACACAGGGCCCAATCTAGCTATTGCGCCGCTCCGAGCAAAGATAATTTTCACCGCCCTTTACATATACCAAATCATATAAGTCATTAGCTAGTTTTGTTGGTTGATGCTACATAAAATACGTATTCCTCAGTAAGTTTGACGGAAATTCCTATCAAACACAAACAGACTGAAAGGGTTGCCAGTTCAGAAATATAAAGTCGGAAGTGAATCTGGATAATCTTTTTTGTATTCTAGGTTCTAAGTTCTAGTCTAAATGGTTTCATATTGCTTATTTAGGTAGGTATTTCTTCTTCTTAGTGTTCCACAAAACTTCAAAAGTCACGATAAAGTATCACATCAAATTTATCGATAATACCGAGAAAAGTATTGAAACAAAAGTATGATGTTGCTTAGTATCGCGTACTTTAAATTTAATTATTTTATTATTTTAAACTTCAGATTGAGTAATATTCGTAATATTAAATATTACCCAAGAAATTTCGGAACTTGGAGTTAAGAATTTACGATCAATGACACACCTTATCAAACTAACTTAATTAAAATTGTATGCTATTAAGTTGTGTGGACAAAAAAAAATAGATTAATAGATTATTACAAGGGTATCACGAGCGCGTTGTCAACTTGAAGGTCATCATACGAGCCATTCGAAGTCCATTGCTTGACATCTTACTCCCTAAAAACGGGTGAATTTGCCCACAATTGCCGGGCTAGGTAAGCGTGTTGGCAATGTCTAAGTTCAGCCGTGTTGGGATGCTGCTGCTCATACCACCATCTGTCGTTTCTAGTACCTTAGTCACCTCTTACGACCCCTGGTACAGGGGGAGGTACAATTCTAGTCCGTCGGTACCTCACGGTTAAGATAGATCACTTGAAGATATTAAGTCATTACCCAGTAATTTCACCGCCTCTCTCACCCTTCAAACCGGAATACAGCCATGCGAACACTGCTGTTTGGCGGCAGACATAACTGATAATGAGGTATTAATGCAGACGACCTTTAAACGCACCAAGTTTTCTGCTTGATATATTTCTCACTCATTTAGTGCTGGCATTGTTTAATTATAAAATAGTTATCGAGTGCGATTATCGAAGAATCCGTTCATTACGGCGAGCGTGGGGAGCGCAGTAATGCCAGGTGGATCGGGCGGCGTGCCTCGCCCGCTAGAAATACCGCCCGCCCACACTCCTCAAGCCGCTGCTATTTTACAAAATGCAAGGACTATTTCACTTCCTTCCAGCATCCAAGTAAAACGTGTTTACTTACATACGTAATATAATAATAATAATAATAAATTCCCACAACATATCATACATTGACCTGACTCCGCGGTAAGTCGCGTCATATATTTAACACTTAGATACCCCTCCCACAAGATAGGACATACTCCCATCTGCGCCATCGGGCCCGTCATAATCAATACTAATCTTTGAAATAATTTAATAATAAATTTGTTATTACAAACAGCTTTTTATAAAATGCGTATGAATGTACGAGTATAAAAATTGTGTTTGTTTTGGCAAAATTGTGAAAAATCTCCGTGTGGTACCGACAGAGTAGAATAGTTACTCCCCTGTATCAGGTGTCGCAAGAAGCGAACAAGGTACCGGAACCGCTAGCATGCCACTACATGCATACCACTTGCCCATAACTTTTCCCACAACCAGATATAAAGAGTAACTTAAGCTACTTTTATTTAGAAATAAAAGGCGATAACATATGCTATAATATATACATACTTGAGTACTATTTGTTACTTTTTACAATGCTCGACTTACTCGTATCTTAATGACAAGCGTTGTGAAGATCCCTAGGGAAACCCCGGGAACAATATAACGTTAAGACCACGCGGACAAAGGTGGAAAGAATGGTAGTATGCGATGAGCCTCTACCCACGCTCTCGTCTCGACCGTTCCCGGTCCAAAGCATTTACGTATAGATAAGATATAGACACTTAGATCAGTGGTCGGGTCCGGCCGGCCGTCGGAGCGCGGTGTGAATGACTCGTCATACTGCGGTACAATCGTTTGTATTATGTATATTACCATGCAGAAATTATTCAATTCAATTTGTATACAGCAGAATCCGCTTATAATGACCTCGAAGGGAAGTGACAACCTCATTTATATTAAGCGGAGGTCAAAGCAAAGACGAAGACATAGAACATATGCGCAACTAGGTATCTATTTTTGTTAGGTATTTATCTTAAAGGAGACACATTACTAAGCGTATGCTAATTATGAAAAATAAATCGACAAAACGAGGCACGCGTTCTCCCAACCTAGTCGCAATAAGAGAGGTGGGAATGATCACGAAAATAAGATGTTAGAAAATAAGTCAGTGACTATAAACGGAGATCGTTTCTTAAAATAGCTCATAAAAAGCGACACGACTATACATCCGGCACAAGTGACGTCATTATATCCAAGTAAGTTGCTAAACATTTTGTATGAAACTTTACATATACTTACTTCATATTAAGCGGTTGGTCGATTTGGCGGGGTCACGAACGGATTCTACTGTATATAGAAATTATTCGTATGTACTAATAATGCCGTGTGCTACCGGCAGAGTAGAATACTAACACCCCTGGTATCAGGTGTCGTAAGAGGCGACAGAGGTACCGGCATCGACATATGGGGGTATATCTACCTGGACTCCGTGGTTATTCCAGCGGTTTAATTCAAATGCATCAGAACGGGAATGGGCAGCAGCATTCCCGTCGCGGAGCTTCGCTCTACGATTGCCACTACGCTTGCCCTGCGCGGCCCCCATTGACAAATTCTCCCCTTCTTGGGTACGCCTTTGCTCAGCAGTAGATGTTTTACAGCTTCTTTGATGATGATGATGATGATGATGTATATTATAAAATCGAGAGAAACTCTGCATGGTGTGGTGAAATTTGTTGTGTAGATAGCTGAGGAAACCCTGGTGAAGGATATACTTGTAATCCCACAAAAACGGCAGGTGTTATTATTGCTTAGATATATTCTCACTATAAAGCCGTTCATAATTTAAATCTGATTGCACCCGTGTGGCTTCGGGCGGATGGCCGGTCAGGTGTGAACCATAAAACTAAAAATATCACAACCTTTAAGCAACCGTAGCGATGTTTTGGACAACAATGTTAATATACATCAAAACCAAGACAATAGTTTGTGAGCGCCAAAGCCGGTATTTAAAGAAAATTATCGCTTACTATTATGTAAGTGGTGCTGGATGGCTGGTGCTGAATCTTGATCACCTGCAGTTACTTCTGCAGGTTACTTTCTGTTTTTTTTAAAAGACTTTTATCACACCAAAGATTGTCAGGGTCATCGGCCTTTTGTGTAATATTGTAATAAGCAATTCTATACTTATAGAAAAATAATTTTATGTTTTTAAGGATTTGAAGGTACCAATGATTTAAATTGAGATATATTTGACATTTACTAAACTTAGTTTTAATTAAGACCCATCCGATGCTGGCAGACTAGTTTTAGGTAAAGCTATTTTAATTTGTCTACGTGATAGACGACCCTGATAACTTCAGGGTCATGTTTATTACCTTTAATTAATCTAGCAGTAAATTACTTTATTTGAAGATACTGATGTGTTTTTTGACGGTTCGAAAGTATACTTGAATACAGTATACTTGAGTTTAACCTGATCAACGACGATCACAAAGTTGGCGTTGGAGTGGGTCTATTCTATTCCAGTTTCCCCGAGGACATCGTCGTCGCGCACCGCTTGCATCACTGCTACAATGGGCACGTTCAATCTGTAATGGCCCAATGGGCCGACACTGTGAAGCAATTCCGCTATTTTACCGACCGCAAAGCGACGACTACTTTTAAGAATGTCTTAATTAAGTTGTTTTTTTATTATTGTATGTAAGACGGTAATCATTCTCGTAAACTCAAACCTAAGACAACGTAGACATAATAAAATTGAAACAATAAAAATTTCAATAAGTATTTTGTAAAATAAATATAAACATTTTTCTGTACTTATTTACGATCAAAAATTCATTCAATTGTGAATTCAAATTAATAAACAAAAACAAAACGGAAATATATAAAATTATCCGTCTAATGGAATTTGTATTTTTGTACGTTTATAACAAACGAATAAAAATAAATTATCAACAAAATGTAACTTATATAACAAGCTATAATTTATCCCCATATTGTTGCTGGAAAAGGAAGTATGCGTGTGAAACAGCGGGGCGCTGTTAGTTGTGTTTGTAAACTCAAATTTCGAGTGTCGCAGGAAACAGTTAACTGGAAATATTTTTCAAAAACCATATCTGTTAACCTCTGTTCGGGCATAAAGGTGTAACTAGACCAGGTGTTAATTACTCACTCACTAGACAAGCATTGAAGCAGGCGAGAGCTCTTAGAAGCTATTCTCTAGACACAGCTGGTAATAATCTATTGCCTACATTAATCCCCCGCCTTAGTCGACTCGGGAATAATCGCGGTTGGCGCTACGGTCTGCGCAGATTGTGACTGCTCATCCCATGGAACAAGTAGGTCAGATGTTTAACATAAAACTGACTGCTACGACAAGTAAATTAATTATTTAGTACTCGACGTCTCGTTTCATTAGTTGTACTGCAAGATGAATACGCAGATCGGCTGACACACTCATCACCATCATCACTATCACACCAGCCATTGAAAGTCCTCTGCTGGACATAAGCCTCTCTAGGAAAGGAGGTTTTGTGCCCGTAATTGCCGCGCTGCACAGTAAGCGTGTTGGCAATCGCAGAGCGCAGCTTTCGCATTTGAGCTATACTGATCCGGATGGATACACCGCCATCCGGATCAGTATGCCGGTCCTGATACCTTAATTGCCTCTTACGACTCCTGATGCAGGTAGTAGGTGCCAGGGGATTAGCATTCCCGTTCTAATGCATTTGAATTAAACCGCTGGAATAACTACGGAGTCCAGGTAGATATACCCCCATCTGTCGATTCCGGTACCTCTGTCGCCTCCTACGACACCTGGTACCAGGGGAGGTACTATTCTACTCTGCCAGTACCTCACGGTCACACACTAAATTCGAAAATTTCATTTGTCATTTGTCTAAAAGTCGACGCTGCGTTTTCGTCCGACGTCGCGCGCTTGCTGGGAGCGTTTCCAACAATACTGATAATAGCATGTAAGGCAAAAACACATTATTTACCCTTTCATAGAGAGCACAACAAGGGCGCTTGCTTTATTCCCGCGTGCTCTCGCAATCAACACAAAGGTGGAATGTAACAAAAGATGTAATTAGCATGTCGGCTACTTTTGGAGCGCCGACTCGGCTCACTGTTGCAACACGAGATCGCGCTGGAGCATTAGTTATTCGCGAGCGGCGCCCGAGTAATCTATAAGCTATTTAGCGGCTCCCTGTGGCGGCCGGTGTGGTCAGTGTTGGCTGGAGAGAGTGAAATACGGGGGTAGTTCAGCCGGCCTGCATCATTGATGAACGGCGCTACCGTGTCTGGAAGCGAGCGCCTCTAGCCCGACTATCTATCGGGCGTCCGTTTGCACCCGAATACATTCAGAATATCGACTGAATGAGCAGCCAAGCCAGCCAACTAATCGATGCTATTATTTCTGGAAACCAATAACATTCCGTTTTACTTAGATACTTTTAAGCTAAAGAAACACTCTTGTCTTCTCTCAATGAACGCTCCTGATTATGAGTAAGCGAATTATAAAATGACCTCAGATATAGCCGATATAATCATCATATCAGCCATTGGAAGTCCAGTGCTAGACGTAGGCCTTCCCAAGGAAGGGGGAATTTTGTCGTGTTGGCAATTGCAGTGCAAAGTGCAGCTTTTGCAAAGAGGATGCTGCTGCCCAACCCCGCCCTGTGCATTTGGGCTGCACTGTTTCGAATGGATATACCGCCATCTCTCGGTTCTGTTACCTTAGTCTATTACAATTAAAAGTTACTATTTTACTCTGCCGGTACCACACAGCCACACGTTGGCAACATATTCGTAGGTATCATTAGAACAATGCTGTTTTAACCTCACCCGCATTTATAAAGCCTCTGCGCAAATAAATTAGAGACACCTTTTAATTAAACGAGCATTTTTCAGTTAGCGCGGTACAAAACCACCAGGACCGTATTTACTTAGGTATGTAAGTTTGCGCTGTGTGTTGATATTTACCTCGGAATGTCATATATTCCGCAGGTAACGGAGCCCTCGGTCCCCAGAGGTAGTCGTTGTTTATTCCCATACCTCGCGTTTCTCCAACATTCGATGAATGAATATGGAAGCGTTTGTAATACACGCAATCGCGGGCAGGAACAAACCGCGCGAATAACTGCGCCCCGTTGTATCTCTACACTCGATATGACCCGCCGACGACACGACGCGGCGAGCTCACGCGGCTACGGACGGTAGCTTTGTTCTGAGTCCCGATTGTGTCCACACCATTAACTTTGCCGCTACGAAACACATACTATCCCACGTAACGCCTATTTATCTCATCATCATCATATCAGCCATTGGAAATCCACTGCTGGACATAAGCCTCCCATGACAGGGGGAAGTTTGCCTTTAATTGCCGCGCTGGGCAACCGTGTTGACAATCGCAGGGCGTAAATTTTATAACGGGGTTTCTGCTGCCCGTCCCCGGCCTATGCATTTGAGTATTGCTGTTTCGAGTGGATATACCGCCATCTGTCGGTACTGGTACCTGGTACTGAGGGAGGTATTATTCTACCCTGCCGGTACCTCACTCTTATCTATCTATCTATTATTGTGTAACAGATACACACGACTGTACGAAATTAACAAAAAGCTTTTTAAGATGTGCATATTGTTTCAAAATTGTCTCAATGGAGTGGGAACGTTCAATGAAAGTAGGGAATGGTCAGATTGAGGCGAGAATATCTAGCTTTCTCTTTAGCGTTATAAAGTTGAGGTAATCTACTATCCTCTCCATCTCTTTAGAGTCCTTTGTCATTAATCCCTTTAATAGAAGCTAGAATAAGTAATTTTACAAATCTCTTTTTATTTAAGATTTTGAGAAATCACCGTTTCGAAAATTTTTATTGATCATATTTAGAAAGCACACCCATTTTTTGGTTCGTGCCAATATGAAAAGATATAACAACATACAAGGTAACTTTATAACGCGTTTGATGTCTTTGGAAATAAAGTATTTACGATCGATCACAAAAATGTAACTCACCTGCTTAGATCGTTGAAAAGCTTCCGGCCTCGCTCAGGCAAGGCCTGAACAAACAGGGACCCCTTCAGTGACGGAGGAAATTAAATGGAAGCCATAAATATTCATGACAAAATCGGAAAAGTGATTTGCCGATGAACGTCGTCACACACGTATAGCTAGGTGCATGCCCAGCGCGCACTTTGGTTAGACTTCATCATTTTAAATATGGTAACACAGCTCCCTTCTTTGGACTCGCAGCAGCTTCGTCATCCACTCATCGACATTCATCTTAATGGATATAATTGATTGTGTGTTCTTTTACTCGATACGTCTATTAAAAATCAATTTTCAATCAATCAAGTAAAGTAAGGCTCGCGAAAATATTCGAATGAGATCAAGGTCACATACAACCACACATATCCTTGGTGAGACCGCCTAGATGTTTTATTGGAATCGGTACCTTCAGGTGATTTGCCGGACCCGATAACGCAGGCAGGAACACTATGTTCCTATCTTGTGCGCCAAGGATCCCCACCCAGAACGAACATTTGTCGGCGGGTTCGAGGACGCAGATGGTAGTAATCCAGTCTTGTGAGCCAAAGGTCGTGGGCTCGATCCCCAACCAGGACAAATATTTATATGATGATATTTTGGTTGGTTCTATGTCGGGCTAAATACATATATTTAAGTAGTATATTATGATTCCTCAGTTGTCTGTGGCCCGGAACACAAGCCCTTTAAGCAAAATATTTCAGGGACAAATAAATGTAAGAGATGTGTGATATTTTCTATGGATACAGCTCTTTTTAGGGATTAAAGATGAAAATTCGCGAGGATCAGTTTATAAAGCGTGAAGAGATGATTTTGATTTCGAGTTTATTATTTAATACGAACAAAAAATGGATGGGTATAGGATATTCTGATTAGATTACCTCTTGCCCGATAGCGCGCTTTTAAATCGCTTAGCGTCATCTATTGATTGTTTGTAGTACTAAAGTAGTTTATGGTAATACTCACGGTAAAAAACGTACTATACGTTTTTGGGACGATTTGTAGCTTATGTCCTCCGTTCCCCCAAACATATATATGCAAACTTTGGCAAATAAAGCAAAAAAGAGGTAACAAATAACCAAACATTCTTAGTTTCGCATTTATAATACATAGTTAGATTGCTAAGTCAATCTATTTATTAGAACATTAAAGATTCTTAATATTGTAATAGTCACTTTAAGATGTTGACGGCTAATTACGTGATAACTTAAGCCAGAAGTTCCCTGAGTAGCGAGTGAATAAATAAAGAGACTTAGTGTTACATGGATCTACGGTATAATTAAAACCATTAAAGCCCTGGTAAATTAAAATAGTTTTTATATATTTTTTAAATAATTATATCTGACATAATAACGGGAATTAATATTAACATCATAAATAAAAAAATACCTTTATTAGAAATGAGAATAACTAATATACTATCGTTAGTAGAACTTGATTTTCATATGATCAGCACCCTCTATTGAAAATTTTTCAATTCACTAAGTGAACATCCTCGATTACGGCAAACGATTACCACAAACAAAAATTAAATATGAGAACCTACTTTTCATCCACCCATAAACTAACCATAAATGTCAACAGACGATAGCCTAGGCGGCGTTACCATATTATATTGCTTATGAAACGAATTTAATCGTAATAAAATAGCATTCCTAAAAAAACAATCATACAAAAAAAACATTATCTCCTTTATAATATGTTTTTACTGACAGACTGCGTTCAGAGGTTTAATAGACATACTCTCACAATGCTGTGACAGTATGTTTATTTGTGTCCAACCACTTTAAATATCAACAATAATCTTTTGGCGGTTTAAAAAAAAAAAAATAATATATATATATTTTATACGCTTCTCAACAAGTAATTTTGCAACAACGTCATGTATGTGTATGTACATTCAGTTGTACTGCTTTAATTATACGTTGACTAGAATAACAGGTGTCAATTTATTAGCATCGAATAGTGTACATAGTACTTGACATTATAATATGGCATCAATATTATTTACATTATAAGATTTTACATATAAACCAAATAATATAGTCAATTAAAATTAAGAGAAAATTACAAAAAATAATTTAAAATAAGTTAGTTGGACAACTTTTATTCTAATCAACTTATATTTGTATAACTACAACTCTATTATCTTAATTTCGTAATTTAAGTTTCTTTGTTTTTTGCTGGACCGTAGCTGCTGTAATGACATTTGGGGTGAACTGACTGGACTGACATTTTGTTTTGTAAAGTTTTTCGCGGCTGTAATCTTGCATGGCATTTATGCCAAAAATAATGACATATTCATCGAAGTACCGATAAATAAATAGGACAATCTAAAACATTCTAAATGTTGTTTATAATTTGAAAGCCAAGGTGAGTCAAATGTGAGAATACCCGACTAGATTTTAAAAAGTGTCAGCACAATCTATCACTTCCGTTTAGTCGGACAGGAAAAGGAAGTTAAGACGACTTTACAAGGCTTGCTAACTGCATTTCGTAGTTTTCACAACAACATCCTCATCCTGTTGTTTTCGACGATCGATAGTACGATGGCGCAAAAACATAAACTTAATAACATTTCGTTATGTTCTTGTGATACAGTCAAATGGATGCATTGTCTAATAAAATGACAGCAAAAAATATGGCTTAGTAAGTATTTAGGTTACTATTTACAAGATACAGCTGAAAAATCATGTAGTTATAAAATAAAGTTTTTATAGGTGGAATAACAACTTTTGGTTTATTGTCTAGCAAGATTCAAATTATAATCGGCTAGTGTCCAAGTGATCCATTTGTTTTCGACAAACAAAAAATAAATTACTTTAAATATTATACAATTATAAACTTACCAAATAAAGCTTCATGGACTATATTATTTATTTATGAACTATGTTAGACCATTAAATTATACATAAATGCATTTTTATACATTTATTTAGTATATTACTAAATGAGGGAATATAATTTTTTGTAGATCTAAGATGTCAGCAGAATTGTGCACTGAGGACATGGTTGTCCATATCACCGCTCCTCAAATAATATCTGTGAGTGAAATAATGTTTTAATAAAATAATATTGCTTTTATAAATCTTGATGATCACTATTTATTTATGAGGACTTTATTAACATTACATTGTGTAACCTTATAATATATATGTATACATAAAGGGTAAGTATTTATGTTTCTACATCATGTTGAAAATGAATAATTTGGTATACCAGTTAAATGTAAGTGTTATAAGGCAGAAAAAACAAATTTTTTCTCAATATGTATAAATAGACAACTATGTGGTCATATATGTTGTTGTAAATAATATTGTAAAATGGTGTTTGGAAGAAGTCGCTGTTGACTGAGCATCTATTTCATATTGTTTTATCACCTGGTTGACCCAGGTATTGCTTACTGAACCACACTTTCAATGTGAGTAATATAATTGATTGCAAGTGGTATACATAAAAACTTGTCACATTGGAATCATACCAGTTGCACATCAAACTTTTTTTTATCTTATGAAGATATTATGTCATTCTACCATGGTACAATGATTCAATGACTGTATTTCATGAGTAACCAGTTCTCTTCTTTTTTACAAACTACTTCTCATTTTTATTATTAGTATTAGTAGTGATACACCATATATTTATATATATAAACTTTAATGTTACCTAGTTTGTCCTAAGACAGATGTGACTTGAACTTCTGACCTAACAAACCTTTTTTGATCGATTTTTCTGTACAGTTTGATCTAACTTCATAATTGTGTAATTAGGATTACCTATATAATTATGTTAATAAATAAATATATAGGACAGTTTATATCTCAATTAGAATTACAATGTTGTTCTTACTGAGATAGTTAAGTTTAGTTTAGACAAGACAATTGGTTGGCCAATATTATATACTTGCTTATATAAATACTATTTTTTCATTCAAACCAGTTACTGCTTTATAGAGTACTAAATCAATCAAGAAGATTTAACAGAGCCAGTTGTCAGCCTTAACAAAATATCAGTTGCTTTATGAATTATTGTTATACTAGCTGTGCCCGCGACTTCGTCCGCGTGGAATAGTTATTTTTTTGGGTACCATACCTCTTTACCTTAACTTATATACACTTTGAATGTCATGTTTATTTATATCGAATCAATGGCTTGAAAAATAAGTTTCTAGCTCCAAAAATAGCGATACATATAATCCATGCAACTTTTCATTCCCCCTTTCAACCCTTCACAACCTTTTTTTTTAATTAAAAATAGCCTATGTCCTTTCTTAGGGTCGAAAGATTTTCAGTGCCAAATTTCATCAAAATCGGTTTAGAGGTATAAGCGGGAAAGCGTAACAGACAGACAGATAGACAGTTACTGTCACATTTATAATATTAGTAGGGATTAAATTTATGACATTGTTACATAGATATTTAATATAAGAAATAGTCGAAATTTACTTGTTTGCTATGTGTAAATAATAATTAAAAGAAAACAATTTATGTACTCCACGTTACAATTTCCTTTATTTTTATGTCCACAATTGGAATGTGTCAAAGTGTTAGGTACATTAAAACAACAGCTTTGTTCTAATTGCATATAAATTATTACATTTATTTGATTGTATTATGTCATGGGTATCCCACATTTCCCCTGTAAAGAAACAGTCTACAGTACATGTCTTTTAAATGATACAGCCAGAGAAATTTTTTCTTAAAATGTCCATTAAAATGGCCTTCTCGAAGACCCTCCTATATTGGAATACATTGCACAGGCCGAGGAGACGGTGACGTCGTCAGGGGCCGCCGTCGTGGCGGGTGGGGGTGCGGGGTCGGCATCCGAGCTGGGGCGGCGGCTGCTGCTGGCCGCGCGCGCCGGTGACACGCCACTCGTGCTCGATCTCATGGCTAAGGGGGCGCCCTTCACCACCGACTGGGTAATTAGTGATATTAAGCCTGGAATCCGGACGAGCAGACTGGGGACGGAAATCAATGAAGCACCTAACCAAGCGAGCCGTAGCTATTTTTCGGAGCCGTGTAGTATATGTACCTTCCGGCCAGACCGGCGGAGCGGAGATGATGCTCGACCGGGGATACACTCGAGGAGTCACCGGTTCATGTCACGCTCCCGTTTCCAGCTGGGGACCTCCCCCTTGCACCTGGCGGCGAGCAATGCGCACGCGGCGACGTGCGGCGTGCTGCTGCGCGCGGGCGTGTCGCGCGACTCGCGCACCAAGGTGGAGCGCACGCCGCTGCACCTGGCCGCGTACGCCGGCCACGCCGCCGTGTGCGCGCTGCTGCTGGAGCACGGCGCGCTGGTGGACTGCCGCGACATGCTGCGCATGACGCCCCTGCACTGGGCCGCCGACCGCGGCCACCCGCAGGTGCGTGCGCCGACTTATTTTACTAGGTTACCGAGTAGATGAGCGGTAGGAATTCGTGACGTTGCTCGAGGATGTATATGTCACCGCTTCTCAGATCTTTCAGTCCCGATCTGGAAAATCGGTCTTCTAAATTTAGAGGTGAAGGAAGTCGCAGGGACGGAGACGCTGCGCCGGTTGAGGATATGAGACGAGACATAGGACAAAGATACACCAGTACCTCCTCTCTGTCGTCGGAAATGAGTGGATCTAGGGAGAAGGTCGATACGAGGGTAACTCGTGTTCACCGTGGGTTCGCAAAAGACGTGGCCTGTGCAGGTGGTGAAAGTGTTGCTCAAACACGGCGCGGACCCGCGCGCCGAGTCCAAGTTCCTGAAGACGGCGGCGGCGTTGGCGGCGGCGCGCGGCCACCAGCAGGTGCTGCTCATGCTGGACGACGCGCTGCGCCAGCGCGAGTGCGCGCGCTCCGTGCGGGCGCTCGTCTCTGGTACGTCGACCGCGCGCACGCGCACGCACGCACGCACGCGCACGCACGCACGCGCACGCACGCACACACCCCAGCAAGTGCTGCTCATGCTGCACTAGCTGCCCTATCAGAACATGGGCCACGACTTTCCCCGGTGATGGTCGGGCTCTGACAACTTTAATCGAATATACATACCTACGAAATGGATCTTGAATCACCTATCAACTAATATCATATCAGAATTTCGTCCATAATTGCCGCGCTGGGCAAACGTGTTGGCAATCGCAGAGACTGCTGCTTTGACGACGGGAATACTGCTGCCCATCCCCGCCCTGTGCATTTAAGCTGCGGATGATTATTTCGGATATACCGTCATCTGTTAGTTCTGGTGCCTGTATTCTCTTACGACTCTTCGCACAGTATATTCAGTCGGTGCCTAACGGCTTAACTATAACTAACATGGGACATATATATTAGCGAATGGTACCGGCAGAGTAGAAAAGTAACTTTCCCTGTACCGGGTGTCGGTATATCCGAAACGGCGTTGCTAGAACGAACAGGGCGGCGTTGGGCAGCAGTTACTCGTTGCAAAGCGACGCTCTGCACAATGTTCCCCGTTTCTCGTATAGGGCTATCTTCAACAGCGGTAGTCCAACGAATGATCCTTACTAATTCATAAATCCCAAAGTAACTCTGTCTGTTTGTCTGTTACGCAATCACGCCTAAACTACTGAACCGAAATCGAATCGAAATTTGGTATACAAATAGTCTAAAGCCTTAGAAAGAACATAGGCTACTTTTTCATTCAACAGAAGAGTTGTAAGGGGTCGAAAGGGGGGGTGAAAAGTTGAAAAGTATGGAAGTATCGCTATTGATAGAGCTAGAAGCTTAAACTTATTATTTAGGCTATTGCTTTGTATATATAAATAAATATAACATTCAAGTTTATATAAGATAAAGTAAAAAGGCATGGTGCCCAAAGAAACTACTGCACGCGGACGAAGTCGCGGGCACAGCTAGTAGGATTATATATTTTTAATTCCATTGTTTTAATTTCAGAAAGACTCGCCGAAGAACCCGCGGAGCCTGCGCCGCAGACTTTTACTACTGTACAAAGTGAGAATCTTTATCTACATTGATTTTACGTCGTGCTTGTGCATATTTATAACAACCACTTTTGATTTGTTTCTAGGGATACAGGATATAAAAATCAATAAGCCAAAATTAATACCAGAAAACATTGCGAGACCTGAGGAAAAACAAGAGGTGAGCGACCACACGCCTGTGCGATGTCCCGGTCGGTTTAAAACGTGAACAATGTGAAGGTTGGGTGGAAGAGTGTGAAAGAGAGATATTCATCTCTATTTATAATAAAATCTCTTTTAATTGTTCCAAGCCAGTAGATATGAAAGAGTATATTGTGCAAGGGATCGCATCGAGCCGATTCAACTATATATATTACTTAGAGTCCGAGAATAGATCCCCAGGAAACCGATCGGGGTCGAGCATCACCATCTATCATCTATGTGGATATCGCCGTCAATAAACCGCTCGCTCTTTATTTGCAACCAAAATATTTCAATTAGTTTCTATTATCGGGCAAACCTATCGCCGATTCCGGCGAACGGTTCGCCGTACTCGGCGAGGCGATGTGGTCTCGGGGATACTTCACCATTCTCGCGGACGATTTACATCTCTCTGTGCTTCTGATTCCATTTTTCTCGAGGCGATCACGTCGACCATAATACGGACACCCCGCAGCGGCAGGAGGCCCCCCCAGAAGAGGGCGGCGGCGGCGGCGAGGGCGAGGCCGAGGCGGCGGCGGCGCAGCTGCTGCGGCGGCACGGCATCACGCTGCTGCCGGCCGAGGACAGCGGCACCGTGCTCAGCGCGCTGCAGAGCGGCCGCACCGTCGTGCTGTCGGGTGCGTGCGGCTGGCGTTCATATCGTCATACTTAACTTGTTCTACGTCTGCGTGTTCAATATATCTATTTGAGTATCGTATTTGCTTTAAACGACATATTTCGGAGTTCAATCAATGTTCGAGATGTGTGATTTATTAAAAAAGTGACGACGTAAATCCGGTGCCGTCCGTCGAGCGCGACGTCACTGACGGCTCGTATGTTCGCAGACGCGGGTAAATTGATGCTA
>JACJUM010002878.1:317320-329696 GCA_020976665.1 Heortia vitessoides
ACCATATCTCATACATTGACCTGACTTCGATCTAAGTCGCTTAAAGCACTTATGCTACGGACCGTAGACCACGGAGGAATCACAAATACATATTTATTTAATACCCAGAAACAGAACAAACTGGATATCATTATATAAATATTTAATCGAACTCACGACCCTTGATGTATAAGGTAGGATCGCTACCATCAGCGTCATCGACCATATACCGTCGATTGAACGTAGACCGCAGTAAAACCAGGGATCGATACCGCTCACCATTAAAGCAGTGTTTAATTTATTTGTTCATTCAACATAAACTCACAGCAAAGCCAACGCTTTTATGGTTTAGCTCATATACATAAATATAGAATAAATTACAAGTTCAAGAATATGCTTTTGAATAAAACACAAAACGTAAAACTACAACACGAATCGCGAAAATTCTATAAGAAATAAATCACTAAAATAAAAGATCTTATAACGACCAGCAAATACGTTGGCATCCGGAACCTTCGATAAGTATGAATTTAAAAGCTAGACAGCCCTAGCTGCAGGACCATTGCTTTGCGGGGGACGCGAACTGCATCTTATATAGAAACCGAATGAACTACTTTTGTAGCTTTTATAATAGTTCAGAGTGCGTATGTATCCAACTATATGGATTCCAATTAGGAGCAGCACGCATGGTGAAACCCAATGTCTCTTATCACCTACTTACCGAATGCCATTATCTGACCTGAAATATTGAACCTGGTATCGAGTGTTACCCCGAGGTCAAGAAACTCACTAACCCTGTCCGTCGGTATTGCTGCAATCGTATGAGCATTTGATGGGAAGACGCAACCGAGAAAAATAAATTACTTAACATTTACATAGCTCAATTGAACGACTTTTTGTTGGAGATAACCTATGTAGACAGCTTTAATGTCATTCTTAAACCGCAAGCAATAGACTAAGCTTTTTCATTGGGAGGTATAATTTGAGATTACCGCCAAAAAAAGACATGACAGTTTTGATGACTAAGATAAATATTAACCTGACTATTAGACTGAAACTGAAGCGAGTGTAGTATTCGTGGGAGCGAAAAGCAGATAAATGAGCAAATTGTTGCGGTCTGTGAGGTAATTGGAGAAAAAGGATTGTATTTTTGGGTTGAAACCTCTATATAGCTGGTTTCTGAATTAGAACATCATTATTTTCTCCTTCAGAACGCGACGATTTCCCAGGCACTCTCATGTCCTTAAAATATACTTTATGTAAGTGAGCCCATAACGACCTGGGAGAAGAAGAAAGAAGATGGCAGTTTTACATCGAGCAAGGGCGAGGTTCTATGAAGAGTTGTACGCTTTTACTGTCATTCCTGTTGACAGCTCGGCCAAAGATCCAAGAGCCCAGCTGACACGACGCTTCTCCCAGGATATTTCGGACATCAGCCTGAGGAAGATTAGAATGACCCTGAATCAGTTAATGCACAATAAGGCGCGGGGGTTACGGAATCACACCTGAGCTTCTGAAAGCGGGAACACGGATACTTATAAGCCTTCAGAAGCTCTTCATCACCGTCGTCCTCGAGAGCGTTATGCCAGTTAGCAGTATTTGCATCGCGGTGTAAAGGGGAAAGTAATATTACTGAGTAAATCTGGGTATCTTTAGTTCACAGGGTTAGCGACACGCTAGTGATATCTTTGTTTGTTGATATATGCTGCGGTCACGTTTACATCAAGCGGACCGTATGCTTATTTACTGACTCTATAATATAAAAATAATAATACAAAAAGCATGGAACAAGAACGTGGTGTTGCTGTTCTTTATACCATGTTAAAAATTATCACCCCATCTCGGTTCTAAGCCATGATTATAAGCTGGTTTTGGGTAATTTCGAAACGTCTTAAGTGCTCAAGCTGTGCTTGAATCTCTTCAGCTGTGCCATATTGACTATCGGTACATCGAAGTGTTGAAGTATTTGTATGACGGTACTAACTATGTCGGCAGTATTGTAGTTCAGGCAGAATCGATATGAGATTTGAGCACGTGCTCGAAGATCCAAATCAAGTTTCTCGTTTCCCATCATGTTGGTATGATACAACATGTGTAATGCCCATATTGTATCCACCCTAGTCTTAGTTGAAAACTCACTTCTTGAAGTTGTTGACTCGTACGTATACGTAGGACGAAGAGTTCTAATAGGTAAGTCCAACTTTAAAAAAGAGGTCAATCGGCGAATTTAATTCGGCTGGGCAGCGTTAGGAAAACTGCGAAACATCTAGTGCAACATACCTCAGTGTCTCAAGTCAAAAGTCTTCGACCAATGTGTGTTACCAGCAATGACTTATGGTGTATGGCTGCAAAGTGTAGGCACTTACTATTGGCCTTATAAGCTCAAAACAGACATACGATGAGTTTCTTTGCACGATCGATTAGTAACGAGAAGATCTGTAACACAAACAAAGTTAACGATATAACCCGGCGGGTAATTAAGTTGAAGTGGCGGTAGGCAGAGGGCACCGGGTGTAGCGTTAGACGCCCACCCACAAAGTGGACGGATGATCAGACAAAACTAGAATCTTACTGGACACAGGCCGCAACCAGTCCTATTAGGAGACATGGGGAGGCCTTTGTCTAGCTGTGGACGTCCGAAGGCTGATGTACTCATCAAGCATTTACAAATCGTTAAAATGTAACTAAATAAAAATAGAAAGTACTAGATTCTATTAAACCTATAATACCTTTGATGACCTTTCGGCATTAGTGTCATTTAACATATGTAAATTAGACCTACCCTAAACTAGTCTGCCGGGACCAGGCGGGTCGGTCTGCAGGTTTACTTGCAGGTTCATTATAGGAATCTGCAAGAAAACCTAGCGGTGACAATGGTTCTATTACTACCAAGTAATTAGTGATAATGGAGCCCCTACCGGCAATCGTAGGTCTTAAAACTAGAAATTCTATCCCAGGCAGTTTTATCGTTAATAATAACTATTTAACACTATAATATGCTTTAGACAAAAGCTTACACTTAACCTTTTTTTGTATTTATTATTGATAAGCATGATATGGTGTACAAACTATTGTCTCTCCTTTCCCTCCTGCTTATTGTAAAATCCGGTTCGTGTTCCTTAGGGACAGCCATGAAAAATCCCTAATGGAATTTATAGCTCAAAATCCCTGCGCATTCTACAACCTTTTATGGCAAATCCTTCTTGATTAAATTGCGGAATGCACTCCCCCTCATGTGAATCTATTTGCTCGGTCTCTTCGTATATTTAGGAGATCGGTGAAGGAGCACTGCCACTAATTGTCCTTGTGCTGTAACTATATCCTCGACGTACTTTTGTATATGTATGTGTATATACCTATACATGTTAAAAGTTGATGGTAGTTAGAGGTATACTTAATAAACCTACAAATTAAAATACCATCAGCTTTTACCATTTTCTCCCGGTTGCCGCTAATAAGAAATTGCTGTTAAGCGACAAGGTCGCCTTTAGTACTATTCCATTTCCTTTTGTTTTTTTATTGGTGTACAATAAAGAGTAAAATATTTTATCATTATCTACAAGGTCGAATGTCTTTTTGACGTCGAAATATGCCGCATCCACTTGACACCCAGCACCTATTGCCGACGTCACTTCAACGGAAAATGTTACCAGATTGGTAATTGCGATGCGCGATACATGAAATCCATGCCGAGAACGGTGAATATTCTTCTTAATTTGAGTGTATTGGACTTTTTTTTCAAATATTCTACTAAAGACGTACCGAATAGCGATGTGTCTATGTAAACTAATGTCGGAGGAAACCTTGTTTTTAGGTATGGGTGTGAGTGTAGACAACTTCCAAATACCCGGAAAAACACGATATGAAAAAGAAAGGTTAAAGATGTGATGCAGGGAATTTCCAAGATAGAAATACAATCCTTTATTAAAAAGCAGGTATTCCGTGTGGGCCTACAGTCGACGAAGTCGTTATAGATTTTTCAACACTTCTTGTCTTAGCACTCTTGGAATTAATTTGAACATGATTTGAATGAGCACAACAATTTACTTCGGTTACAGCTAGTCCTTGGACCAATGTAGGATCTATAAGGCAAAATATAGAAGCAAAGTACACTGTTCTCTGAGCAGCTTCCTGTCCCGTGAAACTTGTGCCATTGTAGGAGAAGAACGAGCTGCCGAATGAGATGTTTCTCTCACAAGTTTTCAGAAGTTTTCCGGACTAGAGGCGATGCCCTTTTATATAGATTTCAGACATAGCATCTCTATGTATTAAAAACTTTACATGTGTCCTCTATCTCTTTTTTTTGTCGCGAATACATTTTTTAGCTCATTACTTCGCTACGCAGGATATAAGTGCGCACATATCACTGGTACACTAATATTTAAAAACTTGCGGAACAAGTTGTGAAACGCATGCTCAGCCAATCTGACAATATGTTGTTTCAGTATCTCAGCCCATTCTATAAAAATCAAGTTAGAGTAGTTTTGGATACTTAAGTTTAGGAAATTGCATACCAATGTCTCGGGCTCGGTTGTAGACATCTGATCAAACGCAAACGTAATGCAGTACAAGAGAAAAGGTATCAGCAACAGCAGTTCCAAGTTCAACATGCCACCGTATCTGTTGTTTGTGTCTTTAAATTGGTAAAGTTTACAAAATTCAACGGAAACATTTAATTGCATTCTAACTTTAGTACTATATTAGCTTAGGTTAAAATCACCGAATATTAAAGTAAATGAATATTTACATTTACATCGAATATTTACACATGGCATTTTCAATACAATAGAGAACACTAATATACTGAGTATAACGATACTATATAATGGTATTGATATGGTAAGTAGACAACTCAGAAGGATTCATTTCATATTATCAGTTTGACCGACGACATCTGTTTCATTATGCATATAATAATCGCATGGCCAGCAAAACACCTCCCCAGCTGATATTGCCTAGAGACTTCTTTACTCAGAACCCTATTATGAGGTAACCAATTTAATGAGAGGTTTACCAAGTTAAGACCGTTTTGTTCGGGTGAGATATTATAAATCGTAGCAATAAAGGAGAATATTCTGTCCATGGGGTGACCCTTCCAGTTTACCGACCTTGAACATTAAAGTTAGAGACACGTTCTTGGATTGGGGAAGCGTTTTGCTGATCTTCACAACGATAGACTGAACTATCGACAGCTTATCAATAGAGAATCTTAGGCCTAATAATCTAGTGATTACATAAAAATGTGTCTCCGGTCCTTCCCCGATCCCAGGCGGGGCTGGTGGAGGTGTTGGTGCGCAAGTTCCGCGCGGCGGTGGGCGTGTGCGTGGCCTACTTCGTGGCCTGTGTCATGCTGCACGTTGCGTGGCTGCTGGAGAAGTGGACCGACAGCGACTCCATCTCCACGCCGCCGCTCATCCTGCTCTTCACCGTGCAGCGCTGCCGTAACTATCCCTTATGCGCTCGCTGTATCGACTGTACCGCGTCCTCTCCCCGAGTGTTCGCATTCCTGTGTTTCGGTTCGAAGGGTGTGAGTGGCAGTGAGTACCCGGGTAAATGTGTCACGATATCCGTGCGAAACAGTGTAACCCAAGTGCACGGAACAGGAATGGGCAGCCGCACCTCCGTCGGAATTACGCTCTGCTATTGGCACCAAGTGTGCTCATGTGATTAGCGGTGGGCCGGTTGCATGATGATAGTGATGTGCCAGCACACTAAAAGTGTATTTACCTTTTGTGTGACACTATTCGCACTCAGCCCGGGCTAATAGAAATCATGTGAAAGTGCCTACTTAAAGCGAATATTTATTTAAATCTGTGGTTAAATCGGATCTCGTACATTCGAGTCCTAATACACTTCCGACATTTTACTTATTACACTCAAACAATAACTAGCGCCTTGTTTTTAAAGTTTGGGTACGAACTTATATGTTTACTGTTTAACAGTGTCTCCGTGCTACTACTTCTTCTACAAAAGGGCTGCGCTGCGCATCAGCGACCCGCGCTTCTACGAAGACATAGACTGGATCAACCGCCAGCTGCAGTCGAATTGAACGGTCTCGCTATTATTATGCCCCTAGAGCCGACTCAATCGTCCCGTCTTTCCCCTCACCTGTGTACTGTGTAGCTTTAGCATCTCTATATAATCTATGCGTAATTGTGCCACCAACCGCAGCCGCTGTGGCTACCATTAATTGTGAACCTGTTGGCCACTCGCCACTGCGGGCCGCCGCTGGTCGAGTGTGCAGTGGTGGTCTTCAGTCTTGAAATTCAGGTGGGGCAAGTTTTCTCGGTCGGTGGTTCAATTGCGCACTGAGGTGACATGTATAAGACCTATTTCTATACGTGTCTTCTAAATGAGACTGTGTGGCCAATGTGACGAGTTTGTATTCGCGCAGTTTTCATGCACTGACAAGAAAGACTACGGAAGATACGATTCTTCTAGCTTTAGTATTAAATGGTAGGAAAGTTTAAAATGAAGTATTTTTTTGATTAACTTTATAAATCTGTACGCGCCTCTAGTCGGCCTGGCTACGTGAGTAGTTATTTTCTAAATTTATATATGTGGTGGCAATTTTAGGAGAAGTTTTCTGCCATTAATCGACTTGATGGAACGTGTCCATTCTCATCAAAATTGACAAAAATATTAGTTACGGTTCTATCTCAACGAGTGAGCAGCTCGGCAAGCGCACTGTTGGCCACATACATTCCGCACAGAAATATATTTCGTACTTTCTTGTTAGCTTAACATTGTGTAACGGCTTTTTTAATTCTTGGTGTCTACAAGCTCCTTAGTGGTCTTTTAAAGAATAATCTAATATGCATGTCTGGTATATGTTAGATAAGTCAAACTGTCTAGTCAATAAGTTACTATGGATACAGTTCACAATAGAACTAGTAATGATTTTTTCATGCTGACTTCAGAACTGCGAGTGAACCAGTCCCTAGCGCGTCTAACTTTACTGGATTAATGTTATATACTAATACTGAACATTCGCAGTGGCCTCGGAGCACGGGCAGCTCTGGGCGGGATGCAAACGGTGTCGGTGTTGTTATACATTAAAGGCATTATTTTAGCACTTGATTATTTCGACAGGTTGTACGATTCCCACGTGGCGTCTGTTTGTAGATGCTAGCTGGTTCGTAAAACGTCGCGAGGCTTGGACTATCTAGTATTTAGAAATAGGGGGGAGGGGTTAAATGTTGAACGTACATGTGTCCAAACTGTCGACGTCGACCAGCGGAGATATGGCACAAACATTCCATGCACTATTATTCTAGGTTTAGTTGGTTTATAGGTATCGATTAAATGAAACAATAGTGTTGACAAATGTATTTATTTATTTGATTACCATGAAACATTGTAAAAGTTTGATTGACCGCGACGACGCTCGGGGCGCGGCCGGCGCGCCGCCGCTTCATCGGTACACATTCCGAAAACTTGTCTTTATTATATTTAAGGGAACATGTATAATCATTATAATCGAATCGAATGTATTTATTATTCAGGAAATATACGATAATATCAGAAAAACTAGAGTTTTATTACCTAGTTCTTAAATATTATTTCATAAATATGGTCAATAAACACGGGCTGCGGGCGGGCGTCCACCACACGGAAGTATAAGCTTATTTATTCTATATAAGAGCTGGTGGACTGTTTTGGGATAGTGTTCCGAGTGAGCAAAGAAATTTCACGAAAAATTTATCCTGTATACTAATAATTTTTTTTAATAAATGATGTTATTTGCTTCTTTTCAAAAGTGCTTCACACTTTCCAAATATAATTAAGTTCCTGTTAGCGTCGTACAAATGTAACAAACAGACAGTCACATTTTCAATTCTATATAAATTAAAATGAATAGTCCATTCAGATCGAATAGTATAGGCAAGAGCACCTACACCAAATTCGATAGTATTTTTGTAGTTGTATAAACATACTACACATACACACATAAAAATGTGTATCGCATAAAATTCGTAGGCGTGTAACTAATTTATAGGCTCGAGCCCCAAGTATACATGCGGCCGGGGCGGGGCCGAGCATTCGCCACGCTCGCCATCGGCCCGATCCCATCCACCTCTAACCCGGACATGCTGGAACCCTCCAATTGCCCTGAGGACCGGCCTGTCCTGGAGGGCGCCTATCTGAGACTATCGTGAGTGTGCTTTACACCCGCCCGCGTCTGCCCGCGCCCGCTCGCCCACACTCGCCCCCGCGCCTCCCTACGCTCGCATGCCTTTGGCCACATTTCTTCCGCTCAATAAAGCGTGGTGTATCTATAGTCCATTTCAGATTTATAGTATTGACACTATGAAAAATATGTGATTCCCATATCACATCAATTGTGCGTAAAAATCAAGCAGTTTTGACGGAATCCTAATAGTGATCCTATTTTGTGCACTACGGGTCGTGGGTTCGATCCCCACTAAGGATAAATATTGTGTTCTGTGTCTAGGTGTTAAATCCAGCGTCACCGCAGACTACACTAGTGCGGTCGGCGTTCGCTCGAGGGGTGGGGCGCCACGTGCTCGCCGGAGACCGCGGTCAACTACTCTCTGGCAATATGTGTAGAAGTGTTTGTGATCGCGGAGTGCTGGTGAGAGGACGCCTGAGGGATGCATTTAATGAAGTTATGCTATTTGGGAGGGGATCGAGTAAAACAATCCAATTTTGACATACATACTTCTCGCCTCAAGTATTCGGTTCTCATTTTAATAGAATATTCGTTTATTCTCTTTATAAAAGCATACATCAAACGATAAGGATGTCGCCGTGACTATGCAACCTGAAATGGACCATGTACACTTACTATCTACATTCTAATCAGTCCAGTCCCAGCGCGGGCTCCCCGCCCACCTACCTACCTCACTCCTGTGCACCCGTCCCTGTCCATCACCAGCGCGGCCGGGGGCGCACTACTCTTAATTAATATCTAACGACGATTATATCGGATTCCCTACACCGTATGGGGTCGATGCTATTTCACATTATATGTAAAACATTTACGACTCGCCGATATAACGCGACGCGGGACTGGTCGCGGGAGATATTTAACATCGATTGATAAAATACGGACAATATTGTAATAAATATTAATATATATCTAGTTCGCCCTCGGACGAATCGATAAATAGGTCAAAATAACAAAACGTTTCGCATATTAATAAATAATAAAAAATGAAACATTACGGAAACTCGTGCGAAACGACGGTGAAAGGTGATAAAAGATAAAAAAGACATGATAAAGACAGAAAGATAATAAAGACATGATAAAAGACAGAATTAGACGGTTTTAAATACATATATATTCCTGTTCGGCAACACTGAAGCCTCGACGTCTGACGGGATCCTGTATTTCCCGGAGAGGAGCTGGCGGAGGCCGGCGGCCGGCGACCGGCGGCCGGCGACCCGACCGGCGGCCGGCGACCGGCGGCCGGCGCGTGCGCGCGCCTAGAACGCGGAGCGGCACATCGGGCACGTGGCGCGGTGACACGACACGAACCACTTTTGCTGGCGGACAAACAACTCGCACTTCATGCATGCTGCGTACATCCTCTCGAGGAGAAACTCCCGTCAATTACGACAGTAAATTCATTTAAAAAAGTCAATCAAAAAAGAGGTTCCGAGACGGTCGACATCGAATCCTTTGTCTGCAGTTCCCTCGCGGTTGCATTAATTTAAGTTTCGACAGTAAGTTAAACTAAATCCTGAATCTTGTGCTCTTTAATTTAGTCGTCACGCAATGACAAATCAGCAAAAAATCTGCCACTTTGTAGAAATTTTTCGATTGTGCTAACGGAATTCTAAGAAAGAGAAGAAATCCAGAGACAATCTTTCTATACAATCTTGTAAACGAGGAACAACGCCACCGACCACAAGAGTTAAAGGTTACCTTAAAATCGTGTGGAGTATTTTGATGTAACTTATTCTTTGAGCTCCAAATAATCTTAGATTCTTTCGCGCCATCACTTTAGGTCCCCAGTTCTAGACCTGCCCACTCGGGACAAGCGGGAGCTCCCCTTCTGGCTTCGTTTTAAACTTTTTCATCTGTATTCGATCAGATTGAACATCATAATTACCAGGCACGGCGAGTGGTACCGGTTGCGGCACTGGTGGCAGATGGTGTTGGGCAGGTGGCCGGTCTGCGGGTGCAGGCGGCAGTAGCAGATGTAGCACTGCGGTGAGTTCTCCAGTTGGTCGCTGATGGCCGCCGTCCACATGCGGATCGCGTTCAGCAACGATCCGTGCTGTATACGAACACACGTCAGTACACGAACTCGCGCCGCCTTCTCGGCTCGAGTGGGCAGAGCCGGGCGGAGCTGGGCCGCTGCGGCGTACGACGATGTACGCTCGGCTCCGCACAACGAGAACGTCGAACACGGAAACAATTGATAAGTTTAAAAGTATGAAAGCGGGAGAAACTGCGCTGCATGACAGAGTCACCGTCGAGTGCTGAAGGCTGGAGAAAAATCGGTAATCAGTAAGTACTAACTTCTCTCCATTTGCTGGAGACCTAAATAATAAGTGCAAAGCGGTGATTGTTTCACTGAATAAAAGACAAGAGTCGTCCGAAACTATTGGCCAAGATGTTATTAAAATAGGTTGTGAATGACACTGAAGAAGAAAGAAAATCTGGGATGTACAAGTGGGGTTTAGAAAAGGAATTGGTACGTCAGTGAAGATTTGTGGAAGATTGTCTCTATAAGGGATGAATGACCGTCCGATTCAGGCAAATCAATCTTTTAACAAAGATTGCGCTACTTGCATTCAATTAAACGGTCCGTATACTGAATGGTTTCACATCCACAGCGGTGTCAGACAGGGATGTGTAGCATCGCTTTGATTATTATTCAACTTTTATAGACAACTGTGTGTCTGATTTAAAGTGTGTCAGTTGGATAGTGACATGAACTTTGGATTTGGCAGAAGTAGCATCCGAGTGTAATGAATGCTGTAGAATTGTAATGAGAGCACCTCGAAGTATTTATGGTGTGAGATTGAGAGATAGGTTAAAGCATAGTGTGTTAGATATCGATGTGGTGGAAAAGATGGTGTTGTGACAACAATAGAGAAAGGTATATTTAGATGGTATGAACATGTATAAGAGATGGATGAAAGTAGAATGTATGCCCGAATGTACGTCCGTTTAGACCAATATTAATAAAAACACAAATGTAACAAGAATATTTCGGAATCAGCTTTTATGAACCCTTTACTTTCATCGTACAATACAATGATTTTACACACACGACTAAATTTCTATTGAAATCATTATCATTTTTCATTAAATTTAAAATGTTAGAATATTCTGCTAAATTTAAGTGTAAAGAAAGCACGAATCATCGTGATACCTTATTAAATTAACGATTATTTTTTATTTTTAATAAATGTAAAAATGAGATAATTAAAAAATAAATAATCTTTGTTACTGATGTTATCCGATTTGAAGGATGAAAAAGTGGAGATTGGAGAATGATTAACAAAATCATAGATAAAATATAAAAAGGCAAACGAAAAGGATGAGGAGAATAATCGAGATCGAACGTCGTCACTCGTGGTGCAACACGTGGTGGTCGTGGCGGTCTGTCGTGAAAGATGCGATGAATAAATTAGGATGTCGGAAATGTATGCGCGGTGAACTCGACTCGGGGGCACGTCGGTACTTCTACAAATTAAATGGTAACTCGTGACACTAAATTATACATAACGTATGCTCTCTATCCCATTTTTTCATTCGCATCTTTTAGTAACCATTAAAATTAATATAACGCGCAGAAAATGCCCGCGACGAGTACGGGGGACTATCGTTCAACGTGATTTCCGGCCGGACACGGCGGCGCACCTGGCTGGTGATGTAGACGGGGATCCAGCTGGTGGACACGGGCGGGCGCAGCGCGGGCGCCGACACCTGCGGCAGCGACAGCGGGTAGTCGGCCGGGAACCGCACGCTCAGCTGCACGGCGCGGCCCTCGGCGCGCAGCGTGGCCTGCGCCTCGCCCGCGCCCCAGTGCACGCCCACCTGCGGCACATGGACTCGACACCCGGCCGCAGAGCGGACAAACACCACCGTGTAAATATTTGCCCCGGCTGGGAATCGAACCCACGACCGCTAGCGCGCGAGACAGCCGTCGTCGCCGTTTGCGCCATCGGGATCGTCACAAATATAATGACGAATTCACAAAACTTTCGCTCCGAGTGCATCGAGTTATTTTGTTCGAATATTATAAAAAAAAGAAGTAAAAAATAATGTTCTTCGCGAGGGTCGCCGGCCCGTACCTCGGTGTCGACCAGCTCGTCCTTGTGCCGCACGAGGTGGTTCAGCTGCGCCGCCACCAGCGCGCCGCTCACGTAGCCCACCACCAGGCGCGCCAGCGCGCGGCCCGCGCGGCCCGCCGCC
>JACJUM010002878.1:345020-382749 GCA_020976665.1 Heortia vitessoides
ATATCTATACTAATATTATAAAGCTAAAGAGTTTATTTGTGTGTTTGAACGCGTTATCTAAGACCCGCTGGTCCAATTTGAAAAATCTCTCAGTCTTGAATAGTCCATTTATCTTTTATTACTCTACTGTTCTGGTATCTCACGGCAATACGATATATTATGTATCATGTTGCATATGTAAGTGATGAAAAATAAAAATATAAATTGCCAAATTATTTAGTATACGCCGCCGCGGGCCACTGGGACGTTACCGGCGCAGTGTGTATGAGCTGCAGTAGACACGACCACAGCTGGTAAGCCACCAGCCCGTTCTGGTCGTGCGCGCCCACCACCAGCACCTTCACCAGCTTGGGCCCGTACTTGTCCATCAGCGTGAACTCGTACCGCTCCACCAGTCCGCTCATCGCCGCGAACCACGCGCACCTGCGGGATCACGCAACCCGGTCAACGTCGAACGCGGATTACGTTTAATGCAACACGAACATTAAGGGCAACGTCGACAACGATGGAGCCGGCGGACGCTTTCCAATTAGGACCGACGCCACTCAGAGGGAAGCACAATCATCTAGAGGCAAACGGGCGTGAAGATAGAACAAACCGAGGATCGGGAGCGATCTCCGAAGAGTTGGAGATTTCGGACGAGAAAAAAGGAGAAGCTGGAGTTCGAGAGAAGTGGTTCCGCCTACCTGATCCGAGGCGAGCCCGCGGCCAGCTTCCAGAAGGAGGCGGATTCCAGAAACGGCTCGAGTTCGCGCCAGAGCCAGCCCAGGTGCGGGGTTGGCAGGTTGTCGGCGAGGTTGTGCAGGCCGTGCAGGCTGCTCACGACGATGCGCTCCAGTTGCAGCTCGCGCTCCTCCCGGTTGTCGGCGCTGCCACACAAAACTGCACGTTACACCGCGCCCGGCCGGCACGCACGCGCATGTACTGCCCGCCCTCGCGACGAGGGCGACGTCGCTCACGTCAAACGACGGGTAAGAGAAGAATGATGGTCGCCCGCTCGTCACGTCTATATAGCCCGGAGTTTGTCCCGTGGGTCGGGCGTGACGACGGTCGATAACAATTATTTATGTCATTGTCATATGAAAGAGTGAACGCTCACCTGGTATTCCACGACGGGTCCACGCTGCATATGATCGAAAACATTCCTTTGATTAATATGATTCCAATTGTGATTTAATAATGTGTCCCTCACCTTATTTTCACCCGTTTCATCAGATCAACCATATTCGTTAAGAATTACAGCTCAGTACTCGTGCCGCTAATTTACACTTACAATATTATTACAAATTTTTGTTTTACTTTGGGAGGGAGCCATTTTAATCTTCTGAACTGCACCCGTACAAAGAGCTCCATTCACTAGAAAGATCCCAAAGTACTACAAGCCAAATGAAGTCACAATTGCATGTAACTCGCACCTTACCTACTCTATATTCCAATTAAGAAATTATAACAATTGAACATAATAATAAATGCAATACCATACCGTTTGACAAGCGTCTTCTCCGCGTTCCCGAGCAGGTTGTCCTTCAGGTGAGCGATTACATCGGCCTTGCAGAACGTTATGACGGCCGCAAGCTTGTTACTGGGGAACGTCAACTGGCGAACGGGCGACATTACATCATATTACTAGGCTGATAGAAAAGCACACGTAAAATTCGTGGGCTAGTAATAACCAAGGGTTAGACAATGATGTAGGTACTTGTTTATAGCTAATTTAAGTATACAATTATGATTTATATAAGTATACATTTTATTGGCAAGAACACTTACAATAATTTAAAAAAATCTAAAAAACACGTTATCAATATCCTTTAAGCTAAAAAGTAAAAAATGTTTGTATAATATATTGAAAATAATGATGAACAGAAAACACTAGTAGTAAACTATCCTGATCAGGATAATGAGATAACCTTATCGAAATATTGTATCGGCACCGATTCTTGATGTGTGTACAATGTTTCAATAAAATTTGTCTGCCTAAAGTGGGTCAAAATCGAGTCCGATTGAGTCAGTAACAAACATACATTTAGTATGGCAACAATTTACAATTAGTATGGCAACAAATGTGTGCATTTATTCTTTATATATTGATGTCTATATAAGAATAAATGTCTTTAAACCGACGACCGATAAAGCGTGTACAACTGGCCAATTTAGTCCTTGCAACACCGCCTTTATGCCGACCAAAAGTAAATTACTCAATAATGAGCATATGAAATTAAAAAAAAACTGATTAATCTCATTTTCATTATAGCCTTTGGAAGTCCACTGCTGGACTTGAGGCAGTTTTGTCCATAATTGCCGCGCTGAGCAAGCATGTTGGCAATAGCAGAACGCCGCTTTTACGACGGGGATGTTGTTGTTAACCCCCACCCTATGCATTTGAGCTACACTGTCTCGGATGGATTTTCCGCCACCTGTCGGTTCTGGTAACTTACAACACCTGGTACAGAGTAAGGTGCTATTCTATTCAGCCGGTACTTCACGGCACAAAATTGTATTATTCGTATTAATTACAACGAAGCCTTGCTGCCTCCTCTAGTCCTTCACACCGGACAGTAAGAAGGATTTGGAAAAATAAATTTTGACGAATGATAAATAAATCAATCATAATTTGACTGATGATTGATTCGTTTTAATCATGGTCTACAAATCATGTTTGACTTAATTATTTTTAGATTTTGTTACTAAAGTCAAATAAGAAAATACCTACTAAATGGCCATCAATTGATTTGTATTCTATCAAATTAACGAAAGCATTGCGGTAATTTATACTAAAATTTCATGATTAAAAGATAAGTGACAAATTGATTCAGTCATGATCTATTAAATGATGGTTCAGTTTAGTCATAAATGATCCACCTCAATGATACACCCAACTGCTGAATTCACATCGAGAAATGTATGTGTTACACGTTAGCGGCTACCCCCAGCCCAGTACCCCCAGCAAAATAGCACTTCCCTCTGTGCCAGGTGTCGTAAGAGAAACTGGGGTACAGCAGCCGATAGATGGCGGTTTATCCGAAACAGTGTAGCTGAAATACACATGCAAATAACTAAGCTTGCCCAGCGCGTCTTTTATGGTCGTTTCCCAGTGGATGTCCAACGGGTGATATCATGACGATGACGATAAGTGAGTGTGGGGTGTATGTGCGAGTACTCACGAGAAGGGAGCGCTCGGCTTTGAACTGCGCGGGCCCATGGTCGTCGTACTGCGCCTGCAGCCACGACGGCATCAGTTGTCGGATCACGGGCGCCAGCTGGCGGCCGCATGTGCCAGCTATCTTCGCGTGGCACGCCTGCGACACACCGCCCATTTTATATCGCTCCACGAATACATAATCATGTTCAGATCTACAACGCGTGCCGCGACATGTACGCTATACTCGTAACTATACACGAGTCACCAGGAAAGACTAACCTCTAGCTGTTCGTCAATTCTGTTGGCTCGCCTAATGAACCTGCTGTAAACTTTCGACGGGCCTGTTGGCGCAGATGGTAGTGATCCTGTCTGCGCCAAAGGTCGTAGGCTCGATCCACCCAGGACAAATATTTATAAGATGATATTTACATTTGTTTTGTGTCTGGGTGTTAAATATATTTATTTGAGTAGCATATTTGTAATTACTTTGTTTGTCTGATGTCTGTAACACAAGTGCTTTATTAGACTTATCAGTCATATGAGTGAAGATAAGTGAGATGTGGGAATTTATTTATTTAATATTATTATTATTCCTTAGTTTTAAAACCCGTCTGGTGTCCGGAAGTCCCGTTGACTTGTATAACACTATAAAGTCATCAGGGTCATAGTAAAGCGCTTGTGATAGACCTATTTATTTTTTGATAATTTTAGAGTTTGTGTACACGCGACATGTATTTTCTTTTCGAATAATTAGCGAGCTTCGTTAAAATAGTGACTCTTAGTTTCCGCTTTTTTAAATTGAATTAACATGTCAACGCACCTGTGTGGTTTCCCGAACTTTGCAGTCGGGGTCGACACTAAGCACCTTGTAGAAATGTGCCCAGGTGGGTAACGCTGCAATTGTGTCTTCTGATCGGGAAGTCGTCACCAGCTCAGCCAACTCTTGGAGAGCCTTATACATAAAATAAATTTAAGTATTGTTATTTTGTTGTAGTTATATACTCGTATTACCTTATTTTGTTAAATTACAGAAAATCACAACACATCGTATTACTTGATTTATTTTACTAAAACGTATTAGGTACCTTGACAAAAATACACTATCTATATTCTTGTGTGTTAAAACATTTTTTCTAACGCCAATGCCGCCAATTTTAATGCCAAAATTCAAAATAATAAAGTAAATTATGACTATTGATCTACTTCTTTGAAAATTTATATCAAAGGTCAGGAAAAACAAGACATAAATTATACGATTACATAAGGTAGACCTCATGTATGTATTTTTTTAGACCAGGTCGACCAACAAGTACACAGTAAGTGTGACAGTAAGCGTCACTGCAGCCTATAAACGCTCGTAATATCACAAGGATATCACTAACGCGTTGCCAACCTTGTGACTTGAGGATATTATGCTACAATACCCAGTAAATTCACTGCCTCTCTCACCCTTCAGACCTCCGGTAACAGCCATGCGAACACTGTTATTTGGCAGCTAACATACGTACGTACCAATGCAGACGACCTTTTGTATGGTACCTTCCTCTTACTTATTTCAAACGAAAAATCAGTATTTACATTGCTATATTTCAGTTTGAAGGCTGAGAGAGGCATTAAAAGTTTGGGTGATGTAACATAACACACATCTTCAAGGTTAGCGACGCGCTACTGATATAACGAGCTCCTAGTGAAAACACGTGCACAGCGTGTACAGGTGACGCTTACTATCACACGAACTGTATTCTAGTTTGTTAGCCTAGTAAAATAAAAAAATAATAATATGGACCTTGATTTTTGTAGTCGGATCTTTCTTGTTTAGTTTCCTTAGACAGACGGCGAACTCAATGCTGAGGCCCTGATCCAGGTTGACTGGCGCCAGCGTGCTGAACAGCGCTGACAACTGGCCGCCGCCGAATATGTTCTTGTCTGTGGTGGCGGCATTGTGGAGCAGTTCTGCGCTGCGGCCGCTGCTTGATGGCTGCACAACAAGAAAGTCATCATCATACCAGCCGTTAGTAGTCTACTGCTAGACATAGGCCTCTCCAGCTTTCGCAAAAGGGATGCTGCTGCCCATCCCCGCCCAGTGCATTTGATTTGCACAGTTTTGGATGGATATATCGCCTTACCTTAGCCGACTCTTACGACACCTGGTGCTTGGGAAGGTACTATTCCACTCTGGTAGGTACGTCACGGAAAATATAAAGTGTTGTACATACACATTCACACAACATCTCATACATTGACCAATTCTACTAATGGTAAGTCGCTTAAAGCAGTTGTGTTTCGGACATCACACAACAGAGGAATCACAAATATAGTACTTACATTTTTCACAAAAAGATCACATCTATTCACATAAATATTTGTCCTAGGTGTTGATCGAACCCACGACCCCTTGCGCATAAGACAGGCCCGTCCAACGTATTGAACTTTGAATGTTGTATATGATGGTGGAATATGCGCGAACTAGGCGTGATCACCCTAATTCAGAAATGCACTGCCTGCATTCGGTCCTACATGAAGTACGCTAGCTAACCTTAATAAAATCTATGATTATTTTAGCTTGAAATATTATTGGCGTTAATAAAAAAAAAATATTGTTTAAAAAATATATATACATAGTTTTATGGGATTTAGCTCTCAACGTGAAACCGTAGTAATGTAAACAATAATCAATACATAATCAATATAAGGGTAATACCAATATTTATAACGAGAAGCTGACTGACTGACGAACTTATCAACGCATGGCCTAAATCTTGATATATGGGGTTCCTTCTATAAAGTAAGGGGGTTAAGAAAGGATAAAAAGATAACGGGGTAAAAAGAGGTGGAAAGTTAGTACGAAAGATCTAAAGATCTCTAATTTTCAAAGTTATTTCAATAAAATATTATACCTATATAATTATGTATATATGAGAAACTAAATGAGCCTAAACTATACTACGAGGGTTATGTACCCACAGAAATATACAGTATTACTACTAAGGGGGCTATAGGGGCTATATATATCGAGATATTTTATAGGCTTCATAACATCAAGCTAGGACCAATAACAGCGGAGCAAATGATACTAGGTTTCGTTCGTTGGCAAGAGACCTAGTACTTCGGGGCGGGACCACCTACTTAAGGATATTTAAAATATCTTGTAAATTTGTACACAAAACATTTGAGAAGTGCCTGATAAAAAGGCTATGGCAAAGTCTGTTTTAGAAGTAAGCCTAATTTTCGATCAGGAATTTATACAACCAGTTTCAAATATTGATTTTATATCAGCAAGTAGTGATCCTATCTTGTGGTGCGTATCCTGCTTGGTCGTGAGTTCGATCCCCACCTCGATATTTATGTTTGTTTTGTTATTGTGTGTTAAATATGTATTCTAGTATTCAGATTCTTCGCAGTTGTCAAATGTCAGTGCTTTAAGCGACATATCTCGGAGTCAAGTCAATTAATGAGAAGTGTGAATTATTTGTTTATTAGCACAACACAAAAACATACAAGTTAAATTAAAGATATGTAAAGAAATAATATTTTTTTAATTTTGAATTTTGCCGTTTTTTTATTAACGATAAAAAACTATTACAAAAAACGATTAAAAAAAATTAAAAAAACGATTAAAAAAATATTATTTTTTATTAATTTTGAATTTACGTAAGATGGGAAAAAAATTGAGATCCTCCGACTATTCATGGACAAAAGCTGTGTTGATTGGTACGGTTCAATGGTTATCAAATTGACCCTAGATTCAGACTGGACAGAATGGAAGGGAAAGTTTTGTGACACATTTGTCAAACAAGGCTGGAATCAAGTGAGTTATGCACTGTCATTTAAACATCGGGAGGGTTCATTAGTGGACTATGCCATAAAAAAGGAGAAACTTATATTGGATATGAGGAGAACAATAGACACAGGTACACTAGTGGATCTCATTGCGGCAGGATTGCCAGCATCGGTACTAGAGAAGATAAATAGAGAAGAGATGAAGGATACAGTTGACTTATTCAAGGAGGTGAGAAAGTATGAACAGTTGGTAAAAAAATATAAAAATGGACCCTATAGAAAATATGACAATCAGAAGATATAAAAGCGTCCGCTATCATCCGGAATCTGCATGCTGGTTCAAGCTTAAGGAGGATGACGAGTTGAATAGAAAATTTATCAGACATGTAAATAATTCAGTGATTGAGGCAGAGTTAAATGAAACGGAACAAAAAACTAATAGGGACACCATTAATCAAGATCAAACTACTATTAAATAAGGAAATGGAAAATGATGGAGTATATGATTCAGGTTCCAATGTTTCTCTCATGAATTCAAAATTACTAAAAATAAGATCAAAAAGAAATGGTCAAAACGAAGAGAATTTAGTAACAATTAATGGTGTTAAAAAGACAAGTGGTTCGACAAACCTAAAGATAAAGATTTTTGATATAGAAGAAAATGTAGATGTATATATCATGGATGAGCCAAATTTTAGATATGATTTCCTAATAGGACTGGATATAATAAAGAAATACAAGCTTGTACAAAATGAGAACTTAAAAATAAGTCAAAAACAATACTTACTACAAAACAATATAAGGTCAACTGGGGAAAACGAGGAAGGGATAAATGAAGACAAAAACGAGGATACCAGATTAGGAAAAGTATATGAAATTAATTTCAATGAACATATTAAGGAAGAAGACTTTAAAATAAAAGTTGACCACTTAGATGAAAATAAAAGGATCGAAATAAATAAACTTATACAAAAATATAAATCAGTATTTGCCAAAGACAAGTATGATGTTGGAACAGTTAAGGGATATGAAGCAAGAATAGATTTATTGATGGATAAATACTGTTGCAAAAGACCATACAGATGCACAATGGAAGACAAAAAAGAGATTGCCGAACAGATAGCAAAATTATTGGATAATGAACTTATAGAAGAGTCTTACAGTCCATTTGCAGCACCAGTAACTCTAGCATTTAAAAAGGAGGAAAATAAAAAATCAAGATTATGTATAGATTTCAGAGATTTAAATAAGATAGTAGTACCACAGGCACAACCCTTTCCATTAATTGAAAACCTGATGATACAAACAAGAAATTGTAATTATTTCACAAGTCTAGACATAAATTCCGCATTTTGGTCAATACCGCTACGAATAGAAGATAGGAAAAAGACAGGCTTCGTCACACAAGAAAGACACTTTCAGTGGACTTCTGAAGACATCTCCGGCGATATTCCAAAGAATATTGAGTAATATACTTAGAAAATATAAACTTACAGATTTTAGCGTAAACTATATAGATGACATTTTAATATTCTCCAAATCTTTTGATGAACACATATGTTACTTAAAACAATTACTAGAAGCAATCCTAACAGAAGGATTTCGATTGAAATTTACAAAATGTACGTTTGCATCAGCATATGTCAAATATCTAGGACATATTATACAGGACAATTCCGTCAAACCAGTGAAGGACAACCTAGTTTCGATAAGGAATTTCCCAGTACCAAAGACTCAGAAGAATGTTCGACAGTTTTTGGGTAAAATAAATTTTTACCATGAATACATCCCAAGAAGTGCAATAATACTAGACCCACTTCATAATTTATTAAGAAAAGACCAGAAATTTTATTGGTCAGAAGAATGTCAAATAGCATTTGACAAAATTAAGAGTCTGCTATGTTCACAACCAATACTAGAGATTTTTGACCAAGATTTACCTATACATATTTACACTGATGGATCGTTAGAAGGCGTTGGAGCAATTTTGAAGCAAGTACAACCAGATAGTAAAGAAAAACCAGTTGCATACTTTTCAAAGAAACTAAATGCAGCGCAAAAGAAAAGAAAGGCTATTTATATTGAATGTTTGGCTATCAAAGAAGCTCTGAGATATTGGCAGTACTGGTTGATTGGCAAATCATTTACAGTTTACTCAGACCACAAACCATTAGAGAATATGAACCTAAAAGCAAGGACGGATGAAGAGTTAGGTGATTTGACTTATTACCTCTCACAATATGACTTTAAAATCAAATATTCTCCAGGAAAGGAAAATGTAGAAGCAGATAGTTTGAGTAGAAACCCTGTATTAGAACCAGAGGAAAATAAAGAAGAACAACTGAAAATAGTGAACTTAATTACATTGGAAGACATTATAATGGCTCAGAATAAAAATAAAGATATACAGACCAACAAAGACAAAATAATACAAAAACACAATGTATATTATAAAAAAGTAGGGAACAAAGAAAAAATAATAATAACAGAAAGATTCAGTATTAAACTTATACAACAAGTACATAAAGACCTGTGTCATATTGGAGTTGGACAAATGCTAAAGAGTATTAGTTCTCTGTATGTGACAAACAATTTAACGAAGAATATAAAAGATGTTTGTAGAAACTGTGAAGTTTGCATAAAGAATAAAACAAGAGGACAGCACAAATATGGATTAATGTCACACTTAGGACCGGCGAGAAAACCTTTTGAAATAGTATCAATAGACACAATTGGTGGTTTTGGTGGATCAAGATCAACGAAGAAATATCTACATCTTTTAGTCGATCACTTCACGAGATATGCATAAAATTAAAGGATAATCGATATAGATATACCAAAAAGTAATCACTTCGTATTCAGTTAATAAGCAAGATTATATACCAACAAGTCTTGCAATTAAACTATTTGGCAGATATGATCTGATGATGTTGTCATCAATTTTATGCAAATAAAATGTGCTACAATGAAGCGTGCATGCTGTGTAACGTATCCAATGATTTTGTCACTTCTCACTTATAACAATTGGCCATGCGGTTGCATGCATGCAACTCCATTAGAGAGGTCCTGAGGTCTCCAGTTCGAAACTCAAGAAAGAAACTAAAGAAAACTTTATTTTTCTTTTTAAATATTTTGTATTTCATTTTGTATTACATTTTACATTTTCATTACCTTAAGTTTATTTTTTTACGTATCTAAATTTTAAAGTATTATCTTAACGGGTTTTTACTTACCATTGTTTGTTACATTGTTTTCTTTTATTTTTCTTTTTTTATTAATCATTGTAAATATTGTTATTCACATTTAAATATAAAATTGAATGATTGATAACAACAAAATAAACATAAAAAATAAGCTTTCTAATATCTGCCTAATCTTGTTCTCTAACTTCAACATACATTTCGAAAACAATAAAAAAAAGAATCTAAAGTGTGTTTCAAATTTATTTTAAACAATTTATACTTGGAGCTCATCCTGGAATACATATAAAAAAAATTCTTAAACATTTTTTAAGTCATTGTGGTTTTAGTTTATCATAACAAAATTTTACATTTAGCCATGTGCTTCTAAAAAAAATTCTTTAACATTTTTTTAAGTCATTGTGGTTTTAGTTTATCATAACAAAGTTTTACATTTAGCCATGTGCTCTACCATATACTATATATATTTACTTTTGCTACATAAAATGAACTCCCAGCATAGATTGCTTTGTTAAAATAGTTACTATGCAAGTATTAGATACATTTTTTATACTTAAAATTGTGAAGCTTATTCGCAGTAGCAAAACCATTAACCATAAAAAATTACGGTCTAGGTCTAATTGTCCAACAGTGGACATTCCTTTGCCAAAATGTTGATGATGAATCACTGATTTCTCAAGGTGTTGATGAAATTGGTTACGTAGAAAAATTTACCAACCTCTAAAATTTTTATACCGCAAGCAGAATTTGTGGTAAAGAAATAGATATTTATGTAATACAATGTGTGTGTAACCCTTTAATTTATTTTTGTATATAATGCAAGATTAAATAAATTTCATCTTATCATAAACTGTGCAACAATTAAATTAAAATTTAAACATGATGTTTTTATGGAAAATTGTAAAAGGTTGTTTTTTTTGTTTTGTTCAGTAATTATCATTTTTCTAGTTAAAAAAATATTACAGATAATTAATAAGATAAACAGGCACGAATCAATAAATAGGTAAATAAAAAAATTCATACAATCGTAGTACTTAACTACTTACCCGCGCATTGTTTTTCGTTCGTTGAGATTTAGATTTTCCACCCATTTTAATATCAAAATAATAAAAATCTTTCACACATTATACATATCATTTAATAATTAAGGAATCATATGTGGAGAGATGATTATTTTTTCTTTATCTGGAACCTTTGACTGATGTATTGATTATTTGTCAATGTGTTAAAAACTTCGTTCGTAAACTATCTAAAATTAAATGAAGTATTCGTTCTAAAACAAGTAACGTTTTACTTAAATGTTATTTGGAAGTTATAATTTCACATTATAAGTAAGATGCAACATGTTAGGTATTACTGCTGATGTCTTTTTTATACTTTCAAAAGGTGTTTTCTAGGTGTTTAAAAGATGAATTAAGTAAATATGCCCTCTGTAATAATATAATAATATGCCATTGACGTATGAGTAGCGTGTGTAGTAATAGGATAGTAATTCACCAAAAGTCGATTTTAATTAATGCTAATCTTAATTTAGTTGTTAGTTATTATTTTGCTGACTCTTGATATTTTACACGATACAACACAAATTTTGGTTTTTGATCTTTGATCGCTAGTAGCGATACCTCTATAGGTGGGTTGCCATATTAATAGGGACTGTCACAAATATTGTTTATTTACACTTTATTGGTCGATACCTAAATAAAAACTAATTTAATAATATCAGACACATATCTTACAAGTTGTTCAAACAAAAAAAATATAATAATTGTATTAAACAATATTCGTAAGTATTATGAAAAAGGCAATGCGATATTGCTAATATTTTGTCACATTTCCTTTAGCCTGAATGAGTGCTTCGATCTTTGCTTGCGATGCGATGCTTTCTCTGCACTGTTTGGCACTTTCCTTTATTTAAAAGTTGTGGTGCCACACATTTATAAATTTTTCGATCAGTTTTACCTTGGTGGTTATCATTTCATTGCAGGGCCAGATCGTGAATTTGTGGGGCCCTGGGCTGAAACAACTTTGGGGCCTATCTTAGTACTTAACTAATAACTATGCCAAAAAACTGTTTCTATGATGATATATTATTCTTATACATATATTTTTATTGCACAAAGAACATAAATATTACTTAAATCTACGAAAGTATTAGTGGTACAAAAGGCGACCTTATTGCTTTGTAGCAACCTCTTCCAGGTAACCTTTGGGTGATAGAGAAACCGAAATAGAAATGTACATTGTATAAAAGAAAATAAAAAATTATTTGATTTATTTATTATGCATTTATTAGTAAAAGAAACTATCTACATTTTATGCTACAAGTTCTTTTATTTGGTCATCACATTGCAAGTCTTTGGTTAAATCATAATTTAGAGACAGAAGTGATAAATGGTTTAGCAGATAGTTCACCATTGTTGTCGTATATTTTTTTCTATATAGGACATATTTGAGAAGGAGCGTTCTACTTTACAGCTAGTTGTTGGTAAAGTTAAAAAAATCTTTAAAATGGTTTAGCAATTAGGGAACACGTCAATTATTTTATTTTCATACATGATCATAAAAATGTCACTGCAAGAGTTGTAAGACTGGCTTAGATTGGAGTAAGTATGATTTTAATTGAATGCACTCATTCGCTAAATGCTCGTCTACGTCATCTGGATAGTAATCAATTATATCACGTGCACTTTCCAAACCTATGTTTTTGATATTTTTGTCTTGTAAATCCATTAATAATTTAAATTTTTTGCTAAATGTCATGGCTCTTTTTATTTAAGTTCATAATTAGCTTAACAAACGCAACATTTAATGCGTCCCTTTTAAATCTTTCTGCGCCGTTTACTAAGAATTCACCTGTAGACCTATCTGAAAAATTTGGAGTAATGCGCCTCTTGTTTATGTCATTGTAGTCTTTACCCACACAAGCACTAATTTTTTTAGCTCTCTCTTTGTATTCTTTTAGCTTCTGATCTGATTGGTGTCATAAGTTGTTCACAAAGTCTTTTAATGACAATTAACTTGTTGATTTCACAAATGTCTAAACCGGGGCTCTATATTTGTTTTTTTAACTAAATGAAATCCCTCCAAAACTTCTTCACAGAAGATAATCAAAATTGCAGTCTCGATTTTCGCCAAAATCAACTTTCTCCACCTCACTTTCGCTGAAACTTTTAAAAATGTTCATGTTGTCATCATAACTATTGTTTAACGCTTTGACAGCATCATAGTAGCAAGACCTCTGGTCTTTCTTAAACTTTTTAACGTGAATTTTAATTTTATTTCACGATTCAACGGTTCCCACCTAACCAGAGAGTCGAACCAGAAAAGAAAACGTATATTTGTTGCACTACTCCAAAGAAGGTTACAATTTCGGTTGCACCGTTAACAGATTCTACACCAACTAAGTTAAGGAAATGCGCAGCACATGGCAGATAATCCGCGGTGTTATATTTGTTTTTAGTAGCGCTTGTACACCAATGTGGTGACCTGCCATAGTGGTAGTGTTGTCATAAGATTGCCCTCTACAATTACTCAGTAGTAATCCATTTGTTTCTATAAAGTCTTGTAAAATATTAAATAAATGTAAAGCAGTATGACTACTAATTTTACAGTATCGTAATACAATAGCAAGTCGATCATTGTGAGACAGATCTGGTGTAGAATCCACAGTTGAATAATACTTTGTGTCGTCGTTTTTTATTTGAGTTATAATTTGCTTAGGTAGCTGTTGGCCGTTGATCTCAATTATTTCTTCATATATTGTTTTTGATAAGTACGATATTATCGCTCTTGGTCGCAGCTCACGTTTTTCAATGTGTTCACGAATGAATGGATCAAACTCTGCTAATAGTTCCATAGCCCCCATGAAGTTACCATTATGTGGAGAACCAAATACTTCCTCGGAACCTCTAAATGCTAAGCCCCTATACTTAAAAATGTTACCACTGCAGTTACCTGTTTTAGAACATTGTGATAATATTCTTTTTCTTTTCTTAATTGCTCCTGAAGCTGCTTGTCTAAAACAGACTTATTTTCTTTACGTGTTAACCATACTAACATTGATTTCTTATGTTCATCAGAATATTTGTGAGTATCTAAACAAGTTCATATGTATTTCCAATCAGAAGTTTGCAAGAAAAAGTTTGCAAGGCAAACACAAAACATCACCAACACTAGTTGAATATGTTTCCAGTGATTGACGATTGTTTATTTTGTTTGTGTAATGGCCATTTAAAAATGCTCTGTTTTGGTCCTTGTACTTCTTTACATAAGCTGAATATATATTTTGGGTCTTTACTTTGAAAGTCAGTCATTTCATGCAAGAGGATGTCATTAATAAAATCATTACATACTTAGCAATTCTGACCACAAGGCCACATCAACATATTTCTCAAATTCAAAATTAATATTTTGTAAATTTCTTTCCGTCTCGGTGTTGCCACTGTGTCGCGGACCAGAGGGTTGCTGGACTTGCAGATTTTCATCTTTTGTCTTTGTTTCTTGGTGTTGCGATTTGCTACTCCCTTCAAATATATTCTCTTCAGATTCGATCCCTCCCTTGTCACTTGTTGATGAATGAATGAATAAATGCTTGTTTTCAGCGATTTCATCCTCGTTTTTATGTTTTGATTTGAAAAAAGTCTCAATTTTTGCACATTTATTTTTTCCTTTTCATGATCTAGCTGCAATTTACGTTTTTCAGCTCCTCTTTTATACTTTCGAGCAGACATTATTGTAAGTTAAGACCTTTGGTTTTTTACTGAAAATAAACAATGAACGAACTTTAGTTTTCTGATAAATAAACATGGAACGATCATTTGAATACGAGAATACTTTGTAATGAGCAGAGATCGGAATTAGATAATGTGTAATTTCGGTACTTGCAATAAAATGTTGGTGTTAACATGGGATTTTCTAAATAGTCAATCCCGTAAACCATATTTTTTAAGTATTGGCGTATAGGATCGGGTCCCTGCCGAATGCAATGCACGACGAACCTGACGCTGGCGGGTAGATTTAGAGATATTAAGATTGAAATATAAGGTGTTGCTATGTTTGTTCATTAAAGATAATCTTCCATTAAATTTAGGTAATCTACCATTTAAAATAGTATCTATTTTTTTTAAGTTACAATGGAAAAGTTAATTTTATGCGAGTATATATATAGTAACGATCAAAAAACTTTTTGACTAAAAATCGATATATCTCGTAAACAGTGCATGCTACGTCAAAAAGGGAAAAAATTCGACCCCCATTTATAAAACACAACTGCCAGTACCTCAAACCCAAATCTGTGAAAAAAATTACAAGTTCAGTCAACGTCACATCAACCCACTCGATCTGTTTTCATGTTTTAGACATTAGGATGCAATGTCACTTTAGAAAATTAACAAAAATACATAGGTACATTTTTGTTCAGTCAGCGAAAAAAAAACTAAACCAACTAACGTACCTAACTCGACGTTGTGGTTAAGCTAGCAAAATCAATACATATTTTGCAAACGAGTAATAGGAATAAATCAATAAATGCTTATATTGCAAGTACTAAAATTACACTAGTCATATAATTACACCATCCTACCAAATTTCACCTAATTTAGTCCAGTCCATACCTAGTTTTGTAGCAATTTGGCTGTGACACACGTCTGTGTGTTGGAAGCACGACAGAAGTCATCCTATATTCGTTATTTATTTTATTTTTATACAGAACCCTAAAAATACCTAAAATACCCTAAAAATATTATTAAATATTATTAATTATTTTTACTTACCATTACCAAATTCAACCAAAAGCAGAAAATCACGGACATAAACAAATTTTTCTTACTTAGATATAAGTAACTTTTAAGTTGTCACTTATTAGCACACACACACACACTCATTAAACACAGTTCAAACAATTAACGCAGTTGGTTTGTCCTTTTTAACAACGAGAAGAAAAGTGCAGAAAAAAACCTTAGTTAGGCCTTACGTCAACCAGTGCGGCGGGAAAGTCCCGCGTAAGAGTATAAAAAAATACAGGGAAATCCCCGTTCCGTTCCATAGATGCGCACATACATTGGTTCATTGATCTCAAGGTTGCTATTCATAACTTTAAAAAATTATTAAATACCGCAAAAAACAAACCTTTTACACGTATTTCCGCCCTCAACTACATTCATAAAAGTATGCAATTTTTAATCAATATTTTCTTAAGACGTTGTCACGTAAAGATATCTTCCGTAAACCAACTTTACAGACAACTATTCTTTTTTCTATTTATGGCCAACTTTTTAGCGGGATCTGGGGGCCCCTTGTAACCCCGGGGCCCTGGGCTGCAGCCTAATCAGCCCATAGGTAGATCCGGCCTTATTTGCTGGGCCCATATGTGTCCTTGGCAATTTTCGCCTTGTTAATTTACCATAAGTTTTCGATGGGGTTCATGTCTGAAGAATTGCCAGGCCTAGGTAGAATTGGTATATTGTAGTCTGCTAAAACTTTCGTTCCACTCCTTGCTTTATGGCATGGTTCTGAGTCATGCATGAACATGAATTCCTCTCCCATTGGGAACCCTTCCAGGACTTGCGGAACAGGCGAGTTTCAAGGACCTGTTTGTATTGGTCCTGTCTCATTGTTCCCTGGACAATGTAGAGGCCCAACCCTTTTAGCACTTATGCCAGACCAGACTTTATGCTGGACAGTGTTTTCTGGCAATCCACATTGGTGGCAGGTGGATGCCAAACCGCGTCCGATTTTAAACAGGTATATATAGGACGATAGCGTCCGAAAATCCCACGCTTTATCAACATCTGTCTCTTATGGAACGTTAGTGGTTCATATTCCCGATAGGTATAGGTGCGGGCGAATGACTTTCACAAGATCATGTCTGCTAATTTCCCAGCTTCTAGTCCGGCCCACCTGTCTCGGTATCGGGCTGACGCCGCGAGATCGAAGTTCAGCCGCGTAACGGTTCAGCTTCACCAAGATTGAGGCCTCCATCTCCAACGGTGGACTACCAGCCAGCTAGTGTTATCGCCCCTTCGAACCCCACCGAACGATAAGCCCGTATCGAAAGCAGCAGAATATAATATCTACACGTTGTTTTCAGATTTAGGAAGCTGAAATAAAAGCGAAAAAATGTATATGACTTAATCGATAAACGAGCTTGCGAATTATAAATATTTAGGCATTACTAAGTGATTTCACTGTCTTTCTCATCGTTCATACCGGAACACAACAATGCAGACTGGCGATTGGTAGAAATTAGAATTAGCCAAGAGTAAGGCACCGCCAGTGGCGTATAGAGGAGTAATCTAGACGATACATTTACATCCTGTAACCACATGCGGTTGTAAAATGGAGCAAAGTTGGCAGCGGATGAAAATTTCTTTATCTTGTAAAAGCAAAAAAACTAACCACTTGCGATGCTTATTTGCACCAATGCTCAATTTTCTTATTAAAATAAAATTTAGAAGAATGAACAGAATTTATTTTTTTTCTGTTAGAAGTCATTTTTAATATCTTGGTGGGGACGGGACCACTTTGGACTAAATCATGACGATATGCATAATTCATCGGAAAGCTCCATTTCAAATTAACGGGATTCTGACACTTCTTTCTCAACACTAAATGACGAAGTAGCTTGTAAGTGTTGTCTTTTGTTAAATAAAAGTAGGTGAATAATGTGTCTCCCGACGGGGTAGTGTCGTTATAACGCAATCCTGGAGTTCTAACATCTTCGAGACGGAGACGAGGACAAACGAATGAGAAATCCCTTTTTAAATGAAGCCAGATCCTAGAGACAACAGAAAACTACTATACCTGAATTGGATGATCAATCAAAATGGTTGTTTTAATTGTTATGGACGAAAGTATTTCCAGATTTGTAGATGTGACTACTGAACTGAATTGAAGCGTACAATCAGCTGGCTTTTTCATAATTTACTTTGCTACTTGTAACACTTTGTATAAAGAGTACCATTAATCAATTTATCAAATCCGATTCGGAAGACAGCCATACCCGAAATTACTTTTTAACCATTATGTATTATTTTTTTGATAACATGCCTGGGTAATGTTGCTAATTGGATGGATACTTTAGAGCCGATCCTTCAAAGCAACAAAAAATATGCAGAAAATCAACATAATTTATGAAACTAGATGAATTCTCAAACTGTTGTGGTTTACCATTTGCCCCATTGAAATGTGTGAGGTCGTAACAGTCAATGTATAAGTAGGTCCACCTGCCGCTTTGTGGGTAGATGCAAGTGCCTCAAAACTTCGATGCTTCATTACATACGAATCTCACTTTAATGATTCTAATCCCACTGTTTCTAGATGTAGTAAAAGTTAAAAGATTTTATATGATGTATTCCTCATCTTTCGTAGTTCTTGCTTCCTTCTTTTCAAGTTCTATAGATTTTTCTTTGGTAGCACCATGTTTGTGGGCTACCGCATACATGGCTTGTCCTTATGAAGGTGTTCACCTTCCAATTCTTATCCATCTTAAACATTTGAAACAACAATTGACAAAATCATTAGATTCATCACTAATATCTGCTGACAACTTTATGTTTCTCTGAAAAGATAGCGAATCCAATTTGGTGCTAGAACAGCACCATGCCATTTTGTATCCAGTAGAATTTTCTACAACAATATACTTTACAAATTCTTTCTTTCATTCAATGAGCTTCACTGAAACTAATTAAGAGAAAGTATAAGCAAAGCAACTAGTACTATCTGTGGTTATTTAATAAAAGGCGTGGAATCGCATTGAAGTGTCAATATATATATTTTTAATATTCATAAATTCAATATACATTATAATATCAAGTAAAATGAATTACTATAATTTATATAGGCAATATTTTAACACATGTTAATCTATGGGTATGTTTAACAATCTAGAGTACTTATTTTAACAAATGTTCAGCAACATTTGGAACATCGCCCGCGACCATCCCTGACCACAATACAACAAACACAACATGGCGATAGGAATTCACGTTGACTTAACACTAGGTACAGTACAACTATACATAGTTCCATGTAAAGTTACAAAAGGAAGAAATACTTGGTTGCAACATTTGCGTCGCACACGCGACTCAACGTCCCCGCAGTACATAATGCCATTTTATGTAAAAATAAAATTTAAATTTCGTACAAAACTTTATTGGATCCTTAAAATTATATTTGGCACAAAACTAAAGCTAAACTAATTTTAATATTTAGCGGGGCATTTATATATTACAGTTGCCCGCGCCGCGTACTTCTAAGTAATTTTTGGTTTATCTAGCCCACCAGTGCACACTTAGACATCGCTTAACATTAAATATATAATAAAATATGAAATATCTCAAACAGGACCGAATACTTCGTTTACTGATTACATTAGTTGCTATCACTTCATTATTATTTTATAGTGAAATAGAGAGAATAAATTTTAATCTTTTTTCTTATAAGTTGCGGAATACTGGTTTATTTAATCGTTATTAAAGTCGATATTGAAAGGGTCTCGCTTACTCTAACAACTGTATGCAGGCAAGTGTGTTGAGCGCACAGCCGACTCGGGCTGTGGGCGCAGCCACCAGCCTCACTCTATGTAAGATATAATATTTGTAATAATTTATGTAATTCGTTGCTTAGAAACCTTTAAAACTAAACTTTATCTACTTACATTTACAAAATATAGAAATAATTAGGTAATCTCTTAAAGTGTATTTTTGCTTAGGAACTTTCTGTTCTAACATACTGCTCAAATGATACTAAGAACAAAATGAAATATTACCGAGTTGAAAAGTATGGAAGGAAGTATGGATGTGCGGGTAGTGTGTGTGTGTGTGTGTATGTGTGACATGAGATTAAGTACCAACTAAATCGAGAGCGGACAGTTAAATGGGGAACAAAAGGCAGCGCTCGCCCGCCCTGAGCGGGCACCGAACACTGCATCGTTGCAACTGTTCCACGAGGAATCTCATATACCTATACTCGTAGAATAATATTATCATAAAGTTAACCTTATTGTGTGTCAGTAAACAGATGCTGATTATTGTCGCCATGGATCGAGTAGACATCCCCCCCCTTCTCTCCCATCACCACCATTCCGTCACCCCTCCTCTCCGTATCATTACAGTAAATAGTGCGATCGTATTTACAGATAATTCGTACAATATTTACAATTATCACTATATACAACTTAATTACACGAAAGAGTTTTTTAAACACAGCAGAGATCCCATAGGATTATTATGGAATGCTTAGAACTTAAGTTAGATTGAATCTATCTAAACACTTAGCGGTAGAATACGAGAAGCTTATTGTTATCAAATATTTAAATATTTCAATAACAGACGATAGAATTTTAAAATACTTCGAACCACCATAAGACTCGAGGCCCCACCTTCAGTTTCACATGATTTTAGTTTTACGGCACTGTATGTACTTCAATACTGATAACTCCAAGAAAGGCAAAGGTCGAGTCAACCAGAGAATCTCTTAGATAATATTGGTTAGTTGCCGTCGGCGTGTACGCCGCGTCTAGCGTACAACCCGTATGTGTTTGATCATGTTCCAGCGAGCGCGCGGCAAGAAACGTCGGTGAGACTGACTACATCGCTACATATTGTCGGCACAAGAGAGATAAACAACTACTGCATGACGGGTACTGTCAGTGCACAGGTGCACAGCTACATTGCGGATAACATTACAATTAAATAGTTAAAACTAAACTGTGGAGCGTCGCTCCACCTTTTTAAATTATGTTGGCCATTGTATAAAAATAATAAAATAACATTAGTTTTATGAGTATTAAGCTACAGGTACTGGCCTTTGGGATTTAATACATACAATTTTCAATAATAAAATCTGTTTAAAAATATAAAGATACATTTATTTTGGCTTCGCGTACAGTATTCCTTTGGCATTACGAATAATATCATATAAATAGGAAATTCACCTTACAATATAAAAATATGACGTTGAGCAACGACCTTAACTAATGTTGAAATGAAACAAATACCGGGCGAAGAATACTTAATTATTATGAGTATTATTTATGCTTTAAGCGGACACCGCGGTAGTGACATACCGCGGCGCCCTAGCGCGTGCCGGATGCACCGATCTAGGACAGAATCCATAGACATATTTGGCACGAAACACAGTCGATTGTCGTGATTTAACTATTAAATACAATGCAGCCATTCGTTATGTTTCGTCTCAAATTATTATTAGACACGTGTATTCTTGTACGATTATACTATATGTGACATCTTCTGTCACAACAATCTGTTCTGTATTATAACAATCTTTGGTTTGTTTATCTATGCTAATATTCTTCGTGAAGACAGAGCATGCGCGCGCGCAGCACGACACGAGAGTCGAGCTCACGAGCGACGTTCGTCCCGGATGATAAGGCAGTTTAAAAGCGAAATATTTTTGTTGAAAATAACCATGAAACGAGTATCGCTGGTGAGCTCAGACATCTGTTCGACACTCAGTCGGAGATGGAAGATCTAATTCCTGTAGGGCTTGCAGATGGCAAACCTATGGTTCATGTGTTGGCTGTAAGAGCCGGAGTGGGAGAACTTTTTGAGGCACTTGAAGCATTGGAAGGGCTTCTCCCCCGTGTGCAGCCGCTGGTGCTCCGTCAGGTGGTGCTTGTGCTTGAACGCCTTCGGGCACACCTCGCACTTATACGGACGCTGACCTGCGTACAGACCGTTTGCATCAGGCCACGGAAATGTATAAGAGAAATCTGTTTTATTAAACCGGAAAAAAATATCAAGAAAGTGTCAGCCGAAGTATATCGTACGTACACTGATTTGACAGGCAAAAACTTCATGTAGATTACCGGTTTTGCAAAGGAATACGCGTGAATTAATTCTGTCGTTATTAGTTTATTGAAACTGACAAATACGAATAAACTTGTCAATGCAGCTCACCTGAATGTTCATATTTGTGTCTGGCTAGAGAGCTCTGCTTGACGAAAGTCTTGTCACAAAGGTTGCAGACGAAGTGGTCTTCGCCCTCTTTGAATTCGGCTACCTGCTTCAATTTATTCTTCTTAAGTACTGGGGCTTCATCTTCGATATCGATCTGGGGCTCCATCCAGGTCCGTTCGTTCGCGAGGCCCGCCCCTTGTCTATTGTCCGGTATCATATGCATGTTAAGGATCGGCGATCGGGCGTTAGACATATCGGTCTGGTGTAACATGCTTTCTATCGGCATTAGATGGTTCATCAGCATTTTTTGGGGCAACAGCCGTTTCTGACCACTCATGTGTTCACCCGGTGAAGGGGACAGTCTGAAATCCGTGAAAGAGGAAGAGGAGCAGTTGGAATGTGGGTACGCGTTGTAGCTGGGGCGATGCGGCGTCGTGCTACGTGATGATTTTTGGCTAAGATTGACCGCCTCTTCGGAATCGGAATGTGTTACTGAAATGCTGCACGACGGGGACGGCGAAGGGCTTGGTGTCGTCGACTGGTTCGATTTCTTTGTAGACAAGTCGAGGGGTTGGTCTGACATCGGGAGGGTTTGTGCCATTCTTCGTACACGCGCTCTGTTGTTTTGGAACCAAACTTGCACCACTCTATTATCAAGGCCGATTTGCTGAGCAATTTTTTTGAATTCCTCGCGATTTGGTTTTGGATTGATTGAGTAGTGCTCTTTCAATACTGCTTGTTGTTCTTCACTCAGTGCAGTGCGGACTCTGATTTTTCTATCGTTGTCATGTAAAGACATCTTATCGCTACGTTCTTCTCTTGAAAAATCTTCATCTTCGCTAGCACTAACACCACTTTGAATAGACGCTCTCATTTCAGCTTCCAACCTTTTAAGAGCTGCAGTCTCCGCTACTTGAGCTGCCAACCCCTCATGCTTCCTGAATATGTTGCCACATACAACCTTTTCGTGTTCCAATAAATCTGCATTGTTATTAAAAGTGGCGTTACATTTCAAACATCGGTGGCCATCTTCGGGTTCTTCTTTGATTATAATATGGGGTGTCTGTGGTGACTCTATGCTAGGACACACATTACCCGACACAGGGGACAACTTTTCTAAATTTGTCCGAAAGAAGTGTTTAGTGACTGAAGCATTGACCGACTCTACAATTGTATTAAAACCTGAATGATTGTTATTTGTTTGGTCGTTGTTGTTTAAAGGGACGGATTCAAAACTACGATGAGACCGGACATCAGTCTCACGGTCCTCTTGTTCCTTCTTAATAGACACTGCTTCGTCATCCTCAATATCCATTACCAGTTCAGCGCTCCCTTCAGATCGCTTGTCGTCTTCTTCCGTGACTTCCTCTATCAAGTCTTCAGGATCAGCCGGTGGGGGGCTCACCAACTTTGGATTGGTTGGAGTTTCCATTTTGGTTTGATGGTATTGAGATGAAGCCATTCGTTCAAATAGTTGACTAAGGGACGTAGGGAAGCTATAGGGTGCTATACCACTGGCCGGGCTCATCGGCATGCCTGGTGGCATGTAAAAGGGGCCCATACTGGGCTGAGCCAGCGGTGGTCGGTGGAAGTTATTCTCCTGCGACATACTCGCGAAGAACGCCGCAGCGGCGGCTTCGTTGTATTTAGGTAAAATGGATAGAAACGAGTTGCCACTCGGTGGGATATTGTTGTTCAATTGCGACGCCACCATGGCCGTGGCTCGTTTCCGCGACGGACTTCGTTCGGGGTTCAGGGCAGGGTTGTTGGGTTTTATTCGACCCATCTTAAGGTTCATGACGAGGCACTTCTTAGAGGTCATGTGGCTCGAGTATGATCCTGAGTGTGAAAACTTCTTGCCGCAGTTGGCACATTCGAAGGGCTTCTCTCCGCTGTGTATGCGGAGGTGCTCCTTCAAATGATGTTTAAATTTGAAAGCTTTATCGCAGTCGTTGCACTTGAATTTGCGGAGCAGTGCACTCTCGTCGTGGCTGATCATGTGGCGCTGCAGTCGGTACACGTTCGCGAAGCTCTTGTGGCAGATCTTGCAGGACTGTCAACAAATAAACTTATGTTGAATGCAAAGTATTACACTACAGATGACTCATTATTGTCGATACTCGATATATGACGATATTTTGTAGAATTTCCAACAAATTGGTAAAACAATGTGTAAACAGATCCTAATGTTTAATAATTTTAAATAAGTCTTGAATAGGTATATTTGTAGTGCATAGTTTTTTAATTAATTGTTTGTAGGTATAAGTAGTAGGAAATAAATGAAAACGGAGGAATAAGTCATCATTTCTGGCCACAGGACACCTGATGATGCAATGTTTTCGGTGATGTGATCCTTGTACGACTGGCCTGAATTGTCAGATCATCATTGCTATGGAGAAAGGGGCCGGCATCGTGCAAATGTATCACTGTTATAACAATGGGCACTGACATATCTGACTGTATCCACCTGTGTGCTGGGCGAGTGCAGCGTCTCGTGGCGCTCGAGCTGCTCTCGCGTGGGGTAGGCGCCCCGGCACTGGCTGCACGAGAAGGGCCCGCCGGGGCCCAGAGGGGAGCCGCTGCGGTCTTCTTCCTCCTCGGCCGGCTTGCCCTCCGCCCCGCCCCCTGCCAGCGGCCGGACTGGAAACAAAAGAGACGATACTGTTAGATGGGTCGCATGTACCGAACGTTACAGGTAACTCTTATCAGACACGTGCGTATATAACTTCAGCCTTATGTTGAAAATTTGCTTTTGCTTTGCTTGACTTCAGTATCGAAATCCCTTCAAGTAATTCAAGGAAGTTCCGGTTTAAAACTGTCCACATTTCTGAGGACATCTTTATAATATTTTGCAAGTCACCTATAAATTTAAAATATTGATAAGTTGAACGCTCCGTAGACCCAATTACACTGTCACAGCAGGTTATCGCTTATTTACACACAAGTCTGACGAAATGGCTTCAATTTTGTTGCTGTGCCGATGCGTCATCGACATCGACATGTAGGTATCTCTTTAATACAATTCTAACATATCCGATAATGAAAAGTATCTATTTTCTAATCTAAAGTCTTCATTGTTTTACGAAGAGTAAGCAGCGTCATTAGAGTTATTTCCGCAAACCGTGCAGGTAGAGGTGCGCGCGCAAACAACATAATTCATAAACGCTCGACGGTCGCGTAATTGGGAACAAACAATTAACCCTAAAACACCGGCTATTACACCGGACAGACACGTCCGCGCGATGTTTTTACAAACATACGGACTATTAAATTCGGCAACGGCGCTCGCGCGGGCTCCGGAATGTCGCTTTTGAATTAAAGCCGTTAATCATAAGTAATAATGAGGCAAACGACGCGACGCCGTCATCAGCGCTGCGCCCGCGAGGATAGACGACATGCTGCAGGATTACCTGGTATCCGAACTTTTATAATACACCTACATTACTTTAATTAGGAACGCGATTCGGTGCTTCGAGTGTTTTGGTAGCGACGTGGCAATTTGGTGAGCGCGATGTGTGACGAACTTGACGGGCCTGATGGCGCAGATGGTAGTGATCCTGTCTTACGCGCCAAGGGTCGTGGGTTCGGTCCACACTCAAGACAAACATTTATATGATAATAATTGTGTTTGTTCTATGTCAGTTAAAATATGTATTTAAGTATTACATTTGTGCTGTTGTCTGATGGCCGTAATACAAGTGTTTACAGCTCAAAGTCAGGTCAATGTATGAGATGTGGTATAAATATTATTAAAAAAAACACACTAAGAAATATATAAGGTAACATATACTTCATTGTTGTTTATGACTCTGTCGTATGATGTCCGTAACACGAGTTTTTTAGGCGACTTATCTCAGCGTTAAGTCAAGTCAATGTATGAGATGTGTGGATGTGTCGGTCCGCGCAACTGCACACCTGCGCTTTATCCCCCGAGACAGTTTCACAATCATGGTAATAAGATAATCATCGGAGTTTGCATTACTCACAATGTACATACACGTAATAAAATTAAGACAATCAATTGTAATAACTAATAAATATATACTAGCAGTGGATATGCTGGATCACCCGCGCACCACCCTTTTAAAGCCTTAAGGGATGATTTAAAAAAATATTTTACAGGTACTTTGATAACTTTCAATGAAGAACCTTTATACTGATTTTTATTCGAATAATTTAAAAAGCAGCAATGATTCATACTAATTTGGCACCCCCGTGTTACCCCCTTCAGAGGTGAATTAAAGAAATCCTTTCTTAGTGCTTTCCTGCGTTAAAAAAAGATTCAGTGCAAAATTTCAAGTTCCTAACCCTTATAGTTTAGGCCCTGCGTTGACGTGGCAGTCAACCAGTCAGCTCCTTCTTTTATATATATAGATTTTTGTAAATATATAGTTTTAATATTTTCATTGTGGTGACTCTTACCTTCCGAAATAATTCAATAAGAAATCACAGTCACCAATGATCTAACGTGCGGTCTGAAGACGGAGAAGCTCGAAGGGATCGGGTTTTGATTCCTTGTCCCAATATCAACCGTTGTCTGCAAAAGGTCCACCAAATATTTTTTACTCTCTACTACAAAAAAAATTCCCTACACAGTCTCACACACATCTGTCCAGGCAAATGTTCGAAAAGGTTTTTGTGTTCGAATCAACTGAAAACTGACTCAGATTTTTGATTTATCTTTACTTAAATCCTTGTAATTTTGATTACTTTTTTGCAGACTCACAAATACAAGTCCCGTTTTTTCGGACTAGATCAACTCACAAGCACACAGTCCGCGTGGTAATAAGCGCCACTACAGCGTCATGACATCACAAGAGTATCACTATATATATATATATATATATATATATATATATAATATAATAATATAATAATATAATAATAATTTCACTGCCTCTATCTAGAACACAGCAATGCGTACACTGCTATTAGGCGGTAGAAATAGGTGAGAGCGAGGTACCTACCAATGCAGACGACTTTTGATTGAGGTCTACCTTAAGTTCTTAATTGATTTATTAGATAGGAATATTAGTCCATATTACCGCAAAATAATGTAGGTAGTTTTGTATTAGTGTATGAAATTCCAAATTCTGGTGCGATCGTTTCTCAACCCTTTCGTAACAAACATACATATTTTGTCTTTATGTTAGTTACATATAGTTGATTATTTACAAGTGTATGTATACACAGATGTGGTATCAGAGTGCGTGGGCACGGTGCCGCCACACGCCTATTCAATTTAGGAAATACGACCTCATAACGGCCCCGATGGCAAACGGTTAGAACGCTTCCGTCGTCAGACACCTGTATTTTATGATATTCATTATTTGAGCAGAACCAAAATGGCTTAAACCATTTAATTCTAACAAATAAACAAGTATGGTCCACCCCAAATTTATTGCCAGTGGTATGAGTGTTTAATTGAAACGAAAATCAATAATGGCTTCCTCGCTTAACACGTTAAAATTATGTGTTGCTTCTAATTAACTTGATTAATACAATCATTCTAATAAACAGTAGAATTATAATCATCATTAGGTAATACATGTATGTACATACATTAATTAATTGATATACATAAATGATTGTCGTCCATAATTATTTTAGATCATACCTAAATGTTTATAAAATAATGTTTCACGGTGAACTACGGTAAATAAATTAGTTTTACTACTCGACGCTAGATGGCGCTAGTAGTGCACAATATACTTGCGGGTTACATTGTCACATGAATGTGTGAATGTCGACGAACAACACGATATCGATGGAGTTGTAATTAAACATCTTATCAGCGCCAAAAAATAAATATTTTAGTACTTTGTTAGTTAAACGAGACCGGTGACAAGACTTCCCGCAATTATCTACAGTGGTAGGTATCTATTTTAAATGAATAATTTGAACCTAGATTTTGTACTAACTTACTGATGCTATAAACCTATTGTGTGTAAACATATTTTATTTTTATAAACGTTTATATATGAAAATATATTATTGGTTTCATAAGTACAAAAATGGTAAAATATTTTGAAAGCGTACGAATTTACTAAATGAGCACCTAGTAATGAAGTCCTTAAGATAATATCACAATACCTACAAAGCGATGTTCGGTCGGGAGGATCGCTCATTCATGTCGAGAGGTCGATAACGGCGTATTTATAACAACACGAGTTATTAACGTCACATTTGTACGCGTCCATTTTTTACAAACAACCTTATCTTATTTCGCCTTTTTTATTTTGGAGCAATAGTAGATACGCAGATACGCTTAGTTTATCTTCTTATTTTAGGTATTTACGAAAATAAAATCGTAATTAGTGATATGACTAATCACAATTACTTTCATTTCATTTATTTGATATTTGTAATTATTATTACATGAGTTTATTTTTTTGAAAGTCAAGTATTCATGTACTACAAGTAGAGTACTGCCGCTCCGTACTAGATGGCGCTACTCGTTGCGCCTTTCTTTGGTTCATTCAACAGTTTTGTATCATTTTCAGTTTTTATATAACCAGTGATTTTGTTAAATTGTTAATGGTAATTATGTAGTTATATACTACTGTACAATATAATAACATTTCAAATACGAATGTTTTGTTTAAAATAAATTTACACATAACATATAACAACTAAAAGTAATAAGTAGTTAGTATACACCCGAAACAAAGAGAAGTGGGACATCGCAGGCGCCTTTGTACAACGTATTTATCTGTAGGTAGAGCGGACGGAACACCTACACTCGCCGCCTATCGCGCATTAATGTGCGCACGGGCAGAGTGCGTCCGTTAACCGCCGATAAAAAACCTACGACACGCACACACGCTCGCTCCCGCGGCTTCCTATTGCCGATAACAACAATTATACCACGCACACCAGCGCGCGGCCCCGCACAACGACGCACAGATAAGTAGATTGTAGATCGTTCGGACGGGTTGGTGATTGGTTGCACCTGTCCACCGTGGGAGGGGACACGCTACAAAAATGTTGGGACACCGTGCAGATTGCGCGGAGTGTTTAGACGCCGGCGTCAGACTTGTCGCCCGATTTACTCGTGGAATTGGTCGGCATCGCCAATACCGTTGCGGTGCTCAAGTCAACGCGGTATATTTAGGCAGTAACAACATTTAATCTTCAATACTAGATAATTCACGTCCTAAATGCCTGAAATGAGACTAAGACATTTCTGGTCGAATTTTTGAATATAAATGACCTGTGTTATCCTAACTATTAGGTATTTTCATAGTAATACTATTTATCTATGTGTTTATGAAAGTTTTCCATTGTTCAACTAGAACAGCTACTCAAATGTATCGTCATTATGGAGAAAACACGAATGTGACGCGTGTCCAGTATATTGTGTGCAACATGACCAAATGTTCATTTAGTTAGTAGTTTACTAGTTCGTATTAGAATTAAACGTAAATAGACTCGTGATCACATATTGTATACTTATTTCCAAATCTTATTCCCCTTTCTTTTTAACATTTTTGCATATATATCGTCCAATAAATAAGCCTCAACTTCAGATGTTCAAACAGAATACCTATATAATTTTTAATACCAATTAAGAAGCCAATGGTTACTTGTCCGTCACCTATGAATAAGCGTCTAACAATGGGTTTTATTAAAAATATCTGCGGTCACAAACACTGCGGCTATTTTTAGCATTTGTTTACAAGTGAAGTGGTCGATAGAAAACGCAATACAGAGTTTCATCAAGTTAATAATTAATATTGTTACTGTAATTCCATAACCGCAAAATTATACAGCGCACCTCGTAACTTGACGGCGGAGCCTTTGACCGGCGATGTGTCACGAGGGAGGTATCTCTCTACAAATGTAATTATTCCAGCTCACCTCTGATTCAGGCGTGGAGGTGAAATGGCAAATAAGAGCAACCACACGAGTGATTCACTCAATGAATCACCGATAGCGTTAGTGACACGAAATTATGAGAAATAGATTCACGAAATACTGTTCTCAAAACTCGATTCACTCGCATCGGTACAGGTGCAGTCGATTTGCTCCACAAACAAGTGATTAGTGTACCAACAAGACTGTCGGTCCTGAGAAGTGTTTGCATTGCGACTAAGAAAGCGCGAGCAATTATTCACACACAAACACAAATCTATCGAAAAGTTAGAATACCTACACGATGGAATAGTTGCAACAAATTGAAAAATTAGTCAATATAAATATTTGATTATACAAAAGTGTTTATGATTAGGCCTAATGGAATAAAAGATATTAAGATTTTGATTTTGTTCAAATCTGTTCGAAAATGACATAATATGTCGGTGAATTGTGAGTATTAAAAGTGAACACATATTAATCATAATATTTTTCTCATCACTTGCGTTTACGACATTAATTGCTTGACGAAAATCAAACGCGACATTCTATCGCATCGTAACAATTTCGTTTCTTAACAACACCCTAAGAAGTGAATCCGACTATATCCACATCCGAAACGTTCCCGGTCACGATCGACGCAGTCTCGAATGTCCACAACTCATCATCACCGCAGTCTCAGTGAACATTAGTACTCGATCGACGGACAAACATGTGCACTGTACTTGCATGTTCTCTGTTATTAAATACACAACACAACATGACTAATGTTTTATTATGTTACCTACAGCCAATATACCTAACGTTTGAATTAACATTCATCATTATTTTTTACAGCTCCAGGTAGTGTTTTCGCGTTCTAAGCTCAGTTGTTTACAGAAACATTAAATTATTTCTAGGTGGGTGAATTTGTGCAATGTCTTGCAGGTGACGAACCACCCGCCATCACCATAACCATGATGCACTCGCTTTAGTTACTGACAGTTATTGTTGTACGTTTTGCTTATTTCACTTTGGCTACAAAATTTTGAAATCGCTGCACATGCCACGTCGACCGTACCGAGAGATATCAATCCGCCGTGAGTTATCTCGAATGCGATTGAGCGGTGTATAGAACGCACAGACCGACAGAGATCGCGATCCACTGCAGACAGGCGGCACACTCAAAGAAGGAAATAAAAGTGAAGGGAAGAAAAAAGCAAATGAATTAAAACAACATAATCATTTACGGTTTAAGACGGCGAAACCGAGCGGGCTCCCCTCGACAAACGAAAGTTCTTTCAAGTCTATGTGTACCTGTGCCCGATACTCGAGTGGATGAATTATGTCCCCGGAGACGAGGGGCGCCAGAACCACGTTATTTCTAATGAAGTCGTGCTCGAGTTTTATTTTTAATGCCGTCGAGGTGATTCCATTCTCACCTGCACCCGCCAAACTTTGGGGGGGGGCACTTTAGTTAACTTTCAAGTTCACTTCGCACTGGAATTCGAAAGTTTTCCGAGTTTAACATAAGGATGGCGGGGAGACAAATTCGGAAAAAAATAATGGACAGCGAGTGGGTTACAAATATATAAAGGCAGAGACGCAAATATATAATGGAAGAGGCAAATAAAAACAAAAAGAAAGGAAGCTTACTTAAGGCCGCGAGCCGCCTGGCCGAGGTGGTCGACGTGGGGACCTGCTTACTCCTCATGTCCGCCAGCCAACCGGCCGCCAAGCATTCGTACAAACCGCCAACTCCCATAAGCGCGCTGTGCACTTTCATCGAGCGACACCTCTGTTCCACTCACTAACGCGCACTCGGAGACGGACAACGGTATGAACGCGGGCACAGTAGCGGGTAGTCACTCACATCGGCAGGCGCCCCACACGTTGGCCAAGCTCCACAGCCGGTACGAGTAGCTGTCACCATAGCAGCCGAACATCTCATCGGTTCTCGCGACCATGGCCCGCGCGCGCGGAGACGTGTGAGCGGCGGCGCGGCGCGCGGCGGAATGAGCCGGCCCGCCTCTCGCCCCGCCCCACGACCCCACCGCCGGCGCCCCACACACGCCACCCCCGCGCCCCGCGCGCTGTCTCCACCACACCACCGCACCACCCCCCTCGCCACGGCTATACTTAATTAGTACAAGAGACGTCCACTGCGCCGCGCACCGGCCCTTTCTTATTTATTTTACACTTATGTTATCAGCTTTCAAACATTAGTGACAAGTAAATGTGCTACACTCGCGTGGCGCCGCGGCGGGTCCTCTGCGGGCTCTATCTTTCTGTGCCCACTGGCCCTTCATGACAGCATTTGCTCGCTCGTACTGGCAGTTCACGTTTTGTTAAACGTAATGTTATAACAATCAGATCATTTCTTTTAACTCTAGTATTAAGAATTATACTAAACGAAAATTACAGGCTTGTTAGTTAAAAAACAAACCCTACAGAACGTAGAAATAGTTCTCTTTTATCGAACATGAGTGTAAAATAAATATGTATCAACGAATTGAAATTCGTGAGCAGCTACATCGTCTCCACCTATGCATTGTTTATTTACATACTGTACTCGATGCTCCACCTTCTTTAGCTACCTGTCTCTATCTCTCTATCTAGCGGCGGCTAACTCGGTCAAATATTGATAATAAACTTATCGCAGTGTACGTTTCTTAATACATATGTATTGGTTATATACTGCGTTTCACTATCAATATTGTTCCTCTATTTCAATCTAATGCATTTTTGTAATTACTTGTTTTAGATTTAATAAAGAATGAATATTTAAATCATAATAGATAATCTTTATAATAACGAATCGCAGTCATTGGTGATATTCTCAATAGAACGAGGTTAAGTTTAGCTTTTGGTCGCTAGATGGCGCTAAGCGTCGCATTGCACAGACGTCACGGTGCCGTCGACTGCGCTCTACGCTAAATTAGATGTTTGTTATTATTTGTGTTAGTAGTTTTGTATAATTGTTAATATGCTCATCAATAAATACCTACAGATAGTGCAGTATTGTTTTAAAGTTATAATGACGGGCCCGTAGTTTGGTTAACTCTAATTTGTGTTTATATACTTAAATGTGAGTAGGTACCTACATGTCGTTATTTAATCGTCGTTGACAACATTTATTCTAACGTAATGAGCAGCAATAATTATAATAATAATAACTTTATTCAACAACAAAAGGAAACTAAGTTTTAAAATTAGTTTTCTAAATTAGTTAATATAAATGATAATATAATAATTTGTACATATTGCTCATATATTTTTTAGTATATTTAAATAAAACTGTGTTTCAGAATTTCTTGGACGATTTCTATTGGAATATTTTTTTTCTTAACTTTTATGTAAACCTTATATGTAAGTTGTAAATTTATATGAAGTTATTACTTAAATACTTTGAAAATTTTATATTTTATTATATTATATTATTATTATATTATTTTTATTTTATTATATTATAGTATTTGAGTTTCCCAAATCACCAGTCATTATTTTGACAGGATCCAGGCACGATTCCCAGCATTGAGGTATCAAACTAAATTTTTGTTATTTTATTTTAATCATGTTATTTTGAGACGAGTTTTATATATATTTTTTGGGTTTGTTTGTGTTTCAGCAACCATCGTCGAAAGTGAATATGTTTGTAGGGAGGATTTATTTGTAAAAACATAACCATATTGGGTGTATTCTCATATAATTTATCTAATAAGACCATTAAATCGAACAGTGTTAAACTATCAAAGAACTACCGCATATGATTTGGGGTAACGTTGGAATAACAGCTGCCAATAGATGGCGCCACAAGTCCATCGGCGGCGTCTATGTTTACGTGGGCCTCAAGTTTACTTTTAAAGATAAAATTTAACTTGATTATGATAGGTATTTTATCCAGTCAGTGTTACACAGATACTGATGATAGTCATTTGTTTTAATAATAACAAATTATAGATGCTGATTTAATATATAAATAGTCTTATGTACTTTTACTAATTTTTCCTTTGTTCGTATCATAATATCTCTTATCGGAGGTCCACTTTTGGACAAAGGTCTCCACAGAGAAGGAAGGAATTTCGCCCGTAATTGCCACGATTGCGGGATGCTGCTGCTCATCCCCACTCTATGCATTTGAGCTACATTGTTTCTGATGTATATCCCATCCCGCCCTTTGTCGATTATAATACCTCAGTCGCTTCTTACGACACCTGGTACAGGCGAGAGTACAATTCTACTTTGACGGTACCCCCCTGCATTTTTCGTATACGTTCTTCTGAACTACAGATCAATTCGTTAAAGCAATTCTTTCCATTTAGATGAAAGTGGATCCGTAATTTATTGGGTTTCAAACCAAAGCCCTCATTAGGTCTTGCTACATTATCGAGGTTGTCAATGATCACGAAACTTTTCTGTCAGTTGCTTGAACGGATTTTTGCTGTAATGCTATAGACAAGTACTAAAACAAAGTTTGAAACAAAATTCCGACAACATTTACTCATTCTAGTTGTAAAAATTAAATATTAAGTTATTAAATATAAGGTCTCTGTTCATTCTAAAATGATAAACAAATACATAGTTGTCCCGGCGGCGAGCGCACCAGCGCGCCTGCCAATTCCTGTCAAAGTTAAGCAACGATGACTCGAATCAATGCGGCCTTTGTCCTGGGTCGTTGATGGTCGCCACTATGAACGATAACTAAGAAAAATATAGCGGTTTGTGACAGACGAGTATTTATTTTAATATTTTCTTATATGTCCGCGTTTTTTACTTATTACAAAACTCCTTTTTAACGGCTTTAAAAGTTTATTCTTTATACATTTCGTTTCGGTTAACTTGGGACAACCGTTCCTAAGATGTTTGAGTACGAGTTTTATGAAAACCTTTTTTTTGTCTATTTATTAGGAATGGCAGATCTGAGAATATTTTAATAATTTCTATCTTATCTAATGCATAATTTTGATTTAATTATAAGTATAAGTTTTAATTTTCATATTAATTTGGTTCAGGTTTCGAGTTGTTCTATCTAAATCGATTGATGATTTGTTTTTTTTTTGGTTATAATACTGCTTTTTTAGTTAGTAACTTAGGTTTAAAAGTTTATATTATTAACCAAAATTTAAAGACAAAGACAAGTAAAAACTGAAGTAGTTTTAAAATTGTATAAAATATGTACCCGTACTCATATTTTTATTACAAATTAATAAAAATATGAGTACGAGTTATAAAACGCTACAAATTTTATGTCTAGATTGTTCAGTTTGAAGCTTCGATTTTGCAACTGCAATAGAAATTGCCGTGATGTGGCAACTATCAAAAGGAAAAAGAAGCATTGAAGTTAAACAACTAGATGTGTTATTTTAATTTGAAACGTCTGTGTTTCTACATAGACAGCAGGTGGTGGTGACTTTTGACGACCTGTATTCTCAGAAACTCCATATTGGGCGTGAAAAAAAAGGTTATTAATTCTACAGTCAACTAATATTGACCCTAAAGTTGCGTGAACTCTTCTGCAATTGTCTGGTCCGATTCCTATTTTACTTCAATAAGTTATGTATTCGCAACATTGTATACAATAAAAAAATAAATTAATACTATTATGCAACTGCGGACTTAATAATGGGATAGAGTTTATATTTTACACTCTGTGGTTGAATGAGGAATACCGTCGGAAACTGTCGCATTTTAAATGGCACGTGGCACGCACGTGGGCACCGCACCTAGAGCGGACGGAGGCAGATCACCGACTTTGGCTACTATTACGTATTCCGTATCTACATGAAACAAAGCAGTACAGAACCGAAACGACCTCATTTTTAGGATTAAGACCAGGCCGATTAGTGTCTTCTCAATACATTTTCTACACAACTCAGCTTAAACTTAATGAAGGTAATAGAGCTATCTATTGTGAAATTTTGACAGATTCATAACAATAGCCATAATCTACAGTTCGAAATAGACCTCCCCAAGATATCGGAGTTTCTGCTCATAAAAGCCGCGCTGGGCAGGCGTGGTGGTTCTCTTGTAGGTATCGATGTGTACTTTGTATTACCAAAACTTATTACTTCCTTGTTATGACAAACTCCACAATTGATGTATTTAAAATGGCTTTTTCTCTGATGCATTTAATGCTCAGTTTATAAGTGCTTATTTATTTTTTTATGTTTTACTATTTTACTGATACAATTGCCCAGCAAGTGATGCTAACTCTTCTTTCTAGTTCTTTACTTCCTGTACTATAATGAATACTAGGTTTCTGTAGAAGTTTGTGTTCCTCTTTATAAAAATTCAGATTATGGAAAAACAATAATGCGTTATTCTGTCTACACAGTAAAATTACTAAAAGGTTTTAAATTTGATATTTATATTAAACTAAGAATCCCTGAGTGCATTTTTTTTACCTCCGGGGCCTTCGATCGTCGTGGATTGTGAGGAGCGTGTTCGGGTCGCGATGTACTTTTGTATAGTAATTCAACTTACTTAAATCATTTCACTACATCGACGTTTTATTATTCGTGGCTTGGATTTCAAGATTATTAAACAGTTTTAGCAATAAGTAATATTTTATATATATTTTTTTTATATAATAAAGTTAACAAAATTCTCATATTTACGTGGTGTTTCTACTTTTTGTGTAAATAAAGATCAGTAGAAAAATTAAGTACCCATCATCATCATCATCATTGGCTCACTTCGGCCGCTTTGGCCGCAGGTGTTGTGGCATTCCCGATTACGTCTTCGCGACGGGAATGTTGCTACCAAGTCGGTTCCGATACCGCCTCCGATACCGGTCGCCTCTTAGAACACCTAGTACAGGGGTATTATACTCTGCCGGTACCACAGGGAAACTAAAGTTTAAAATATTATAGAATGACATACACCTTTGCCTATGGTACAGATTGCAAACAAGTTCCAATATCGGAAGTCCATGAATAATCACCATAATACTCGGTATTATATACCTCACTCTCCCCTATTTCTACCGCCAAATAGTAGTATTCGCATTGCTGTGTTCCGGTCTGATGGGTAAGAGAGAGAGAGTTAATTTACTAAACGTAGTGTGGCTCAATCCTCAACGCCCTACTGATATCCTTGCAATATTACGAGCACCTATAGGTTGTAGTAACGCTTACTATCACGCGGACTGTACGCATGTTTGTCGACCTGGTGTAATAAAAAAAAACACACAGAATAAGAAAATGTAAAGTAACCATTAATAATGATTTTTTTATAACACGTTATTTCCGCAATTGCGGTATAACCACAGCTTTCACATGACGTGTTGAGGAAAAAGGTAGCGCAGGAGCGGTGCAGTTATGGGAAAAACGTTATCAGAATCCACCTTACCGGCGACGCCAGTTGGCCGGTTGCGAGGAACCACACAATTACGCGAAGTCTATCTCGTTTACCTCAAATTAGCCAAAGCAGCTGTGAGTGGACATCTATAGAAGGCAATTAACGTATAAACAAACATTTAGAGGACAATATTAACAATTAAATAAATTAATTATTTTATGACTTAATCATCCATTATTTAACGGATCAAGTGTTTGACGACATTCAATAAAAAATACAAATACTTGTTTTGAGAAAGATAACTCAATATCTCTCGGGCAGGACTCGGTATGCAGGATCTCTTCAGGACTTCTAAGATCAGTCTATCACGATCTTGAAAATAAATATCAAGCAATGTCTAAAGTGTGAGAATTATGCAATGAGCATTATGCAATTATGAAACGTGAGACAGAATGATTAAACTTTTTTCTATTGAATATTATCTTCATTAAAAAACAATCAATGCACAAAATCTGTATTGTTTTATAAAGTAAACTGAATCACCCAGCGCATTGCGG
>JACJUM010002878.1:387749-412937 GCA_020976665.1 Heortia vitessoides
GGCGCACAAGATAGTATCACTACCATCTTCGCAACAGGGCCTGTTAATGATATAATAAGATAAACAAGAAAATTGCACAAAGCTGCCTATAATGCAAATAATTTACATGTATAAGAGAATGTGTGTCAGTATTGGTTTACGACCAACACTCAACTGCCAGATCCATTTGCAGAAATCGTAATCTGGTTTACAATTGGCTCCATCACCACGTGGCATCGAATGCGAGCAATGCCGACCACAGCTATGCCGAACCGTACTACCGCTACCACCGAACGTGTTTGGCATCGGCCAACATCTACAAAATTATTCGATATGCCTATGTGAAATTTCAATATAATTCGGTAACTTATATCGAAACCTTGGGTTTAAGCTATTTACATGCTACATTGGTTCACTGTCAAGCTGTGAAAGCGTAATATAACAAACATACTTTTTCGAATTTATAATATTAACTTAAAGTATAATAATTTTTTACTCTAAGTTTATTGTTACCCTACTCACACCTATTTCTACCGCCGAACAGCAGTGATCGCATTGCTGTGTTCTCATCTGAAGAGTGAGAGAGGCAGTGAATTTACTGGGTCATGTAGCGTAATATCCTCAAGTCACGAGGTTAGCTACGCGTTATTGATATCCCTGTGATATTACGAGCGTCTATAGTCTGCAGTGACGCTTACTAGCACACGGACTGTATGCTAGTCTATCGACCTGCTTTAATAAGAAAATGGTGTTGACAATCAATTAACTAACTACGATATTACTAATAATAATAATAATGTTGTCACAATCAAGGCTTTATTTTTTTCTGTCGAGGTAGGCTTTTTATGACTGCCCACAATCAACGTGGGTGGACAATCTGTGAGGGTGTCGTCATGGTCAGCAGATTATTTTTCTAAAGGAAAAAATTCTCAGAAATAATAAAATAGCCTTCAGATAATTTATTCCATTTCCATATTTACCCTTACGTAGCCCAGCGTTGGCTGCGTAAAATTCATAACTACAACAATGAATAAACAACTCACTGGTTTGAAAGATTGTTAAGAAAGTCTTGTGTAAAAGATGAGACCCACTTAGTAGAAATCTTAGAACTGTACGGTGGTGTGTAACTTATTTTCCTAACCTATTAATGTTTAGACTTGGTATCAATGAATAAAGGTACCGAAGTACGTACGTCACAAATTCACGCCGAGCCCAGAACTGCCATTTGGCGGTAGAAATAGTTTAGAGTGAGGTACCAATGCGGTCGAAATTTGTATGACTTCTACCTCATGTAAACGTAACGCAACATAGACAAAAATAATATAAGTTTAATCGTCGGTGTTCTAAAATAGATTAATTATGAAAGATATTGTGTTATTTATATGTTCTTAAAAAATATTATATAAGCTATAGAAAGTCCACTGCTGGAAGTAGACATCCCTTAAATAGACAGACAAAATGAAACTTTGCGACAAGAATGCTGCTACCCGTTCCTACCCTATAGTATTTAAGCTGTGCTGTTTTGGATGGATTCATCGCAATCTGTCGGTTCCGGTCCCTTAGTCACCTCTTACGACACAACGTACAGAGATTCTTCTGTAGCAATTCAGAATTATAATGAAAGATTGTATATCAAGATTAGCGTTTAATTGTAAGTATAATTGTCCTTTTCGTAAGAAATCTTGTTGCAATTTCTGTGTGAAAGTGTTTGCGTATATGTGCCAGTGCAGTGGGGGGTTGCAGCTGCTCGCGGCCCGCAGCCTGTCTCGACATCGCCGATAAAGATCCTGTAGGTGGGATATCGCAGCCCGCATTATTACGCCTCACCTATTATTACGGCCTTTTGTACAACCAAATAATTTCGGGTCCCTGTAGACTGGACTATAATATAACTGGATAGTTTAATGACTGTTTGGAGGTATTTCACTAGAAATTATGATTTATTTCATAAAATGTTTAGACATAGAACGCAAGTTGTTGGAGATGTGTTTTTCGAAACAGAAATATGCAAAAAAGTAAGGTTCTGTCTTAAATAAAATTTTAGTTGTTTCCTGGTGACGAATAATATACTTAGTTTGTTGAAAAATTATAGAAGTCTAATTATGAAGCCGTTAAAAACAGTTTTAATCTGGTATCTCATTACATTTTAATGCAGGTAAGTAATATCAAGGTATGGTTTATATTTAAGTATGCAGACCGCAGGGGATACGGAATTAGCACGGCAATATTCATAAAATAGGGTTTATTATTAAAAAATTTAATTTCGTTGTATATATGAGAGGTGTTGTGAATACTCGCATGCGAAAGTAAACATATTTTGTAGCGCAGGACGAACTCTTGCGAAACAGACTGGAGTCCAAAAGGCGGCCATTCCACTTTTCCAATATTCAAATTTAACTACAAAAAAAATTAAATAGTAATGGTAATTTATTCACTACTATATTGATAAAAAAAAACTGAGTAATATTTACCATATTACTCAGTTTTTTATCGTATCAAACTTAAGTTTTTTTTACAGATCCGCGTCCGCATCCACGGATATGAAAAACAATGCATCAGCAACATCCCTGGTACATATCATAATTTCGTATCGGACGATAAGTCTGATGTTTTGTCAGAAAAAAAAGAATATTGGAAAAGTTACTAATTTATTGAGTAATGACTGTCAGAACTTACAAATCGTATCGACCACACATTTCGTTTTATAATTAGACTCTAGATCAAAACAGTATGTAGCAAAGTTGTTTTGAAGGAACGTCGGCGAGCCTGTGCAATTGACGCTCGGGTCGCCGATAGGGCGAGCGACAGGCAGCGTGTTCTGTGACGCGGACATCATTCAGACTTACTGTTTGTTTACTCGATTTAAATCAATGTCTCACTTGGAATCGAGCTAATTATGTATCGCATAGTACTCCTGGTTGCCATTAACTTATATAATGCTACTAGGTATCATCATACCAGCCATTGAAAGTCCACTACTGGAAAGAGGCTCCTCCAAGAAAGAAGGGTTTTTGGCCGTAATTGCCGCGTTTGGCAAACGTGTTGGCAATCGCAGAACGCAGCTTTGCTATGCTATGGATGCTACTGCCCCGCCTGGGTCATTCAAAGACTGCGCTCTGCGATTGCCAACACCCTTGTCCAGCGTGGCAATTATGGGCAAATTCCCTCTTTCTTCGGGAGCCTTATGTCCAGCAGTGTTAAGAAATTCATTTTAAAAAATCTAGCTTAGTTTACTAACCTTAAAATTATTATTGAAATTTTTATTCAACAATAATTGTTATTCAATAAAAAACATGAGCTTCATTTATTATTTTTATCATTTTATAACATTTTGTTCTAATAAACGATTAATTTATTAGTTATCCTTTGGCAGCAACTCACGAACGTTTGAATTAAATATTACATTACAGACTATGTAACTGTGACATTTATTATGTCAACGAAAAGTGCGATCACAATCTTCGCTTAGTATAATAAAAGTAACAAAAACTTGCGCGTATCTCCCATCGGGGTGCACGGCGACTATCGATTACCTTCTTCGGCCCTGACATACAATCCTTGCTGCTTCAACAACCATTACTCTCTGCACACTTTATTGCCTGCCGAACGAAGACTGAGCTAGACATTCTCGGAAAAATTCTTCAATTTTGATAGCGAATGTCCTCCGACTTTTCTAATGGGAGCCATTAGAAAAGTCGGAGTTAACCTTAATCTAATAAACTATCAACATATCTTTATTTCTTTTTGTGCTTTTACAATAAAACCATTTCAATTGCCTGTCCTATGTGTGTGTGTGTGTTTAAAAGTTCGTGCGTAAATTTCAATACCGTTATTAAATAATTTTTAACACTTCTTCAGTTTCCGAATAAATGCAATTCAATAAAATGTACGTGATGAGTTCTTGGACCCATGGATTCCATGGACCTATCTATATTATAAAAACTACATAATATAATACAAAGTCGCAGTCTTCCCACTGTCTGTCTGTCCCTATGAATGTTTAGATCTTTAAAACTACCAAGGGACAGTGATGCGTATTTTTTAGAGATTTCTAAAGTGATGTCGTAAATAAACACATTTTTACCGTCTACTTTTTACTGTCTACCGGTCTACCGAAAAAAATCTTTCTTTCCGTTATTTAACCTAATTGCGCCCGTGTGAATCTGGAGCCGAGTGACTCGATGTACGTGGTTACAAATCTTTGGACCAAACTAATTAAATATATATACATACAAAAACACTTACAAATTTAAATGTATACGTATCCTATAAACAAATGAAAAACCAAACCCGTTGACATGACTATCGGCAAGGGCCGGCGATACCGGTAGATGCTATCGGGCCGGGTTATCGCTGCCGGCCGGCGGTGTGCCGAAGCCGCGGTGACGGATGGCGGCGATAGTGGGCCCTCTGTCGTTGGTTAATCTACGGCCAGATATCAGTGCTCAGATTTTTGTTATCTTAAAGTTTTTTGTGTTTACTGGAGAAAAACGAACGTCGTACATGATTACATTGTCGTCTTATATAATATGTTTGTTTTAAAAGTATTATTTGGGTTATACAGACATGTGTCTCTTACACTTCAAACCGTGAAGAGAGCAAACGGGATATATGCACTTTTTTAAGGCTTAAGTTATATATTTGCCGTTTGGTACCGGCAGAGTAGAATAGTACCTCTCTGTGTACAAGGTGTCGTAAGAGGCGACTAAGGTATCGGAACCGACAGATGGCGGTATATCCATCCGCAGTAGTGTAGCTCAAATGCACAGTGCGGGGTTGGGCAGCAGCATCCCCGTCGCGAAACCTACGTTCTGCGATTGTCAATACGCTTGAAAATTATGAGCCAATTTTCCCCTTTCTTGGTGATGAATATGTCCAGAAGTGGACTTCCAGTGGCTGATATGATAGATGATGATAGTTTTATACCTACATTATAAAATTTATCGAGATCACTGTATTGTTAAGTTCATCTTCAAACACATATCATATCGACTGATTAATTATAAATTGGATGATAACGAGTCCCCAAATGGACATAGACTTCCCCTAGATAGGACATTGTTGCCCTTAATTGCCGCGCTGTGCAGGTGTAGTTGCAATCGCAGTACCCAACTTTGTGATGAGGATGCTGCAGGTCATTTCCGCGCCGTAGTATTTAAGCTGCGCTGTTCCGGATGGATATTACCCCGTTTGTCCTCAGTCGCCTCTTACAACACCTGGTACAGAGAGAGGTACTATTTGACTCTGCCGGTACTCCACGGCTATTTTTATTACTAAGTTGGCAAATAAACATCTTCGTAAGGTACAGGCGCTCGTGTCCTCAGTTAGATAGCACTAGCGTGTCACTCATAGTGACCCCAAATTACCCAGTAATTTCAACGCAAAGCAGTAGAAATTGGTGAGAGTGAGGTAGCAAATCAGACACCCGTTATATGAGGCCTAACTCTAGTGGTTTTAGTATGGATCATTTATCATACCCAACGCGGCAATTTGGAAACAATTCCCCTTTTTTTGGGAGACATATATCCAGTAGATTGACTTGAATTAGTGGATTCGTACGGAAACTTAACAGGTTCAGCTTCAAGAAAGAAGTAAATTGCCGAGCCCCTCAGTAAGGCTGCATACGGAAAACTGCGAGACATCTTCTCGGCCGACATACCTTAGCATGACAAGTCGATAGTCTTTAAACAATATGCGCTACCAGTAGCAATAACATGTTAGATGGAAACGTGGTCACTCACTTCGAGCCTTATTAGCCAACTTAAAGAAAAGAGTAATAAGGAGATCGATAGTTTGTAAAAGAACCAAAGTTACTAAGCTCAACAGATAATTATGTTTAAGTAGCAATAGAGAGGGCACATAGCATGCAGGTCCGACAACTGATGGTAGTACTTTCTGAAAAGGACAAACGTAGACAGACGATCTGACTAGAACCGCTGGATCGCGCTGGATGTAGGCTTCATACATGCAGTTCGATTTCAAATCACTTTCCGAAGTTCATGACCAGCAGTGGATTACCTAAAGCTAAAGATTTTGTTTAAAATTAAATGGATAAAGTGCGCGGTACCCTAATAATTTTTATAAAATAATAGTAGCTAAGTTACTGGTGGTGTTAACCAGCTTCGTTTGCCAAAAAGTAGGTACCCCCATAATCCGCTGGTCCGCTGATAAGTACAATCGACGTTTATCTGATTCCTAGATCAGCACGTGCTGATATAATATAAGACGCACATCATCATACCTGGCTATTGAAAATCCACTGCTAAACATAGGCCTCTCCAAGAGAGGAAATTTTTTGCCCGTAATTGCCGCTCTGGCAATCGCAGAGCGCAGCTTTCCCGACGAGAATGCTACCCATCCCCACCCTGTGCGTTTGAGCTACACCGTTTTACTACACAGCTATTGGTTGCACGTGTTATTTCTACAAAAAACATTAAAGGTATGGGCATAACAGGTATTACGCAATCACTAGTAAAACCGGTGCACAATGACGTAAAAGAGATTTGTCACTGTCAATTGGCTACGGCGAATAGTTCTTCCTTCCGACAATTGAATAAAACAAAAAGTACGCACCGGATACAAATTTGTTTACCCAAAAAAATTGTCTAAATCCTTTGTTGGTGTTGTCACATGTGCATCATTGTGTCGACCTGAGGAGTTGGACACATGGTCGCCACCCGTCCGACCGACCTGCCAACAATCGCTAATTGTCCTAGCTTTGATTTTCGGGCCTGAACCAAACGGGCATTCCAACCGTGTCTTTCGCTGCTGAAAATAAAGTGTATTTTAGCTAATACTAGCCGTAAAGTTAAACGTGCCGAGTTGCTGCCATATGGTCTGAAAACGTATTGTCAATAAAAAGTGTCAAAGTAATAGATACTATTCCGTACCTTTGTCTGCAAGTGCAGGAAACAAAAGAATAAATCGGCTTTGTGTAAATCGCACTTCATCGGTGTTTGTCGTTAATTGATACGGTCACCTCGCAAACATCTGGCAGACCTTGGTGCCGGTGCACCAGGTAGGTGCGCCGGTGCAACCGTGCCTTCTCAATGGTTTTTGTATGAAAGCCCTATGAATATATACGACGTTGTGGGCTCGAACATAATACCTGTAATAAATCATGCCCTTGAAGATACAATACGCAATTTTAACATGTTTATAGACATATTTATCAATGAAACATTTTGAACAAACTACCTTATTAAATTGTAAAACATTGTATTGCATTTACATTTACTTACCGATTGTTATTGACACGAGCAGTTTCGGATAATTTGGACGAATAACTGAAAACATTTGTTTAGGCCGGGAAAACCATTCCTTTAAGTGTATGAAAAATTGAAAAACAAAATTATTATTTTTTTTATTATTCATTTATTCAATAGGTCGAAGACTTGAGTATGTGGTAGCTTTTAAAAAGTAAGTAACAGAAATCTCGTATGATGATTTTAATCCAAATAAGATAAGGTTTTTAAACCAGTTGTTATCTAATATTTTTTACTTGTGTTTATAACTCATATCACAATACTGAAATTGATTATACAAGACGGGAGGAATCAGAACGAGAAATTAGTATCGCTGTATATGTATAATGTTTCTTACAACCTCACTGTTACTCTGCAGTCTGAGATGCAGTGATGTCACTGCGTCACTGTTACAGGTTCGGCACACACTACAGGTGCCCAGACACGTGTCTAATTTATCTATACTAATATTATACAGCCGAAGAGTTTGTTTATTTAAACGTGCTAATCTAAGGAACCGCTGACCCGATTTAAAAATTCTTTGAGTGCTGGAACGTTTTTTTGCGTGTTGTTCTTTGAATTCTTTGACCTAAAATACCATTTATTGAAGAAAGCTAAGCCGGTCTTCAAAGCCACGGACACTGCTGAATGACGATGATATTTACAATCCCGCGGACAATATGATTGTTTTCCTTGTACGTAGAATAATAATAATGTGGCCCGCCACGACTTTGCCTAGGTTGTCGATATTGTTACAGTGGAAGTTTACAAAAAAATAATTGCCAGGCATTATACAAATATTGGGCAATAAAAAACTTCTTTTGATAATTACAAACACAAAAAAAATTAGTCAATATGGTGCAATCATTCTAGTACAGCGCGTACATACATTTTGAAGGTTCATCATCAATAATCTCCAGGTCTATACGTACTCACCTTCGAGACACGAGGTGTGGTGATGTAATGGAAGCACCATATTACATACCACAATTATCCACGTATTTGTGAACGGGTCATTTCCGCTCCTCGCGCTGATAACACGAGTACAGCTAAATTTATGATAACTGTATTTATTAATTACTATAATTAATTTACTATATATTATTGTTATCCTATATTATTTCCGCCATTGGCTGTCCACACAGGTTTTCCCAAGAAAGGAGGAATTTTGCGGATATTTGCCGCGCTGGGCAAGCGTGTTGGCAAACGCAGAGCGCAGCTTTCACGAACAGAATGCTACTGGCCACCTGTATCTTTCGGTTCTGGTAGCTTAATCGCCTCTTACAACACCTGGTACAGAGGGAGGTACTATCTTTATCTCCCGGTACCCCACGGCAATGCCTATTCTATATATATCCGGGATGCGTTTTAATATAAATAAATCCCGATAGTCACTGTACCCCTAAAATCACTATTCTACGCGGACGAAGTCGCGGGCACTGCTAGTAGTATATGCCAGGGCTGTTCGCAACACCACGTTGCTCAAAGTTGGGTAGATTTATACCAGTCATAGTGGCTTTTATACAGTGTACAGCGGTGGGTTTGTTGTAAAAACTGGGCCCTATTGTTATATTTAATGTAGTTATTAATTATAAAGTGTGTGTCGCCGGATCCCGGTTGTGACGTAGCCGAATGTCGCCCCCCCAACCGATAAGGAGGGATGCATCATGATTTATTTTACAAAATTGATTACTGTAATACTTAAGTGTAAACGAGAATAGTTTAACATTTCCCTTATTTCATCAAATATATTTATATATTACTAACTATAATTACAGATTACTGTCATACATACTAATATTCATAACTGATTATAATATTAATTATACGGTAATCTAGGATATATGTACACATGTTTTATTTTATTTTTAATTTTTTATCAAAGAAGACGTAAATAATGATAAAAAATACATTATTTTATTTATTCTTCGCTGTTTATTATATTTTATGTGGAGGCCGAGGATGACTCGCTCGCCAGAGTTTTTGAAAAAGGGAACGTTTTTACATAAAATTGGTAGGTGACATTAAGGGCATCATACAAACTTTTACATTATCCATTAAAATGTTAGGTTCCAGGAAAAATATATGTATTATATGAAACGATGGAATTAGGTAGTGTTTGTAAATTACCGCAACACTACCTATGTTGTCGCGGGCTGGCAACGCGTTATGTGGTGACATGCGGCGTTAAACGTCGCGGTACATAAACCCGAGCCACAAAACAGATAGATACAGAAGGCATCACACGTATGTATTTCACTTTTCATACCTACGCTTGGCGGTCACGCGAGCACTATCTTTGCTTATGGATTAAAAACGAACACGTATAATCACGTTGTTTGGTTGTCGACAATAAAACAGAAAGACGGAAATATAACATTAAAAAATAATCCAATATATAAATTCTCGTGTTACAGTGTTAGTGACCATACTCTTCTGAAACGGCTTGACCGATTCTTACGAATTTTTAAATTCACATTATGTAGGTCTAAGAACCGGGTATTATTAAATAATATATAAGTTTAATATCTGTTCTTCATATCCCTGAGTGAGAAGCATTGCAGTACCGGCAGAGTAGAACTGTACCTCCCACTGAACCAGAACCGACAGATGGCGGTATATCAACCCCTAACAGTGCAGCTCAAATTTACAGGGCTTACACAGGAGATTGGCAGCAACATCATCGTCGTAAAAGCTGCGCTCTGCGATTGCCAACACGCTTGCTCAGCGCAGTTTTATATAAACCCTTCAATTTCACCCTTCTATCACCATCTCCTATTTTTGAATAGTTATTTTAGTAATTTAATCATTTATATGACAGAATAACGTTCGCTGGAACTACTAGTGTTGTTATGTAAGAAACGTGTCTCAAGCAGATAGCACTCGCGCTCGTGCTGATCCCAACCGGTGCGAGGTATCGTGTAGGAGATCGGTGTCTATGCGTGTGTTGCTCGAGCGCACTCTGTACCTAGATTGACTTCTGTACGTATTTGTTTTGTGTCTCAGCATATATGCTTTATGTAGGTACTCCTTACAGACTGTATACTGTTGAATACTCGTACACCCATTGCACTTTACTCTTTGTTTTCGCTGTTGCTGAATAAATGTGTCACGAATTTGGCTTTGCCACATGGTCTTTAAATATGATTATTATGTTACGTTGTTGTGGCGCGTCAGTAAATCGTTGGCAGTTCTCCGCCATCTTGCCACGATGCTGTAGTAATGACGTTGTGCAATCCTTGTTATTTTTCCATTTGAAGGATGTTTTTATGGTTGGCAAACAAGCGCTCGGCCCGCGTAATAGTGAGCGTCATCGGAACTTATAGACTCTCGCTGACACGAAACATAGCAATCAAATCACCATCGCTATCAGTGCTTGGTCTCCATTTCTTTCGCACATTTCAACCGTGTATTCTACTTGGATTTAATTTGATATAAAAAAGGCTTGTTATAGGCGTCTTCAACCTATCTCCTTATTTATGTATAACGTAAGTAGTTTAGATACAAAAGAGTACAATATTTCAGCACAAACCAAAAATGTAGAATGACATCTGTTTTAATTAATTACAAAAGGTTATGTATGAATCATATCGTTCTTGGTTTTTTACAAACTTCCAATAAGATCTTGTCAGTCATCTAACCAAAACGTAGAGTTAAAATTTTTAAAAGTCGAATAAAAGCCTTTTAAAATGTAGTATATTATAAATAATAGATTCGAATAAAGATTTGGCATTTTGATAGAATATTTTAAAAATTGAAAACAGATATCTAGGTAACTCATGAAATAAGTTCAGGCGGAATTTTTATCGAGTTAGCGAGCGCTGGCCGAGTGCCAGCTCGCCCGAGGTGAGACGCTGACGGCTTAGCGATATTGTTTTATGAAGCAAGAATTAAAAGTTTGTGACACCACAAATAACAGGTGCGCGTTCGTTTTCACACAACTGTGTACCTACGCAGTTTCATTTGTTTGGTTTCATATTGATAGTTAGTAGTAGTTCGCAGTACTGTAACTGATAGACAAAATAATACCTTATTGTATATATATCTTATTGACTCGAACCTTGTAACGAGAAGGTAATACATCCTTTTAATTATTACATATGCCATCTTCCAAAGTAAAACGAAGCGCTACTAGCATCGAACTAGCTACTGGGCTAATTGACATACAAATAAGTCTCGATTCTATAACATCCTTTCAATCTTTCTAAAGATTTCTATAATTTAATATTATAAATCCGATTGAGTCTGTCTATTTGTTACGCTTTCACAATTCAGCGAACTTATTCTAATGAAATTTTTGACATCAATCTCAGAGAACGATGAATGTATATACATTTTAATTTATAAAAAACCAGAGGTCAAGTTTTATCTATAACAATATTTTTTAGTTGATTATATTTAATATTATTAATAAACGTGATCATCATACCAGTTGCTTACGACACCTGGTATAAGTCGAAGTATTATTCAACTTGTGTTACGGAGATCAGGTAATAAAGGAATCACAAATATAAAACGTATTTTAACACCCAGACACAGCACAAACACAAATATCACCATAAAATATTTGTTCTGGGTAAAGATTGAACCCACGACCCTTGATGCATAAGATAGGATCACTACCATCAGCTCCATCGGGTCTGTTAACTCTGTTAGTATCCTAAGGCCCATTATATTTGATAGTGATTGATATATTTTTTTAACACGTTTAAGGTGACGATTTTTTAAAATAATATTCAATATTGAAAAGCAATGAGTGCACAGGCGAAAGCACGCATCAGTTGGCGGGGGGCCAACTGTGGCAGCGGGGACACCCGCTCGCCGGGTCACGTGGTCCCACGCAAACACGCCGCGTTTATATCACTGTTCACTTAACACATTCCGTTTATTTTGTTTTCTTTATGTACTGAGACACGCTAAATTATAAGACCCGCGGTACCAGCAGAGATGTAAAGTACGTGAGGTACTATTTTGTACCAGGAGATATAAGGAGCGACTGAGTTGAGTAGATGAGAATGGTAGATTGCTAGTAAGATCTATTTTAGTGGATTCATCATCATCTATAATCATCAGTAAATAGTTCTTATCAATTAAGCGGTCATTATTTGTATTAAAAATACTTTTTTTAAAGCTTTAAAAAGCGGCAGTCGATGTCCGCTGCGCTGTCTAAAAGAAAAGGGCAATATCTTTTAATTTCAAAATAAGTTCTGATAATTAATACTATAAATATAAACATTATGTTAAAAAACCACTAATAATGTCAAGAGTTTGAAAAAGTAATAACATATACGAACCATGGAAACACATTGTGGAACTCTGAATGAGGTCGAGAAAGGCGTATTTACTTTTGACAACTTAGTCCCTCGTGTTCAGGTTAAGGCGTCGACTGGAGTCAGTTGGCGAGGCGCCAAGCCAGGCACAGGTGAGAGCTGAGATGTCCGGTACACTTAGCACGTGCCTTGGGATATCTTATTTACTTCTCACGAGTACAGAATTGTTTCATCATGTTCAAGTACTGTTATAGAATAGTCAATACAAGTCGGTCGTGTGGTACCGGCAGAGTCGAATAGTACCTCTCCCCGTAACAGACAGGTGGCGGACGGAATACCCATCTGAAACAGTGCAGTTCAATTGCTCATGGCGGGGATGGGCAGCAGCATCCCAGTCGTGAAATCTGCGCTCTGCGATTGCCATCACGCTCTCCCAGCGCAGCAATTCTGAGCTAAACTCCCCTTGTCTTCTGCTGCTGCTATGACTAGGATGTATTGTCAGTATTAAAATAAGAAATTTATCTATTATTATTAAAAGAAAAAACAATCAAAAATGGACAATATCCCCCTAAATGTCGAATAATAAACGAATAATATCTTGTAAAGATCAATTTCCAATACATATTAGAGTTTGGAAATAGTTTAAACCTCACCATTCTTCAACTTGACTGGCTTTTCCCGCAGGTAGACAGTGTTGTTTTTATTTCGTTTGGCGTTATTGATTTTTTCACCAAATAAATATTTAAAAAATGTAACGTTTAACCGAACTCTGAACATACGTTTGTAACCGTGATTTCCAACCAAAATAAGTAGGTTTACTCGCACTGATATAAAATCGAGACACCAATATGCCATCTCCTCGCAGTGAAACCATAACCAGCGGTCAATCTTCGTCCATCGAAATCTCGCTTAGTCACAACACATTCGCACGTCACAATTCCAAGACGCTATACGCAGCATATTTAGGTTAACATCAAAAAGCTCCGCAACAAAGGGCGATCAATCAGGCATATCAGCGAGCCTTCACCCCGGCACCTCGGTGTCGCGCGATAGCGCAAATAGGCTACCGATTGACGTCAGCGCGAGGTGACAACTAGCTCAGCGCACCATCTGCTCTTGTGCCCGATTGTACATTTTGTTGAACGGTTTCTGTTTGAAGCCGTGACCGAAAAACCGATCGTTGACCTTTGGTTTGCAAGCATCCCGTATCCGGTCATGGTAACGTCGGTCACAGCATCGTCAGGTTACTAAAGCGCGAAAATTATAAGACGTGCGGTACCGGCAAAGAAGAAAAGTACGGGAGGTTGAAGCCTATTCTGTACCAGTAGCCATAGAGAGTGTCAGATTGCGAGTTTTACCTTAGTAGCTTCGGCAATCGAAAATTGAACGTCCGTTGCATTTAGGTCTTTAATAAGAGAAACGCAATTTTTTGTGGTGTGATAGCATCACAAAAAATTACCTTAATTTAAATATTAATTAATTACCAAATAACATTCCAGTATATTGCTTTAACGGTGATAGGAGTGCTATCACCGTTAAAGCAATATACCTACTTAAATAAAACCTCTGTCTGCTAGTAGCACAAAAAAGGTGTGCTAAAAAAGCGTAGACGTGTTACGAATTTAGGTAGTATCGTAGTAGTATTCTAAGGTTTAGCCAGGTCTTTGTTTTTTTTATACAGAAATGACCAAAGAAGTTTGGAACATTTTTTCAAAAGGGCCTTATAGAAATGTCGAACCAAAAAGATTTCTAATAGGACCGACTGTCTACCGCCTGTATCTAATACGATTTTCGATCTATATTGGTCAAGGCTGTACTTGCCAATTAGCAATTTACTTCCACTTCAATTTGCTAATCGCCTGTGTTATGGTTTGGTTCATCAGCTCTCTTTAATATCTATTTCCTTTCTATTGAATCCAATATTGTGCTATATTTCGGTCAAGAGAACGTGGCCCATCCCTAGCCACGTAATTATCATAACATCCCACTATCCTTACAACCAGTCATTAAAGACTATTTTGCAGTGATGCGGCTCAGATAACGCGCACCTAGGCGACACAGCCTCGGCCTCATTTCCAATTTAGCAAAATCACTTAATACGCACAATCCAATTAAATGCGTTTGTTTTTTTGGTTCGTTTTATATTTAGATAATGCGTGCGAATATATATTTCTCACATGTACACACATAGATACATCACGCCTGTCTCCCACCGGGGTAGGCAGAGACCATGGATTTCCACTTACTTACTTCTTGGCATCGAGAAAGGTCTTTTTGTCCCATGCTCGCATTAGTCCTTTCGTACTTCTAACCTGGCCTTTTCAAGTTTCAACTGACCTTTAAGGTCAAGTTTTACAAGATACCCGTTCTCTATGTGTTTGTTTATAAGTCATCTTTGGCAATTATTTAATTCGATATCTTGACACATCTGCTGACATATTTGGACGGGCCCGAGTGCGCAGTTGGTAGTGATCTTGTCTTGTACGTCAAAGGTCGTGGTTGCGATCCCCACCCAGAACAAATATTTAAATGATGATATTTATGTTTGTTCTGTGTCTGGGTGTTAAAAATATGTATTTAAGTAGTATTTGTAATTCCTCTGTTGTCTGATGAACACAGGTGGTGTTACGGGCATCTTTAAGCGACTTATCACGGAATCAGGTCAATAATAAGATGAAGGGGCAATTTATTTATTATTATTTATATCAATCATTAAGAGACATAGAGCAGTAAGTTGAGATGTAATGAACATGGAACATATTTAGCACTTCTTGTCTAATTAGCGAGAGGTGGTTGCCGTGGTGGTTAAAGCGCATATACATTGCCACTGAAGTGGCGGTGACGCGGCTCGCGCGTCACGCTGACGGACGGCGCGGCTAATTAATGGCCCAATTTTGATGCTGTTGCGCGCATTCGCACGTGTTGCAGATGTGAATTGTTTGGCGTAAGTATGTCACTTTATTTTTGTGGTCAGTTCTGTTTAAATCACAACCACTTCGCTTGGTTGCGTTGCATCATCCCGGTGTAAGCGTATTTCACGGATGGCGGAATTTGTCATTGGTATTATTATTATTGCATGCGGTTTTGTTATTGTCTAACTAACTTGTCCAATATCTCTAGAATTTATGACAAAAATTATGTTTAACAATAAGTACAACCATTGTTTATTTTTTCAAATATACCAAAATATTGTATATACAATATTTCTTTTAATATGATTGTTTATTTAAATACTCATTTTGATGTTTTTGACATGAGAATTTCATAATGAATCATTTCTATTTGTATTAAATTACGGTTAATATATATTTTTTAACATAATGAAGTCAGCAAACAAGTATTCAGTCCACTTGGTGATACACGTGACCGCAACCTGTAGACACTCGTGTCTTCACCAAGACATCACTAGCGTACCACTAACTGTAATTTCACTGCCCCACTTTTAAAACCGGGACACAGCAATGAGAGCTGGTATTTGGCAGTAGAGATAGGTGAGAGTGAGGGTCCAACGTAGACGACCTTTTGTAAAAGGTCTAACTCCAGTGATTGAACGAACAACATAACGTCAATGTTATCGTACGTGTAGCGATAAGAAAACATTCAAGCAATAAAAACAAGTCGGATTATCTGCGTAATTATACAAATTGTTTTATTGTTATTATCGGTATAAATAACAAGTAATACATTGGTAAAATGTTTCCTTCCTTCATTCGGGTGGTCCATCGAATCGGATTATTACGACAGCACCGTACGATGCATCGATTTCCTGTTACAATTGTCACCTTGATGACTAGAAATAATAGCACGGGTGTCAAGTATCCTCATGACAGCAGGCAAGTTATCCTGCTAACACGGTGAACATCATACCTTTTAGTTTCCTTATAGCAGGTAATAACAGAGGTGATTTGTAAACGGAACACAACATTATAACTGTGCTGGGCAAGCGTGTTAGTAATTGCAGAGCGCAGTTTTTGCGATTGGAATGCTGTTGCCTATCTCCAACCTGTGCATTTGAGCTACACTGTCTCGGATATACCACTATCTGTCGGTTCTGGTATCTTAGTCACCTCTTACGACACCTGATACAGAGGGAGTTACTATTTTACTCTGCCGGTAACTCATGAAAAACGGAACATAGTCTAGCAGAATAGCATATGGGAGTGGCAAAAGAGACTCAGAGCTGAGGGTTGTCGCGGTTACGGAATACAACATAATATTTAGAAAAAAAACAGCCAGCTATGCATTCCATAATAGAGACATGTCTGACCCAAAGGTCCCCAGAATGCTTCCACGCTGCACAGCAAGCGAGATCCTCTGCATCAGAAAAGCCCCGGAGCGGTAGTCTTATACTAAGATACCACATTTCAGAATCGGATGACATAGCAGAGACACTAATGCGGAGGTAATAGTAATGAGGTCTACGTAGTTGCGTTTAATAATTCTTATCATCTTTCGGTAGTTTAAGGATACAGGGTCTATACATCGGCCACTTTACTGAGAGTCGGGACAGTGTCTCGCGTTGGGAGCGGACCACTTTAGTAATTAGCGTGAATTTGTTGCGCTAGTGATGCGCGAGCGCAGATTACGCAATGGGGAAATGGAGGACGCGTCTACAATGTGTTTGTTTCAAATATTATTTCTTTAAAAACACAAAGTTATATTTATTTGTTACGCTTGGCCCAATGGCACAGATGGTTGTGATCTGTCTTGTGTGCCAAAGGTTGTGGGTTCGGTCCTGGGCAGGTAGGTTTGTTCAGCGCCTAGACACAGTGATGCTCAGACTGTGTGTGAAATATATGATGTCCGTAACAGAAGTACTTATGCGATACCTTAAAATAGTGAGTAATAAAACATAATGTCTATAGATCTGAATTTTGGCGCCGCGCTAAAGAAATAGACGAGAGCATATGGTGAAGAAAAATATGTTAGCTTATATTTTTTGGTTTTATGAATTAAAGGTGATGAATTTTATATTAAAAATAATAATTACCAAAAAATATCTTTAATATAATTAGAAACAAGAACGATGTGGGTGTCTCTTTGCCCGTCCATTATTGATGCAGCCACGTCTCCGCACACGCGAGAGTTATCTCTTGACGCACTCACCGCGTGCAGATAAACTCCTCAGTCCGACATATTTACGAAGGCACCTCCTCTAGTTTCACTTTTAAACGCACTTTTGGCACACTTTGATATTTAGTGAGGTAATATAGCGTAAATCTCACCTGAAAAATTAGGCAGTTTCGCAGCTAAATGTAGCGCGGAGTTATTGTGCTCTGTTTGATAATGGGCTTACATAAATTTCTTAATTTCCTGGCCGATATTATTTTCCTTGTACTCGCTAATTATTGTGAACGGGTGTGTGTTTGCGTGTGTGTATGTGTGTATACATATGTAATTGTTGTTTTCCTCTACAATTATGTCACAGGTACATATTGACATACATGTATAATTTAGTTTGTATTAATTCCTTGTTGTAATCTATATTAGTAATCCGTTACAATATTACATATAAATGCAAGTTTTTTCCTAACGAGCCTGATTCTAGTCGACTCTGATCTCAGTTCTATCATCGGCGGAGGACAAAGGCCAGGCCGATCATTATTAAGCAGCTCTTTGCATGCGCTTTTTTACGAAATCTGTCCGAGACTGACAACGGTCACTCAAGAGTGCCGTAGGGGACGAAATTCGACTAGTGACCGACGTTTGGAAGAACTGCAAGCAATGGATGGGTTGTGTGGGAGCTATGTAAGAAGGAATATAGGTTACTCTTGAATCTGCGAAAGAAGGCTTCTTGCGGTATATAGGTCGTATAAATTGAAGACAGCACAGATGAATTCGCGGGTGATATGCTGGTATTTAGTAAATTTTTCAAGGTTTAGCCTAGATATTGACGAAGTAGTTCCCATTATTCGGCGTGAGGGTACATCGAAAAGTTATCATAGTTAGACCTTTTGAGACATTGTACTTTGTAAGAGGTCTACCTCATGGTAGACCTTATACAAAGGTCATCTGAATTTGAGATTTATTCTCACCTATTTTTATAGGTGTTCGTGGTGACCGCCAAATAGCAGTGTTCGAATTGTTGTATTCCGGTTTAAGAGGAGAGAGGCAGTGAAAGTTACTTGGTAATATGATACAATGTCTTTAAGTCGCTAGGTTGGCAACGCGCTAGTGATATCCTTGTGATATTAAAAGTGTCTATATGCTTCGGCGACATTTACTATCACGCGGACTGTAGCTTGATTGTTGACCAAATCATATAAAATAAAATCTCTAAGAGTTTGCTCTTGAACGTGTTCCTACTCAAGTTTCCAACAAAAAAAAAGAGTTCGTTTACAATTATTACAATTACTAGAATATCTCCGTGGTATTCCAATTGATATATTATTTAACCCAGGTTACAAGTTGTACAGTTCTTCATTTCTTGTTTGCAACTAGCCGTAAACTTGTAAGAAACACTGACGTCTTAGTTTTAAGCTACTATAACTCTCTTCATAAATGTATACGATTCCATAGGTGATGTAAACACTTAATATGGTAAATAAATTGATTATTTCATTATTACAATTCTCTATATCGTATGTACCTTTTATGGCTAATTGAACCTTGCCTAATAAGACTAATTTATATATCTTACTTGTGTAATGATTTCCTTAATTTGTTGGAGGATAGTGATTTTAGATGAGTGGCATGCACTCATGCAATGGATCATCCCGGTTTGTGCGCTTGTTATGTAATTTATTGGAATTACGAATATTTCCGGCTGTAATATATATTTAGTAGAATTTATTTAATTTCGCGAATTAGCAGTTTGAAGAGTCATTGGGTCGGGCATGTGATATGCAGAAATGAGGCCGTATGGCTATGGAATGGTAAGCACGTAACGAATAGCTAAAACTAGAAATGCAGGTCATGCTGGGTGTTAGCCGCAAAGAATTATTAACTAGAGCTTTTTCACTCCTTGCAACGGACGAAAAACTGATTCTGGCAAAATTTGCTTCTACACCAATCCTGGCTGGACCCGAGCGGGCGACGGCTCTTAGACCCTATTCATCCACACGCAGCGGAATCACAAGAACAGTGACCATGTAATTGTTACATTAATAATAACCGATGACGATCATGGATTCAATCGCATGTAATTTTAAAACAAGTACGAAGTAATAATGACAATACAAGGTAATTTAATCAGTCGGTGTCGATGTCCTCGTTCGGCGCGCGCGCCTCTCTGCGTACGTGTTACAAACGCGTATCTTCAATTGCGTATGTGTGCGCATTATCTCGCGCACCCATTCATGCGCGACCATGTGTGCGTGTGCTTATCTTCTTTCGACATTTATAGTTATATCCATGAAATTCATTTAATATTTTGGGTCAAATAACTTTGGAATAAATATAGGTAAATATTATAATTAGTTAATCTAATTAATAATGTTCAATCATCATTATATACATACATATACATAGACCTCCTCAAAAGAGGGAATGTTGCCCATAATTGCCTTGGTGGGCAGGTCTACTGACAATCTTAGAGTGCAGCTTCGCGATATTCCCGCTCCGTGAATTTATACAACACTGATTGGGATTGGTATACCGCTATCTGTCGGTTTCAGTACCAAAGTACCTTACGACACCAAGTATAAAAGTAGATACTATTTGCACAGGCATTATACAACATTAATGATACTTCTTAAAAATTGGGCTAGATTTATTTACAGGACTTTTGTAAGGTGATTGTACCTAGGTTTGGAGTTGTAGAGTACTAATGCACAAGAATTCTGCCTCTTCCTGTACCTGGTGGCATAAAAAGTTATTCAAGTACCAAATCCGTCGTATAATGTAAATTCTGATAAGAAAGGGCTGACTCAAAACTGTGCTATGCGGGGTAAAAAAAATTCTTATTTGAAATCTTTTTCAGGATTGTAGCCAGCAGTGGATGTGTTGGTTTCCATTTTAAATATGAGATACAAAACCTTCTAGTACAAAACCATCGAAGTAGTACTTCCTCCTTAATCAGATAACGTTATTTAAAAGGTAAGAGGCGATTGTGGTACCGTAACTTAAATGCATCAGGCTGGAGATGGGTAGCAGCACTCCCATCGTAAAGCCATACTACGATTGCCACCACGCCGTCCCTGTGCGGAAAATACAAGCAACTTTTCTTGTCTTCGGGGAGGTCAGTGTCCAGCAGTGGACGTTCCTCGGCTGTTATGATAATGATGAAGGTTCCGAGGTAGATACAGTCCGCCCGGATGCAGCGGTATCCACGTCTGATTAAACCGATCGAGATTTGCTAGTACATTACTGAGGGAGTGTATTCCGTACGCACGGCGGAGCGCGTTGTGTTCACACGTGGGTATTCTTGCGCTACTTACTTGTCACTGTCAATATTGTTCTACCTTTATATAAACTAGCAGTGCCCGCCACTTTGTCCGCGTGGAGTAGTCACTTTGGGGGTATAGTAGCTTTCCTCGATAAATGGTCTATCCAACATTGTATTTCATTTTAGAAGTAATATAGAATAAATTTTTGGGGTAAAGACTGTGGGTGTTTAATAAATGAAGTTATGAAATTAACAATGCAGAAGTTTTAAAGCTCCCACATTTGATATTATTGCTATATCAGGTTAAATGTGTGTTTTTCGGGAAGCAAGCATTCGATCAAAAACTATTAAATTTAAATGAACAACATCAGCCGTGAAGTACAGCAGAGTCGTATAATACCTCCCCTGTAACAGGTATTTAAAGAGGCGACTAAGGTACTAGAACCAACAGATGGCGGTATATCGACTAAACATAGGTAGACTAAACATAGAGGTATATCGCAAAAACAGTTCAGTTCAACTATCTGGTCGCGAAGCAATGGGGATTACTATCACGCCTGCCCAGCGCGGCAATAATAAACAAATTTCCCTGGCTCGGTGAGATCTACGTCCCGCAGTACACGTACTACGACTGCTGAGTATTTTGATGATGTGTATTTTCTTTTGGTTATAGATATTCGATTGCGAAATTCCGCCCCGTGTGGCCCGATATGGGTGTCAGCGAATTCTTCCAATCTGTGTAACGTCTGGTGATTCGCGTTCCACTTATTATCGTACGGTGGGCATTTGCATAAGAATAACAAGGAGGATTATTGATGTCGCCCCCGCCCCCGCCCCCGCCTGCCCCACCTCGCACCCCAGCGCCCCGCTCACGGCCTCTACGTTCGCGGTCCGCGGGGCTGTTCGAGTCTTAAGGTGTTGCGATTATGTTCAATGTGAACCAGAGTTCTTTTGTTTACTAGAGATTGATTCTGACCTTTGACCTTTGACCTTATATCTTTCTTTTGAAATTTTTTAAGGTGTGTGTCGGCCTCTCTCCATAACGGTAATGGTTAGAATGGAATAGTGATAGATCGGACAGCGATAGATTGAGGGTTCAACTCTCTGTACCTGATGCACGAAATTTTATATAAAAACGATTGCTTAGTGTATAATTTATATCGATATATAGATTTATCGATACATAGATACAACCGTTTTATCTATATATCTTCCCGCAGGCGCCCGTGGCTTGCGACCGGTTGTAATGCTTAATTTTGTTCCTTTTCATGTTTGCTCTGTATACATTTCGTCTAAAACGGAATAATGCAGGGAACATCATCGGCGCGGCCCGTGCTCCTGTATCCGGGCGTTGGGCGAGCCTCCGTGCCTACCTGCGCTGACCAGGAAATAAAACCTCTGTTTTACTAGCATAATTTAATAAAATGGCATTATTTCCAAGTTTATAACTCTACAATTTATGCTTTACTTATATATTTTAAAATAATTATTTTTATTGTATTTATACAAAAAAAATTGATATTTTTAAAGTCCATAACAAATTAACAGATCAAGTTAAATCATAAATATAATAAGAATTAACACAAAAATAAAAATAAATGGATTTTTCTTTTCTACATGACTACAAGAGTACGAAAGGCTGTATACTGACAAGTTCGCAGTCCGCTACGAATACGCTACGACTGTGGATCACTACATATTAGTGCTACGAAATAAGGACATCATAACTTAAATTTATTATCTGCTTGATCTACCACGATTTACGTTATTTTCTTGTACAAAAAACAGATATTGGGTACTATCCCATAATATAAAATAAATCATAATGCTAATATGAATGCAAAATGTCTGGCTTTCTGTTTTTACACTTCAACGGTTTTAAAAATTGTAGCACGGTTTTGGCAATTATTGAAGTCCTCATAGATAAGTTGCTAATAAATGATATAATCACGAGAAACAACTCTCCCCGACCCGACGTTCTCTATTGTAAACACATAAGTACTTTATAGTTCGACAATGGATGACCCGCACTAATCAAGTTTAAACTACCGATCGGAGGTTAACCGGAATCGGAGTCGGATTACCGACCCCGAAATGCTCAGAATTAACCCCTCGCGACTGTAAATACTTTCCATTGATTTAGTTTAGAAGTATTGTTATGAATTTTGCGGATACAATACCACATATTAGACTTATAAAATTAAATTTCTCGACAGAGCGTAGACAGAGCTCTTTTTTAAATCTTGTATTATTTATTTTAATTAGCCTTTTGTTTAGAACTCAAAAGGAATGATTGAGATGTTTGCCGTGAGATACCGGCAGAGTAGAATAGATAGTACCTCCATCTTAACCAGGAGTCGTAAGAGGCGTCTAAGGTACTAGAACCGATAGATGGCGGTATATCCATCCGAGACAGTGTACCTCAATGCATAAGGTGGGGATGGGTAGTAGCATCCCCGTCGCAAAAGCTGTGCTCTGCGATTGCCAACACGCTTTGCAAGCGCGGCAATTATGGACAAATTTCCCCTTTTTCCGGGAGGCCCTTGTCCAGTAGTGGACTTCCAATGGCTGTGCAGTGATGATGATGGTGGTTTGATTGAGACAAATCGAAAATCGCTTACAACTATTGGAAGGTATACAAATAACTTTTTAGTTTATCTTTTCCTGACTCTGCACGCCTGCCTGTTTTGTTTGTTCAGACATCAGTGAGAATCACGCTTGAATTTATTTTTGTGGGGAATATTATTTTTTCAATAAGATATTCCTTTAGAAAATGCGATTTTAACGGATCATTCACTAAACATTGGTTTAGTAATTATACAAAAAAATGTAAAAAAATGTCTTGTACCTTTTCAGCATATTCATATGGAACAATCTGGCCCCTGCTATCAATCATAGCTTTATGTTTGAACGATGCAAATGTACCGGGGGTTCAACTTGATAACAATTAACTGACCGCCAGGACGATAGAAATCAACCTTAAGTAAACGATGACCCTCCGTCAGGAGGACTCTAGCTTGGGAATAGTATCTATTGGCAATCGTGTAATCATGTGTTTTTTTTCAAATGTGATATGATAAGGTTTCGCTGAGATGTATTCATAAATTCTTCTGTTGGTTTATATTGTTTTTTGTTCAACGTTTCGGTTACCTCGGCATATGTTCTTGAGAACTGGGCAAGGTAAGCGAAACGTCGAAACAAAAACTATATATATAAATGAAAGTCGTGTTAGTTACACTATTTCTAACTGAATAACGGCTATACCGATTTGCCTGAAATTAGTGGGGGGGAGGGGGGTAGCATAGAGCCAGGAGACGGACATAGGATTCCTTTTTATTCCTTACGACCTCGTTTCCGTATGACATGACATTAAACGGCAAAGAAAACGGCAAAGTATAATAAAAACGCACCTGATTAGGAATAAAGACACGAAATGATTATTAATTATTAAATTTATTATTAATTAATGAACGGGAACTGCGCGGGTGACGGGATTAGCGAGAAACTACAGGTTATGCCTGTACGGAGATCTTGAAAAAAGGCAAAAACATAAATTATAAAAAATATTCTTTATTTATTTATTTCAAGGAAGACGCAACAGATTACAATCATACGTAGTTGTTAATTTGATTATCTGCAAAAACAAGATTATAATCCTGAACATGTCACTATTATAACATAAAATGTTACTCACAAATTACAAAAGGAGCGTACATTTCAAATAGTGCAATAAACGATAGTCTAATTGCTCCGAGCGATCACTTCCGATAAACCTTTGGATTAGATATAGGTATAAAAACAATATTGAGAGTTTTGATGTTCATCTGAATTATATAGTGCATTATATTGACGGGTCCGATGGCGTGGATGGTAGTGATCCTGTCTTGTACGTCAAAGGTTGTAGGTTCGATCCTCACCCAGGACAATTATTTGTTCTTTTCTGTGTCTGGGTGTTAAATATATGTATTTAAGTAGTATATTTGTTTTGTTTAAATTTAATATATATAATCGTAAAGTTACATTTAGATTACTGTCTTATCATATTTGTAAGAAAGTGCTACTCGTATTGTGTTTTTGTATGTACTGTAATCTGCCAACGATTCTAACACAAATAAAGGTGCATATCAACACTAGTACTGCTTAAAACAATATAAAAAGACGAGGTTCCTATAAGGAAGCATTCTAGTTCAAAACAGTGTCCATTTAGCGGACCCCACGTCTCCACCGTTGGGTAGTTGAAAAGTGTGCGGCCGGCCGCGTGCCCGGGCCCAGTTGTAACTGCTTAATTCAATCAGTGTGACCGCCGGTGGGAAGAATTCCATTCAACGTTGGTGCCCATTATTTTACCATTTAGGGCTGCGGGCCAACT
>JACJUM010002878.1:413337-566124 GCA_020976665.1 Heortia vitessoides
TATCTAATTTAAAGTTGTGTGAAGATAACAATTGAGCAGTGCCAGCCCTGGCCCTAAAGAAAGGGTAGTACCTGACAGGGGCGGCCATTCGGCGGCGACCTTGCAGTGGCCGATAACAATTGAGACTCGCTCGCCGCACCAAATTCAATATCACAAGGTGTCCCAACACCCCTACGCCCGTTTCCCCACCCACCCACTGCCCGCTTACCCCCCACCACCTGCACCTCGTGTTTAGTGCAGCCCGGCGATATAACCACTTAACGAACTCAAGTCTGGCACCAATTGAATTTTCGAGATTGTCCACCCGATCTAAATACATACCTCAGCCAATCCTAATTCTATACAAAACACATTATCCCCTTTCACACGCGCGACCGAGCTGCGGGAAACCGATACGTGGCTACACGTTGGGCGCCAACAAGCGGATACCAAAATTACTGGCACAAAGGGAAGTACAGGAAAAACGCGGCCAAATAAGAAGTTTCCGAATCACGTATCGTGCTTTATCTGCCGGTGGGAGGATATATGTTTGTTGGGAGATAGTCCGGCGGGTCGCGATCGCCCGAGCCGGCATATTAAACGGCGATTAACCACCGGCCGAGCGGGCCTGATTTATGTGAACTATTAAAATCTACGAAGGCACAGAATTAATTGCCCCACTTCAGTGTTGGCCGCTTTATTAATTGGGACCGAGTCGCCTGTTGTTTATGGACATTTCCTTGGACGCGGCCCTTATCGTGACCCGGTCGGTCCAATTTGTCCACTCACGTTTCTGTTCAGTTTCAATGGTTATTAAGGGCCCTACCTCCAAACGGCGGCTACCTACATATATTTATGTATAAATTACATCAAGGAACATGAAACAGAGCAAGGACATTGCTTGCGTGACGTTCTTAATCTGTTGTTGGTAAATTTGATTTAATTAAGGTTTGGTTTATTTGTCTAATGAACTAACAGGCTTTGCCTTGTTCATCATATCAGCCAAAAGACGTCCACTGGCCATTTGCTTCAAAGTTAAAGTCAAAGATATCTTTTATTTTAAACAGGCCTATCATAGAAACTTTGAAATCCTCAAAAAAAAGAACAAATATATATGAATATAGATAACATATAATAGCTAATTACAATTTTAATCAATTAGCCTATGACCCTGACAACCAAGAAACATTTAAACATATAAGACATTGTACTCTAATACTAGTCTGTCTGCATCAGATGGATCTTATAAATATGTTTATAGCAGGTTCATTACGCGAGCTACCAGAAAAGAACCTGTAAGAATAACTGATGGTGATATAGGTTCCAATAACACCTGATAGTAGTTATTGGAACTTATACCGGGGTCAGCGCTAACAAACCGCTGTCTTAATAGTACATGTTAGAGCAATTCCATTCAATCCCAAGCAGTCTCATCGTTAATATAATCTTTTAAGCAGCCAAAAGCTTTAGCAATAAAACTTATTCTAACTTATCTTTTACGCAATTCTTGAAATTATTTAAAAGCACATTTGTAAATTTACTAGCAATAATCACTGCAAATTTATACTTATGCCAATAAATATACTGTAGTACGAGTATATAACGTAATAGTTAATCGAGTATATAATGTAGCATCAATAAACCTACACATAGAAACCATTGAGTAAGTAACACACGGTGGGCAATCAAAGAAATATCATTATTTAGTCATGATCATCAGAGTAGGCGTAGACATAGGCTTTCCCACTCCTGGGGTATTTGCGTAGCACGCGGAACACCAATGTTTACAAAATTAGTCTTATAAAAAAACTATTCTACGTTGTCTGTGCCTAGTGCGGGAGTGGTATTTCTATAGTCTGCTGGTACCTCACGGCAAGATATTTACATCTATTGGAAGTCTACTGCTAGACATAGGGCTCTCCAAGAATAGGGGAATTTTTCCCGCAAGCTTGTTGGCAATCACTGAGCGTAGTTTTCGCGACAGGGATGGTGCTGCCCATCTCCACCCTGTGCATTTGAGCTACACTGTTTCGAATGGACATACCGCCATCTATCGGTTCTGGCACCTTAGTCGCCTGTTACGACACCTGGTATAGAGGGAGGTACTATTCTACTATGCCAGTACCATACATCAAGATATGGTTATCATATTATATCAGTAATACCGCACCTACAGATGGACACAGCTCAAATGGAAATGGTTTTAATTGCTCATAGTTGGCATGTTGAACATGCCAACATGCGTGGCGGCAATCGCAAAGAGCATAACTTTGCGACGAGGACGTTCGTGCACGTATTCATACAGTTGTAATCAAGTTACACAGTTTCAGCTGGATATACCATTACCCGTCGGTCTGCCACTTCAGTCTGCCACTCCTAGGTGTTGGAAGTGGCGACTGAAGTGGCAGACCGAGTACAGCGGTGCTATTGTAATCTGTTTCTACTTATTAGGATTCCATTTTTAGCGATTCTATTGACAGTTTTTTTTATTAAGTACGTAATTTTCATATCTCTCATAATACTGATAACCTTGATGTACCAACGGGGTCATAAGTCACCTAAAATATATAAATTAGGCCTTTAACTAGTCAGCCAGCACCAGGCGGGTCTTAAAATTAAGTTTAATGCAGGCTCATTACGCAAGTCACCAGAAAAGAAACTGACAGAAAAACTGGTGGTGGTATAGGTTCCACCGACACTATAGAGCGTTCATGGAACCACTTCCAGCGACAACGCTCAACCTATTGACTAAAAGCTAGGGTAGAACAATTTAATCCCACGCAGTGAAACTTACTCATTCCGTAATTTTTATATTTATTTATCGGCCTGATATTTTATCGTCAAGGGAAATCGTATAACATACAATTTCCCTTGATTTAATTTATTTATCTCATGAAGCCGCAGCGTGGATTGTATGGAGCAGTAACAATTTCTAAGCTTAATTCTATACATTTTTCACCAATATTATGTTTGAAGTTGAACTATTTGTAGTTTAGGTCTACCGGTTTCCTCATTATTAATTTTTCAACTCATTTTAATTGTATTGCAATTATTTTTTATTTTAATATTCAAAAAATTACTTTTTGCTTAAGGGAAATTTTAATTACTAAGTCTAAATTGTCTATATATAATGTAAAAAAAATGTTAGTTTGTGATCAAAACCTAATAAATTTACATGGCATCTTATACGTTGACCTGACCCCAAGTTTAATACATATAAACTACTCCAAATATAATTCATACAACAAGCACCTAGACACCGAACAAACATATATTTTTATTAAATAAATGTTAGCCATGATGGTGGTGATCGAACCCATAACCTTTGTGCGCACAAGATAGAATTACAACCATCTGCGCCATCGGACCCGTCAAATGTATGCAAATTGTAACTAGAATTACAGGCACTTATGTCACCTCATAATGAGCTAATAATTAAATACAGAAGAAATTGAAAGTTTCAAATAATACAATGTATATAATAATACCGCGATTGCAATTAGGTCATATTTAAAACTCGGACAAATATAATCGTCCGGCCGCCAGAACTCCGCGGAAGTTCACGCATTTACATTCAAATGTGGCCGCGTTAAATCACCTTGCTACGCGACGAAGGTTCAACAAATTACGGACAACAATTAGGCGGGGGGGGGGGGGGGAGGGGGGTGGTCGTGTCAAGGCGACCGTACGATATCTTTATCTGTAATGATATTATAAAGAGGAAAGATTTGATTGTTTGTTAGTTATGGTTTAACAAAAAAATTACGACACTAGATAAAATAGAACTGTCAACAGATTTCTTTTCAATAAATCCCCGCACATGTCTTACATTGATTGACCTGTTTTTATGATAAGTTGCTTAAATCATTTGTGTTACGAACATTAGACAATAGAGGAATCACAAATATTATACTTAAATACATATATGTATTTAAGTATAATATATAGAATAAACATAAACATCACATAAATATGTGTCCTGGGTGGGGATCCAACCTATGACTTTTGGTACACAAGACAGGATCACATCTGCGCCCGGGTCCCATCTGTACCCTTGTAATAAATAAAATCAGAAATTATTTTTTTATTAGCAAATGATATATGTAACATTTGTTTTCCCATATTGTCACGCGAAAGGGAACGACGTGAGTAAAACCACGGAACATTGCTAGATTGTATATATTTTTAGAACTATAGGCTGTACATGTTACTAGCTAACCTGACAGACGTAATGTCTAAAATATTTTTTTTTAATCTAAAAAAATATTGCGACTACAATTGAGATGTAAATTATCCTCTCTCAAGTTACATCAAGCAAATACCGTTTAAAATCGGTTCAGTATTTATCCTGGACGAACAACATGTCACGTCAAATTTATACATAATGATGTATATAAACGATTCATATTATATAGAAGTACCATTTGATAGTAAAAGTAGTAGTAGTACCTTAGTGCATAACTGGGGAAAACAAGAAGTTTACAAAGAAGTCTTGCCTAAATGGTCTTTAGGTTTTTTAAGATTCGCCACAGTGTTATAGATAGTCTCATTTGCTTATATCATCATCATAATCATCATTATTCCAGGTAATTCCAATTCCACTACTGGACATCGGCCTCTCCAAGATAGGAGGATTTTTAACCATAATTGCCGCGCTGGGCAGGCGTATTGGCAATCGTCTGCGATGCGCAGCTTTTGCGACGGAGAAGCTGCTGCCAATCCCCGCCCTGTGCATTCAAGTTGCACTGCTTCGGATGGATAAAACGCCACCTGTCAGTTCTGGTACCTTAGCCACCTCTTACAATACCTGGTGCAGTGGGAGGTACTATTCTTCTCCGCTGGTACCTTACAGCACTTAGCTTATATAGAATTTGAATTATTACAAAGTATATAATAGAATAGTAAGACTCCCAGTCGCGCGACGACGACCCCTTAAACATATGCCAAGCATCACCCAGGGCAGTCCGAAAAAAGTAATTTTGTCAGTCAGTCAGTCGTGGCGCGGTGTTAAAGTCAGAGGTTGTGGTGCTTATTAAAAATTCATGTGACCACTTATTACCACGTGCTTGATCGTTAGTCACGTGGTAATTGGATCCGCACCACCCACGTCCGATACAATTGTGTTAAACGCGCTGGAACTTTTGAATAATGGGACAATTCTGTGCAAGTGACCATCGGAGCGCGTCCCTCGCCCGGCGACCGGCGACCGGCGACCTGTTACGATCATGCTGAGTTATTTAATCACGGATACTAAATATTTAATCGGTGAAGGTATTTACTCGTATTTGCAATATTGTTCTAAGATTTAGGAGAAAAGTATGTAATATTTTGTTTCATTTACGCGTTTCACTATTCATATCGAAACTGTTTAAACCACTTCTACCAGTGTAGCTGATATGCACAGGGTGGGTATGGGCAGCAGCATACCCACTGCGAAAGTTGCGTTATGCGATTGTCAACACGCTTGACTAGCGCAGTAATTATGGCCAAAATTCCCCCTTTCCTGGGACTTGTAATGGCTGATATAATGATGATAAAGGGACATATCGGCAAAAGATTTTATATTAATTTATTTCTGACTATGTTAATAATTTTGAGTTAAGATGAATAAATTTCAATAATATTTTTTTAGAAAAACTTAAACATAATCATAAATAACTTTTTAAATAATAAAGTTATTGATAATTAATTGTTTTTATTTCATTTTTTGTTCTTCCTGTTAACCTGCACTTAGTTCCTTACGACAATTGAATTTATGATCGTCGATTTGTTCTCAGACAAAAATTCATATCGTCAGATTGTTTTACAGTTAAAATTATATAGCACATGTATTAATATTATTGAATATTGTTGTTTTACTATAATAACTATTAATTAATTTGAATACACACGCTCGGACCTAACTCGTAACTACGCCTCAGCTTAATGACAATCGCGTCCACCGAGTGGGGCCCGAGAACATTCCCTCTACTCTTAACTCTGACCAAGCAACCCGTGTAAGATAATACTATGACGCGTTTCTCGCAACCATTAATTGGAATTACTAATCAAGCGGTAGGTGCAGTCTAGTAAACATGTTTATCACATACACCTACGTACTGACTTATGTAATGTTATTTAACCTTTCCCATGTAATCTTCTGAATTACTTTGTGCCAGTGAGTCTGTTACTTGTAGTGTTGAAATCTACGCATTAATTATTTAATTTGACGGGTCACGGGCCTGATGGTAGTGATCCATCCGTGGTGGTATCTTGTGTGCCAAGGGGCGTGAGTGTCAGTCCCACCCAGGCCATATATATTTAAATGTTAAATGTATATATTAAAGGAGTGTGATTCCTCTGATGTTTGATCTCCGTAACACGCGTGCTCTAAGCGACTTACCACGGAGTCAGGTCGATGTATGATTTGTTGGTAATTTATGTGTACGTAGGGTATACAGCTGTACCGTCAGAGTGTAGTACCTCCATCTATAACTGTGTTAACTGATTAAAGTAACAGAACTAAATGATGGCGGTATATCTATCCAACACAGCATCGATCAAATGCAACGGGCGGGATTTAGTCGCGATATGCGCGCTCCGATGACGTGAATATTCTACATGTTGTGATACAAAGTTTTCGGCACACACGAGAAGATGCCTGAGAAAACTTGGTAAAAAACAGAACACATGTTTGTACTATAAAAAGGACTAAGAGTTTTATCAATATACGCAGCTGATGAGATCTCAATATAGAATAAAATTATGTCATTTGGTAGTCATTATTGTGATATATATGTGTGACGAGTCCAAAGTAATGGTATGAAGCTATGAAGCGTACCGCGTGGTACCGGCAGAATGAAACAGTACCTCTCCCTGTACTAGGTTTCGTAAGAGACGACTGAGTTACCAGAACCGAAAAATGGCGGTACAACCACATATAATAGTGTAGTTTAAATTCAAGATGGTGGGGATGGGCAGAAGCATTAACGCCACGATGCTATTGTGGGCAAATTCCCCCTTTATTGGGGAGGCTTATGTCCAGCAGTAAAAATTTTACGGCTGCTGTGATGTTGATGAAGACATAATATCCACCAGTCACACGTTGTCGAAAGTGGCGACTGAGGTATTGGAACTGTCACAAGGCGGTTTTTAAATTTGCACCTAAAAGCTAGGCGGTATGGGCAGCAGCTCAGCTGAAGTTATACTCTGCGATTGCAACGGTGGCACCAGCCCAGCGTGATAATTGAGAGGCCGATAACCAGCAGTAGTAGATCTACGGATGGTTTGACGTTGATGATGATGGCATCAAACGATGTGTTGGCATGGTAACGGATCGCAGAGTAGGAATTTATTCCCGATTAAATCAGACCATTTGATTGATATTAGTCACAGCAGTCAACTCGATAAAGCAAATGTCCTCAAATTCTAACAGCGCTATTAAAATAGAATAAAAATTGCGAATAACTCCGCAAACGGTTCAAAGATGACACCTCGCCCGATAATCGCCGAAGCAATTTAAAGAGAGCCATAGTTATGAGCAATAAAAGGATGGCACTGGTTGAAAATACGTCGTTTAGAAACTTATTTGTCTTTACGGCCAGTCCGGCGAGATTATATCGGGGGCAATCTAGAAAAGCCGGTGACAGCGTATTCGGCGGAGCCCCAGGCGGCCAGGGAGCCGCGCCGCGCCTCGCCGGGCCGCGTCGGGCCGCGTGCGACCGCCGCGAGGTGACTCTTTACACGAGAACTCAATCTTATCGCTTCTACCCTTATTTGATGGAGGCTGCTTTTGGTATCGATAGAATGCTTTCTACCGTCTAAGATATTTCAGCATTTAAAAAAGAACTCACTGAAATTATATATAGGACAGGCCTGATGGCGCAGATGGTAGTGATCCTGTCTTGTGCACCAGGGGTCGTGGGTTCGATTCCCACCCAGAACAAATATTTATATGATGATATTTGTGTTTGCTCTGTGTATGGGTGTAAAATATATGTATTTAAGTAGTATATTTGTGATTCCTCTGTTGTCTGGCGTCTGTAACACAAGTGCTTTAAGCGACTTACCACGGAGTCAGGTCAATGTATGAGATGTTGTGGGAATTAATTATTATAAAAAAAAAATATATAAACACTATTTTTATCGAAATCTGAAAAAGGTTAATTAAACACATTAATTTTGTTTCGAGTAAGTTTATTTTTATTATACATCAAACATAACAACTGTCCTTGCAGTCTAAACCTAATGCGATAGTGGGGCACTACAAACAGAACAAAAAACAAGTTTTAGAAAATATTATGAGAATATTGACTTTAAACGTGTATACAAGTAATATACAAAGCATTTTAAAAAAAAAATTCAATTTTGGTTTGATCAAAATTTTCTTCTTTTTATTAAAGCGAAGGACTCATGCATCTTTTTTTAATAAAGTCAAGAAAAAAATATAAGAAAATTCTCTTTAATATACACTCTACGGATTTCACCATAAAGCTTCCGAGGAACGAGCAATTTTAAATTTATCGCGCCATTTATTTAGTTACAACCAGGCATTCACCTTCTCATGCAAATCGATTCGATTGTCTAATCGATACCGTCCACACTCGAGTCGTGATCGAGTCGTAACCGAGCACGTGTCCCGGGATGGGCGATATCTCGCCCGGGGCCGGTGATTTCGAGGAATCGCTAGTGATAGGCGCTCGCTGGGGATTACTTAGGATGACGACGGCCTCTATCAGATGATCGTATGACGCCGTGTGGAATTTTACGAGCAAAAAGAGCGACGCTTTGGAAATACCGACATTTTCTTTGCTGTAAAATCTGTCGCGGTGATCTGCGGCTGAGTGTGCGGATTAAATTGAGATACCTACCGAAGATAGTGGCGGCTCTGCGGTACACATTTTATATTGGGAAAATGTTCTCACCCAATGTGAAAGTCACTAAATCAACAAACAACATTACAGCCATTGCAAGTTCATTACTGGACTTAGGCCTCCCCAAGAAAGGCATAATTGTCGTGCTGGGCAAGCGTGTTGGCATCGCAAAGCGTAGCTTACGGTAATGCTGCTACCCATCACCACCCTATGTATTTGAGCTACACTGGCTCGGATGGATATACCGTCGGTTCTAGTACCCTATTTGCGTCTTACGACACCTGGTACTAACGGCAAATTACTAAATGTTTTAGTAGTATTATATTCATAAGACATTCTGGGATTCAAACAACACATTGGCAAGCATTGACTAGATGTCCAACCGTAAGGTAGATGAGCCATCGAAGCCTCTTAGTGAGTCTTTTGTTCGGCAGTGAACGTCTAACAATACGTACAGGTAGAGTAGAATAGTACCACCCCCAGTACCAGGTATCGTAAGAGGCGACGAACAACCGACAGATGGCGGTATATCCATCCGATACGCGATAGGCACGCTCTTCGATTGACAACACGCTTGACCAGCGTGGTAATTATGGCAAAATTTTCCCTTTCTTGGATTGGCTCATGGAATGGACTTTCAATGGCTGATATAAAGTTATCTTGTATACTTCGTCTCGATCTCAAAAGGTTTGCTTAATGCGATATACTCATTTAGCGGCACTAATATTTAAGTCTAGATTTGAAAGAAAATATGTTTTTCATAGGATATTTGCAAAAGTGAATGCAAAATACATTTCTTGCGTTGTTCACTTACTTCAAGTGAAAATAATCAAATCAGCTCGCTCCTTGTAGTAAATATTAGCAGAACAATAACATCCTATTGACAAACAGACAGATCTCGGCCGTCAAAGAGACGCAGGCGGACAAAGAAGTTGTAGTCTTCATCGAGATCTCACTAATCTAATTGCGTGTTCCTTCCTTTGTGCGAGTTTGTTCGCAGGACTGATATATTTTTTGCGCTCGTTTTTTTCAAGCTCGCCCGCTCAAAGGCGGAGTCGAGTTATGAAATTGTTCGAGCGTTAATTGTAGACGTCCAACGGCGAATATTAAAGTGGCCGTAGTACTAGTTAACCTCGCCGGAACATGACCGCGGTACTAACACAGCTTTCAAGCATCGCGAACGGAAAAATAATATTTAATTTGTGGAGTTGAAACGCGTAGTTAGTGGATGTGCCGGCTGAATGTAATTAACGCACGCTGTTTGTTTGCCCGCGGTTTTTTGCCGGGATAAATAGATGGAACTTTCTGTTCGGTCGAGGAAATTGTGCGGGTTGCTACTGAAAATGTTTCCCGAACTTCTCACTTGTATGAACTGCAATTCGTAGGCGATATATGCTGCTATATGTTTCTGTGGCAAAATTTGATTTAGTACTCATTGGTAGATTCTCGAATGTTCATCTGTATATATAAAAAAATATATAAAAGGTGAAGCTGACTAAATGACCCAGGGCTCATGCTATCAGGTTGAAAAACAATAAATTTTTCAAAGAAGTTCATTTTGTGCAACGGCAAACTTTGCTTTACAAATGAAATTAAGTAACGTATTTCATTAAAATTCATGGAACACGTAAAATATTTTTCCTATAATCATCCCTTGAAGTCGTAAGAGCTAAGTTAGTATGAAAGTTCTTTGTTGTTTTTTACGTGTGTGAAACCACGGACCACTGCTAGTAATTATAAAAACATATAAGCAAATTTATTGTATTATATACCATAAATTTGTATATAATACAATAAATTTATATACGATAAATTTGCTCATATTCATCCAGACACATCGAATTGACTTCGTCATATCAACCGTCAGAAGTTTGATTTTGAATATAGAACCACGAGATTTCCAACAGACTTGATAGACTTGCAACGTTGCATGGCGTTCCGATGGCGAGAGCCATGGGAATGCTACTGCCTTTCCTCACCCTGTTGAATGCGAACTATGCTATTTTGGATTGTCAATACTTTCACCTAGTCATGTACACTAGCTAAGGCGTCAGAATTATCCTTGAAAATAAACAATAGTAACCTATGCTAAGTATTAATTACGCTTACTTAGTTCTCGCTATTTACTTTTCTTTGTGTTTCACTATGTAGACTAGACCAGGTCGACAATCTTGCTTACAGTCGGTGTAATAGTTAGCGTCACTGCAGCCTATAGACGCTCGAAGTATCACAAGAGTGTCACTAATGCGTTACCAACTTTGTGACTTGGCGATATTATACCCCACTACCCAGTAAATTAACTGGCTTTCTCACCCTACAGACCGGAACACAGCAATGCGAACACTGCTATTTGGCGGTACAAAGTGTGGTACCAATGCAGATAGATGGCAACCTCATACAAAAGGTCACAGCCATCATTCTTAAGATTGACAAAATTTGTCTTTCTCGAGAGCGATATATATATTTAAAACGAAACAATTTATACAGATTTAGAACCTATTGAAAAATGGCTTTATTGGTTTCAGACAGTTTATGATTTGCACTACCATTACTGAGAATAAAAGCGAAATAAAAAAAATCTCCTTTCGCAATTAAACTTTTCTTGGATCTTGTTTCACCATGCCGAGTATCTGCCAGGTATACCTTAAATGGTAGATAGATATATCTGCAGTCCACTAACGACATTTTGCGCGCCATTACCCGCGGCTAAAAAACAAAGCGCCCCTAATGACTTCGACGATTACCAATCACCGGAAAAAATCGCCTCGGCTCGCTCGTGACGTCACGGGACACGCCTCCCCAGGTCCCGCACCGAACCATGTCCGGGTGTGGATGAGCCTCAAACTTACTTATTTAGAATCTCCCAAAAAAAGTCTGTTTTTCATCCTAGAATCTATGAATAAATATAGCTGAAGAAGAATATCACAACCATCAATTGAAGTTTAAAAAATACAATCAAAAGCAAATGTACTTTAATCAAAGGATTCACCATGGTTATTCTTCAGGAACACTTGTGTATTTGCCTCGAATCTTAAACGAAATCAACAGGGGAGGCCCATGTACGTCAATGGTCGTTCTACAACCGATAGGAAAATATCTGTGATCACCTCGGAGTAAATAGGCTTTTATAACTGTGGCGTCCCGGCACAGTAGAATAGTGCCTGCCTGCGTACCAATTGTCGTAAGAGGCTGAGGGATCGATAGATGGCGGGGTATCTACTTGAAATATAATAACTATGATACCACAGGGCGGTGATGGTTAATACCAGCTACGCTCACCACGTATTCTCAGCGCGGCAATGCCCATTGGATGTTCAGGGACTGCTTAGATGATATGTACGTATTGTGCCGGGGGGTATTGTCAGAGTAGAATAGTACCTCCCCCTGTACCAGGTGTCGTAAAAGGTGACTAAAGTACTGGAAACGAAAGATGTTGGTATATCCATCCAAAACATTGTAGCTCAAATACACACAGCAGCATCTCCGTCGCGAAAACAACGCAATATGGAAATTATGAATAAAATTGTGTAAGAAGTTGAAAATTAATTGCGTAGCATAACATACATAGATAACTCATGTTATCCTCTGATTGTAAAAACAGATCTTATAATAATATATTAATCAAGATATAATTGTCTTTAATGTATTTGTAAATATCATTTACTGGTTATTGCTAATAGTCGACGGTCAAAGTAATTTCCATAACGAAGAAGTTTATTGTCATCTTTGTCGGCAACAATTAATTTTCAGGAAACTTCGCGACGCCGAAAAGTTGGGAGCGAAATTGTAATGGGCAGTTATCAGCTACCTCACTAGGCCTTTAATAACAAATCCTTTAAATATCCGAAAGGTTTATAAGTAATAAAAGTGGGCTGCGCTGGCGAGGAGTTCGCAACTGTGCCTCAGCCGTTATTCCATTACTTGGGCCAATAAAACGAATTAAAACCTAATTAGACGCCGCGATTTTTGAACATTAAAAGAGGGGCAGAATTAATTAGTGGAGGGCAGAAGCAATGATTCCAGTTCGGCGAGTAATTGCCGCTCCACGGTTTCAAATATAAATCAGAAGATTGCGTGAAGCAAGAGCTGAAGCGATCCTTGGTCGAGGTAAATTACTTCTTCACAGCCTTGATAACTGCTCCATGACCACTATAATAATTGTAATAATTTGGTAATAGCACAGTAACATTGTCTACTTAATAAGTGCTATTAAAGTACCCTCCCACTGTACCAGGTGTGGTAAGTGGCGACTAAGGTTCTAGAACCAACAGATAGCGGTATATCTAACCGAAACAGCTCAGCCTAAATACTACAGGGATGGGAATGGGTATTTTTGTCAAGAAGTTGCGCTTTGCGATTGCCAACATGCTTTCTCAGCGCTGCAGTTATGAGCAAAGAACCCCCTATCTTGGGTATATGATAATGAAGATGATGAAAGTCTAGTTCATTGCAGAATAATCTTTAATCCTTCTTTAACTATTGCACTGTCAAGTCATTTTCATTATTTATTTTTTTACCTATAGGGTGCAAACGAGTTGTAAGGCACTTTATGGTTAGTGATCAGCGTGGTTCATAGAAAATTACATAGAACGGCCTTTAGATAATAGACTATACTCTTGAAGGTAAAGTAGGTTTCACGAGTATTTAAGATTTAGAAGTTTGTCTTTACTAAATTATAATTCGTATTGACATTCACCATAAATAAATAAATAATAATATAATATACCGTGAGGTACACCAGGTACCAGCACATAAGAATAGTACCTCCCCCTTTACCAGGTGTCTTAAGAGGCGACTAGAACCAGAACCGATAGATGGCGGTATATCAATCGGAGACAGTGTAGCTCAAATGCATAGGACGGAGATGGGCACCAGTATCCCCGTTGTGAAAATTGCGCTGTGCAATTACCAATACGCTTGCCCAGCGCGGCAATTATGGGCAAAGTTCTCCCTTTCTTGGGGAGGTTTATGTTCTGCAGTGGACTTCCAATAGTTGTAACGATGTTGATGAATATAATATTCATGTATCATCTCGTATATTGACCTGACTTCGTGGTAAGTCGCTTTAAGCACTTGTGTTATGGCCATCAGACAACAGGGGAATCACAAATTTAAAACTTAAATACATATTTTTAACACTCAGACACAAGACGAACAAAAATATCGTCACATAAATATTTGTTCTGGGTGGGAATCAAAATCACTAGCAGCTTTAAAAACAACCACTGCTGAACATTGATCTCACCATAAAAAAGGAAGAATTTGCCTATAATTGCCGCACTGGGCAAGCGTGCTGGCAATCGCAGAGCGTAGCTTCGCGACGGAGATACTGCTACCCATCCCTGCCCTGCCGCATTTGAGCTACTCTATTATTGGGTGGATATACCGCTAACTTTCGATTCCGGAACCTTATATGCCTCTTACATCACCGTACCAGGTGACATACTATTCTTTACCTTAAATACCTCACGGTAAAGCTCGATATTTAAATTTATATTACCCATATTTTCTTCATGATAAATTTAGTTAAAACAGGACGTCTGTCGGTTCTGCTAGTATTTTTAAAACATTACTTTATCCAGCTGGTAAGATCATAAACTATACAGTAAAATGTTACAGATCTGATAACACCGACGCCTACAAATAACACTTTCTGCACACCTTGACTATAAAGTCGCCAGGAATGAACGAAAATGGCTTCAAGTGAACCTCAAGTAGCCGCGATGCTATGGATATCCACTCGTCCGTCTTTCCCTTGAGGCATACCGAAGATTCAGGAAAAATCTGAGAGTGGCCAGCCTTGAGATTCACTTTGAAGGGTGAAGGAGTCTTATTGAATCACCGGATGAATTATTCCGTTTGTACGACTCTTTACGCGGCTTCCTCGGCCCTGACTGTTTGGTTTGCGGGATGGACCGCTTCTTAAATTAGCGTCAGACAGGTAGCTCCTCGCGGGCGCGCTTCTGTGGGCAATGTTTGTTTAACAAGATTGTTTTCTTCGAGAATGTTTGCAGAAGCGCGATCGTTTCAGTTAAATGGTATAAGTTCTCAGTAAAAAGATAGTAAATACTACTTTACTTATACCTTTAAATGGGGTTGTAGCTGTTTTAGGCTGTCATTGCTGCTAATGAGAGCAATAGCAGCAATGGAACAGACAATAATCTACTGTTTGCGCAAACAAAGCAAATTTGGATTATTTATCTAACTCAATTCATTATGATTGTGTTATTTAAGAATAAAAAATAAGGGGAAATTTAGATAGCAGTGATTTTGTCTTGTGCGTTCATGGGTTTAATCGCCGCCAGTAGGACAAAAAATTATATGATGATACTTATGTTTATTCTGAGTCTGGGTGTTAAATGTGTACTTAAGTAATATTTGTAATTCCTCTGTTGTCTGATGTCCGTAACACAAGTGCTTCAAGCGACTTATCACGGAATCACGTGAACGTCTGAGATGTGGGAATTTATTATTATTTTTTAGTCAGATTTGTAGACTTATAACCCGAATAAAGCAAAGTCACAAGGTAGTTAACTTGGAGGTTTGATGATCGTGTGACTGAATACATTTTAAATTTTTTTAACGTACAAATAAAATTTGAATTTGCATAATTGTATGTTACGCTACTATTTATTATCATTAGGTATGATAGATTAATGATATATCTTATAGTCTATGTGAAGGTGGAAGTAATAAATATGTACATAAAAAATTGGTTGCCTGTAAAGTCGGTATACGGCTGAAAGTTTTACGTGACAACGACTTTGAGTGGTAAAATAATTTTAATGTGAATATTCATTCGTATAGTAGGAATAAGGATGAAATAGAAGTAACAATTTAAAACATTTGTTTATACAAAGAATTATATTTAAAACATTAATTTATATAAAGAATCTCGCACTGAATATCATATTAACAAAATTTTATTTTTACCTTTACACATACATACGTATTTATATACAAATATACATACAATAACTTGCAATACATTTGCGTAACACACGTCCAACCAACCAATTTATAAGACGTTGTCACGTCAATAATAGTTTAATAGTGAAAAGATAGCATTGCACTTGTATTTCTATTTAGGTTATTTTTTCATTTGTTAAATATACTCTGATCTGACTTATACCGCAGGATCGCGCTGGACACAGGCCGCATGCAACCGGACATATTGCAAATTACTTAGGGAGGCCTATGTCCTGCAGTGGACGTCTCGTAGCTGATATGATGATGATGAAATATACTCTAAAATCAAGATTTTAATATTCATCATTATGCTCATCATCATACCCGCCATTGGAAGTCCTCTGTTGGACATAAGCCTCTTCAAAAAAGAAGGTTTTTATCCCATAAATTAACGCGCTAGGCAAGCGTGTTAGCAATCGTAGAGTGCAGCTTTTGCGACGGGGGTGCTGCTGCCTATCCCCGACCTGAGCATTTATGCTACACTATTATGGATGAATGTACTGCCATATGTCGTTTCGGGTACGTTAGTTACCTTTTACGACACCTGGTACAGGGGCAGGTACTATTCTGTTCTGCCGGTAACTCATGGCTACCTATTTTTGTATTAAATAAGTACAATAATTTATTTGAATTTGAGTTATCTTTCTACAAACATTATACGTTACTTGATCAAAGACTCATAGCATAACTTTTTCTGCCCTTTTTGCTTTAATAAATGGAAAATGTTATTAGATCGAGCACTTTTAGAATGTACAATAAAACACTTCCCCTGCTCTATCACAAACACATCTATTACAATATGCAGCGAGTTTCAATTTGTGTAATCTACAGCTTGACCGAGTCCAAATTTGATTTGAATTACACTAAATTTCTATTAAGAACAGGAGTTATGATCGAAGTGTAGTTTAAAAGCAGATTAAATGGGAAACGGTCCGATAAATCCGGAGTTAGCTAACTGCCGATTGTTCCCGCTGTAACAATCAACTGGGCCTCTCATTAATTTCCGAAATTAAATCAACTTTCGTATTATCGACTCCCTCCCATAAACACCTTAATTCGCATTAAACGACGGTCATTTGGAGAAAAACAAATTAACTGGAGCCGAGGCTTCCGGATCCGTCCATTTGCGTAATGGCGGCGTTTCCGGAAGTTTGACAGGTCGGATGAAATGTCGCGCGATTTTTACTAATTAGGGGGGAGAAGGGTTGGAGTTGGTGTTGGAAGAGTTGCGCTAATGTCCGCCGCCGGGTTTGTTTGCATTACTGAAATTAGTTTGAGTGACATATTGCGCGTGTTGTGGTGGTTTTTAATGCATGCACTTGGGGTTTAAAACAAAATGATATATGTATGTTTAAAAAATAGGTTTAGCTATAAAAGCGAAAAGGATTGTGATGGAATTATTCCTTGGAGTACCAGGGAATGTAATATTTTTGGCGACTATTTTTAATATAATAATAATGCATAAAGCGAACATACACATGAACAAAATAAATAAATTCACACATATCATAGATTGACCTGACTCCGAGATAAGTCGCCTAAAGCGGAAGCAAGCAAGCAGCAGAGGATTCTCTAAGATAATACTTAAATACATGCATTGATATTTGTCCTGGGTAGGAATTCAACCTACGACCTTTGGCGCACAAGGTCACTATCTGCGCCATCAGGTCGGTCCACCAAATAGATGTACACTTAATCCAGACATACAATATACCAGACAAATAAAATTGGCGTGATGTACTGGCAGAGCAGAATAGTAGTATTACCGCAACTAAAAGAAGGCGGTATATCCAACCGGTATATCCCCCTTCTTGGGGGAGGCCTATGTCTAGCAGTGGACTCCCAATGACAGATACGATGATAATGATGATGATGAATTTACAAATACAGTATAAATAGGTTTCCAGTTAAGCGAATAAGCCTTAAGCGAATTTACTCTAATGTAAATGTAATAATACTAATAATGTGTATGATTTTTACTCGTCAGAATGACGTTTTAAAATCGATAGGAAAAATTCGGCACCAATTAGTATTGTAGTTAATTTTCCTCACATATATTTTCACAATAAAACTGCTTATTAATGGTTTTAATTGTAGTATATTTACCTTTTTACATGTTTTGTACAATACTTCGGTTACGTTGCTGTAACCCTTCATATGTACACTATCAGGTATCAGGATTAAAAGGTTTTTAAATAGTAATAATAAAGTAACACAACATCCCATTGATCTGACTCGGAGTTAAGTCGCTTGTGTGACCGACATCAGTCAACAGAAGAAAAGAAAGACTAAACGAATTTCAAATACACATTAACACAAAATTAATTCCAATACCAAAGGCAATTTATACATCAAAATAGTGAGCGATCCTCTTATTGATCAATTCCAATCTTGGAACCGCAGTTGATCGCAACCCTTGCCCCTAGTTGACCAAGTTGTTTTAAATCCCCCTCGCACCGGTGGAAGAAATGAATCACCTAATTCGGCCGACAATCAAACCGCGCACTCCGGTAAATTAGTTTCGATATTTAAATCAGAGTCACTGAAAACCTTTACACTTCCCGATAATTGCGGCCACCAGCTCCGTCGGGTACCGGAGGAGCACAATAGTACCTCCCTCAGGACCGGATGTTGTAAGAAGCCAATGAGGTATCGAATCTGACAGTTAGTGTCATATTCATCCGAAACATAGTAGCTCATATGTAACAAGGTAGGGATTGGCAGCAGCATTCCACCATGCCAACCTAAGGCACCCGAAATTCCCTCTGGGAGCCCTTGGGTTGAATACACGAACAGGAGACGTTTTACGGCTTCTCTGACTACGACGATAGGATAGGTGCAACTGCAATTACGAGTATCTGAGAATTTTCAACGCAAGTTGATTCGTCCAGGAACTCTCAAATTGGATTCACACATGAAGAGTCCCTACTATAAGTACTTAAAATACAATTGGGCATGGATTGAGTAGAATAGTAGCTTGTCCGATATCAGGTCAAACCTTTCACCATCCCATGACCATACCAATCTGCAGTTATAATGGCCGAATCGTGGGAGAAGTGCGCGGAAGGGCGTCTGCGCAGCCACAACTATAGACTCCCAACAAATTCTTTATCTCTACGTCCTTGTCCCTATATTGCATTCTCCCCCCTCACGGGGCTTGCTGAGCGCAGTCTTTTCGTGAGACAGCAATGGTGAGAGTGAGGTAATAAATAACCATCATACCAGCCAATAATAAATTGAAAGTCCACTGCTATACTTATGCATCACCAAAAAAAGGAGGACTTTGACCTTTGCCAATCGTGGAGCGCAGATTTAGCGATTCACCTTGTGCATTGCCACTGCACTGTTTCAGATTGATATACCGCTATTTGTCGGTTCCTTAGGTAAAAGGTAATAATGCAAACGATCTATTCTGATCGGGCACTGCATTACAATGAATATCTCTGAAACTCGCACACATTATGGTCAAGTGAGTCAAGCGCTGGACCCTCTATTTACGTAAGCACTCAAGTAGTTATCATATTCAGAGCGCGGTCGTATTGAGTGTCCCGCGGCCACGACCAACTTTGATGACTTCGCTCCCAATTTGCATGGCGGACCTTACCTGGGTCGGCAATTAAAAGTTGTCAAAGGCCCGAGCCAGGGCTGGAGTGGATATATGCGGGATTTGAGTTAAATTAGTGCAGATCAGATGCGGATCCAATTTAATTTTACAAATAATTTTACGGTTAGAAGTTGAGTTTCTTGCCTGTGGTTTTGGCCCTGTGTAATTTTGTATGTTAACCGAGGCTAATTTCAAGAAGACAAAATAGCTCAGATAGTTGCTCTAACTAGCTGAGAGGTACCGGCAGAGTAGAACAGCACCTTCCTCTGTACCAGGTGTTGTAAGCGGCGACTAAAATAGCAGAACCGACAGATGGCGGTATATCTATCCGAAACAGTGTAGCTCAAATGCAGCTGCCCAGTCACGAAAGCTGCACTCTGCGATTACCAACACGCGTGCCCAGCACGGCAATTATGGGCAAAATTTCTCCTTTCTTAGGGAGACCAATAGTGGACTTTCAGTGGCTGCAATGATGATATGTGACCGTAGTGGCTGTAATAATGATGATATGATATCCAGATAATAGGGCTTAAGTTATTAGGACACCGGCAAAATAGAATAGTACCACCAGGTACCGTAAGTGACGACTGCAATTCCGGAACCGACAGATAGCAGTATAATCACCCGAAACACGGCAGACTATCCCTGCAGAAGTGGCGTTATCGCCGTGAAACTATACTAACGTGCTACCCTAAAAACTTCCCCTTTTATGGCGAGGCTCTTTATCCAGCAGTAGACCTGGATGATGGTGATGATACATACATTGCTTTGCGACAGCTAATCAAATAAAAATATTTTTAATTATGTAATCCCATTACTAGCACTTCCGGGTTGTCAAATTAGGCCTAACTTAATAGTGTGACATATAGATAAGCCTCAAGAGGTGGGCTTCTTAATAACTTAATAACGGAAAATAACTTCTTAATTTTAAATAAAATAAATTTCTTAATCGTCTGGCACCTCACTTTAGCAATGTTCGCTCTGAGTATTTTTAGGTGGCACGGTTGGCGACATGCTAGTGATACCTTTGTGATGAAAAAGGCGTCTTTAGGCTGCGGTCTCGTTTACCATGAAGCAGATCGTATGCTCCTTGCTGACTCGGTAATAATTTAAAAAAATGCATCAGTCATTGGAAAATTTGTTGTTGAAAAAATATAAAACCTTTTTAAATTTATAACCACCATATTTTACAAAAAACGGTAATAAAAAAAGTGCTGACTACTTTACTTCGTCAGTACATCATTGAATTATATCAAAACATCCACGAGCAAGTCGTGTCGTAGTCTATAAAAAGTCACGCGCAAATTCTTAAGATTGATTTCTCTTTCTCGGCCAACTAGCTACAAGTCTCCCCTCATACCCCCCCCCCCCCCCCCCATGCGGCCAAGGCCTGTTTGATCACGTTACTCTGCCAGATAAGTCGGCTAATTGCCCGACAGGTTCCTCATCCCGTCGCCGGCTATTGATCTTGGAGTTGTATGTTTTCCAGAGGGTCGCTGCTCGCTTGTGTTTTTAATTGAACAGTACGGCGACAAAAGGGTTGAGACTGTTCAATTTTCTTTCAGTGCTTATCTTGGATGATTTGGAATGGGAACTATTTTAAAAGATTTAACTGATAGCGCATCGGCATCGGTTAAGGGTTAAGGTTGTGATTTAAAGACCGCCATCGTTTACCGCACTAAAATAACATATTTTTATAATACCTTACTGGCCGTCAGGTACCGGCAAATATAATAGTACCTCCTTCTGTAACAGGTGTCGTTAGAGGTGACTAAGTTACTGGAACCGACAGATGGCGGTATATCCATCCGGAACAATGTAACAATGGGCAAGATTCCCTCTTTCTTGGAGAGGCCTGAGTCCATCAGTGGACTTTTAATGGCTGATATGATGATGAATACCTTGCTATAGAATCTTTAAGTAAATAATACAAGTAGTATTACCTTATGTGTTTATTACTAATATAATTTGATATTAAAGATTAAGATAAAGATTATTTAAAATCCCCTTTGTATGTTCTTGTTTTATTCATATTTTACAGGCAAACAGACAAAACTAGGAATAAATATATTTTTGTTAGGGGTTTTGAAAAAATAATTCTAAATCATCATTTGTATTCCCAGATGCCAGCAAGTTAAAGTTCTTTTTAAGTTAATCGAGCCGAAGATCAACTCGAGCAAACTAGCAACTTGTTTAAAAACTGTAAACTGTGAATGTTATTATCATTAACACTGCAATGCGTATGATTCAGCTGTCACGCAAATTAATTATATTTTATTCTGTAATCTAGGTAAAACTAGACGTGGGTTCTTATTCAAATTCTTTCACAGTTTTCAAAAAAAGAAACAAACCAGTCAAAGCAAAAAGTCCATTGTGGCCGCGACGTCACGTCCACCAACCTAAAAGTTCAGTTTTTAAGCCGACGTCGCGAGCGGTGCCTTTTGTTCTCGATGCAGTTTGCATAACGCAAAAATTAACAACCTTAATGGTGGAACTGACGATTGTCTGTGTTCGAGCAGCGCCCATTGTGTGGCGAAAAGTTTTTATTGAACCTGGTCCTCGGAGCAAGTGAGACGAAAACCCCCAAGTTGGCTCCTACACTCCGCTGCCTCGGTGGCTATGAATTCGTTTTAAGTTACGGTCGTGGCTGTATCTATTGTCTTTGGATTCCCTTCCATAGTAAGAATGAAATAGCCAAAAAAAAACTGATAATCAAAATTGTTAGGTTTTATAGTTACGTAATTATTATCGGCTTTGAAATTTAATAAAACTAAAATCAGAGAATCAATGTATATATATGATTTGAAAAAAATAAATTATAATTGTTAGTTAATCAGAAGCCTTCCTCAAAAATTGGACTATCAAACACTGAAAGAATTGTTTAATTCGGACCTAGAGGCGGACCCGGTTCCAGAGATTAGCGCGTTTAAACAAACAAACAAACAACTGTAATATTAGTATGGACCTAAACTTTGCTCTGTATGCTATTTTTGAGTTTCAGTCTAGTTATATAAGTCTGTTCTTGTATAATCTTGGTATTTGTTACAAGTGTATTCGACTATATACCTGAATGCAAACCTTTTGTACATAAATAAATAAAACATTACTCCAAAGACTTATTATTATTTGTAAATTAAACATACGGCCGCGTCCACCACGCAGTCACGCCCCAATTTGCCATATTCTACCTGATGGTATTTCGCATAGGAATTTTGATTAACATTTCCAAGAATGTCTAATCTTTAATACTTTTTGCAGCTTTATTCGTTTCTTATTTTTAATTTTTTTCTTTTACATTTATATGATGTAACTTTTCATCATTTTCAACTTTATTTTACCAAATAACTAAAACATTAACTGCTATTGCAATTGGTTTGCTTGGTAAAATTTTGTTCAAGGCTGTTTCAGAAAACAGAAATATCAACTCCTCCAGAATGTAAGGCTCGTACTGATATTGTAAACTGAATGTTTCTGGGGACCTCTACACGTTTGCTACCTCTAAAAGGAGTCTTGACTTTGTCTTCAACAGTACCGACACAAAGAAATAAGGACGCGTAGGTATTTTTAACCTTTCCGATGGCGCGGATGGTAATGATCTATCGCTAAAGGTTGTGGGTTTGATCCCCATCCAGGACAAATAATTATATGATGATATTTCTGTTTATTCTATGCCTGGATGTTTATTATATGTATTTAAGTATTATATTTGTGATTCCTCCATTGTCCAATGTCCGTATAACAAATGCTTTAGGTGACTTAGGTCATAAGCTACATTGTTTCCGGAAAAACTAGGGTTCCCGAAAGAGCTGATATCAAGTAAATTAATAACTGCGTACATTGTTCGTGTTAAATAAACGGAATATAAGAAAGATACCATACATACTAAAGCTCAACATATTGTCTGTTTGCGTTGGTCCGCGAATCAAATCTGCGACCAGCAAAGCGTTAAACTGATGAAGGTCTAAAGGAGTTAACCTATCAACATCATCATCATAACATCAGTCATTGAAAGTCCATTGCTGGACATAAGCCTCTCCAGGAAAGGAGGTTTTTAGCCCATAATCGCTGCGCTGGGAGGGCGTGTTAGCAATCGTAGAGCGCAGCTTTCACGACCGGGATGTGCTGCCGCCTATCCCCGCTCTGTGCATTTGAGCTACACTATTCCGGATAGGTATACCGCCATCTGTAGGTTCCGATACCTTAGTCGCCTCTTACGACACCTGGTGCAGTGGGAGTGGTACCTCACGGCAAGTTATCACAACTATAGTTACAACTAATCATCACCACCATTACAGCCAATGGAAGTCCACTGCAGGATTTGGAGTGTAGCTGTACACTGCCTCGGATGGATATACCACTTAGCATATAGATAGTTACAACTAAAAGACTATATTAGATCGTCTCTTATTTGTAGTCCGAGTATTAAATGTGTTCTCAACATCACATGTAAAGTGTGCAGTTAAAAACACGTTCAGCGAAGTAAGCGGCGGGCTATCGGCACGCGGTGCGACCACCCCCCGTCCGTTTCTTTAACCCGCCCAATGCTAATGTTGTATAAACTGCCTTAAGCCCGTTATTGTTTAAAATTTCATTGAATTTACTGTAGGGATTATCTTCCCGCGCGGCGCGCTCGCTCTGCCGCCTCACGATTTCTAACACTGCTCTTTTTAATAAAATTGAAGTGCAACCCTTTCTTTTCGACCGTGGCTAATGTTCTTGCCTTTGAGGTAGCTTCGTCGTGTCTTTACACATCTATAGATCGATCTTTTTTGATAAATTGAATAATTTAATATGAACAATATTGTTTTTAACATATATGTCACATACAACAATAACAATTTCTGATGGCCAATGGCCCTGATGACCTGATGAAGTCACGATTATCATTTAAACAAATAGATCTGTCGGCTCCGGACCGATCTTAAAAAGTTTACTGCAAGTTCATTACGCAAGCTGCAGAGAAGCAGCAAGATAAAGGTTGATATTAATGGCTTCTCTACCATCGTCGCCTTTAGTTGATTTGATGCTGAAATAACTTTTAAACTTAGTATTTAATTTGATTGATAGCTTGTTATTATTATAGTAATAAGAAAATTGCTGATGGATGCTACTACTACGTAAGTCGCTGGGTTGGAAACATCCGTAGCTGGAAGAGAGCGTCGCTCAGGAGAGGCGCCCGTTCCTTAGCGAGTGTTTATCAACGAATTTCATAGATTTATTTAATTAAAATCGAAACTAATCTCTTCGCCGGTTCTAAATCTTTGCATTGTATGAAAATTGAAAAACTTTTCTCGTTTTCAACTGATTATATCGGACGAAGACGAAAATCTTTCGCAAATATTTATCGAAAACCCTGGATTGTCCCAAGACACAGGGCTCGGGAGCCGAGTCAAGGGACTTGCGACCGTTTCTGTCACTCTCATAGATTATTTAAATTGTGGAGTGAGACGGGGAGCTGCATAGTGCGGTGCGCGGCCGAGAAGCGGTCGGTTGTTTTTAATTAATTAATTTTATTATTTTTCGGGTGGAACGCCGTCTTGCCTTTATTGGCGGAATTTCTCGAGTAATTAGTCTTTTATTGTGATATAATTTTTGCAAAGGGTTGAGGTGGGCTCCAGTTGGCGGTCGCGGTAATTAAAAGTAGCTCGGCGAGAGGTGCCCGCGCCGAAACCCGTTTTCCAATTTGTTTTTCTGACTGTTGCGCTCAGTTTTCTATGAAATTCCAACGCTATATTTTAATTTTGGTTTATATAGTTTCTGTTATTTTACGTTTAGACTAGCAGTGTTATTTTACGTTTAGACTAGCAGTATTATTTTACGTTTAGACTAGCAGTGTTATTTTATAATATAGCGTATAGCCTACCTCGATAAATGGACTATCCAACACTGAAAGAATTTTTCTAATCGGATCAGCGGTTACTGAGATTAGCGCGTTCACAAAAACAAACAAACACTTCAACTATATAATATTAAGATAGATATGTACAATTAGAATAATGACAAACAATAAAAAGACAATAATCGTAAATTTGTAGTGCAGTTATATATTTGTATTTAAATGCGTCACATTAGTGATCGTTTAGGTTGAAACTAACAAATAGCTTCATTGTATTTTATAAAATAAAATAAAAGTTTTATTTTAATTTTTTTATATTAAAATATCATTTCACGCATAATCTATACTAACATTATAAATCGGAAGAGTTTGTTTGTTTGTTTGTTTAAACGCGCTAATCTCAGGATCTACTGGTCCGATTTGAGTAATTCTTTTTTTTGTTGGATAGTCCATTTATAGAGGAAGGCTTAAGGCTATATAACATTACGCTGAGACCAATAGAAGCGAAGCGTCAATGAGAAATGTTGCAAAAACGGGGAAAATTATTCACATTTGAGGTCTTTCGTCGCATGCGCTGCATAAACGGTTTAAGTTATTCAAAAACTATGTATGAAAGAATTATTCCTTTTTAATAATAAAAAAAGTCCGCGATAGTGTATGTCTATCTCTCAAGATCTACTCATAATAACATTATTTGTCGAAGAAGGTTTGCTACCATTATAATGTGCAAGCAAGCCGCGCGGCGGCGGGTGCGGGGGAGGTGGGCCTCGCCCCACCGCCGTGCTTACCTCTACCACTTGCGAGTGTATCTTTGCGAGGTACCATGCCGCGCGGCTCAGACGCGTAGTCGGCTCCCTACGGAACGGTTGAATAGCGTGCTTTGATTTAACAAAAGTAAAAATATAATTGCCGAAGTACTTTGACCCATTATTTTAAAAACATAATTTTTTTCCCTTATTATTTAAAAATAATCTTATTCACGATTATACAATAACATAAACCAACGTGAGCAATCAAAAATAATCTCGATAGAGTTTCCGACAACCATGCGAACGAAGTCGCGGGCACAGCTAGTCCATTATATTACTAAATAAAATGAAATCAATTGAAACGTTTTACTGCACTGTTATGACTTCATCATTGCTATAACAGCCATTGGAAGTCCACTACTGGACTGGATAGAGGCCTCCCTAAGAAAGAGGGAATTAACACATAATTGCGAGCGTGTTGGCAATCGCAGAGCGTAGATTTTGCGACGGGGATGCTGCTGCCCATCTCCGCCCTGTGCATTTCAGCTACATTGGATGGACATACCGCCATTTGTCGGTTCTGGTATCTTAGCCGCCTTTTAAGAAACTTGGTACAGGAGGAAGTACAACACGGCTAACGACTTAAGGTTTAAGACGCCTGCATCATATTCTCTACGATTTAATCGTTTACTACTCGTAATAAAACTACTTTTAACGGCTTTAAAACAATGTTTTATATTGAGAACAATTGCCGTAAGGTAACCGAATTATCAAACTAAAATTATAATAAATTAAATAAAAATAGGCCGTGTTTTAAAGCTGTAAAAGTAGTTGTTTTATTATGATGGCAGTATCATCTTAAACTGCGTAGCTTAAACTTAACAGAAACAGGCAGCAACACCCAGACGCCTGCCCAGCACGGTAATTGCCGGCAGGGATCTCTTTATTCTCGGCAAGGCCTATGTCTAAGCAGCCACTCGATATTAGAATGGAAAAAGGTTAGCGTAGACTATCATTTAATTTAAGATTGACGCAGGTGGTAGTGATCCTATCTTATGTGCCAGGGGTCATGGTTTCGATCCTCACCCAGTACAAATATTCATATTAGAAAGCATTTTATTTATAATTCCCCTATTGTCTGACGTCCGCAATATTTTAGCTTTAAATGACTTACCACATAGGTCATCAGGTATGAAAATCCGCTCTAATATCGAGAAGTTAACTACCATTTTAAATTGTGCGGGTCTGGTTGTAGGTTAGGGATTCCCTGTAGACATCTTATCTCAAGGTTATTAAGTAAATTTTGTTATTTAGATGCGTACCGTGTTAAACTACAAAACACAGGTCATTGTACGAGTATCACGATATTTTGTGCTTCCTATTTCTTTTTTATTTTTTAAATTAAATACTATGGAAAAAGATGAACTTTCATGCGAATGGTCCATATTTTGCGAGAGTTTTTTGTGGTCTCGTTTGTTAGCCGCAGCAGTTGTTTATTGGCGAAGCGACGACTTGTCGCCATACACTGACGCCTGACTTATATATATTCACTACTTTACACCCGTCACATACCGATCAGCCGGACTACATAGCGGAAGGCAGCACACAGAGGCGGTAGGTGCGCGGCAGGTGGGCGTGTCTCACCTGACAGGTGAGGCGCGGGCGGAGGCGGGGTACGCCACGCCCCACCTGCGTTCACCTGCGCGTCTCATTCCATTCACCTGCCGCGGGTGACTGCCGGCGCACGGCTGTGGGGACCTGCGACAGAACCGTAAAATGTTCCGATTTACGTGACGCCGGTGCGACAACACGTTCATTTCGTGCAGTGTTATTTATTTATTTATTTATTACATTATAATTTGATTAAGTTCACACATATTTTATAATAGATAATATTTATTACTTTTTGCTGGGAGCTGTTATAGTCTATAATATTGGCCTCGTTTTGTGTTGGTAAACGAGAAAGTCTTTATGCAAGATTTTTTTTTTTATAGGATTATTTGTATTTTGAATTTAATAAGATTGGGGTTTTAAACGTTTTTAGTTGTTTAATATAGTACGTGTTTGAATAAATGCATCAAATAACCTTGAGATAACGTTCGGGGAATACACCCAGGCCCACGCAATTTAAAAAGGTAATTAACCTCTCGACCATCGGGGGTTTTTGGTGCGCAGTGATGTTTCACTTTACTCACAACGTTGTTAACATAAAAACAGTATAAAAATGCTTATAATGAAGCAATTTATTAAATTTATCAACATTGTACAAAACTAGCTAGGATTTTATTTACATAGCGTCCCGCGGTATCGCTTGTTTCCTTCGTATAAAAAAACACATCTCATACATTGTCTAGGCTCCGAAATAAGTCTGAATCAAGCTTAAAGCACTTGCGTTACGAATATCGGACAACAGAGTATTATAATACGTTACATATTAATCACCCACACACAGAAAAAATGTTTATTACATAAATATTTGTCTTTTGGAACACATTCTTTTGGCCACTGAGCGCGTTAAGATGACAAATCAGGCATTTTCCCTATTTATAAATTATATACATATTTATAATATTACATAAATAAATAGGATAAAAATGGTTATCCTAACAGATTGTCTATGTCATTCTGGACTTTAATGTAGAGCCTTTTAAAGTGTACAATACTGTTGTACATTTTGATATATCTCGGGTTCAGACAGCGTTTGCAATGTAAGCGCTAAAAATGTGTTCCTTTGTGACATCACATTAGAAACCTCAAAAATTGTTGTTCTACTATTTTATGCATTTATTGTATAAACAAACCTTCTTCTTGAATTCATTATCATCATCATACCAGCTATTGGAAGTCCACTCCTGGATATAAACCTATCCAAGAAAGTAGGTTATTTGCCCATTAATGCCACGCTGTGCAAACGTGTTGGCCATCGCAGAGCGCAGCTATCGCGACTGGGATGCTGCTGCCCACCCGCGCCCTGTGCACTTGAGCTGCACTGTTTCTGATGGATATACCGCCATCTGTCGGTTCTGGTACCTTAGCAGCTTCTTACGACACCTGGTTCAGTGGGAGATACTATTCTGTTCTGCCGGTACCTCACGGTTACCTCGGCACCTAAACTAACCATACACAAGGACAGACAGACAGCGGAAAGCGACTTTGTTTTATGGTATGTAGTGGTATTGTTTGTCGGTCCTGATGGCGCAGATATTAGTGATCCTATCTTATGCGCCGAGAGTTGTAGATTCTCTTCCTACCCAGGGCAAATATTTGTGTTTGTTCTGTGTCTGGATGTTAAATATATGTATTTAAGTAGTATATTTGTAATTCGTCTGTTGTCTTGTGTTCTTAACATAACTTAGGAGTCAGGTCTATATATGAGATGTCCTGGGAATGATTATTATTATATACTTACGGATATTGCACAAGAATTTATCAATGGTCACGCAATAGTGAGATATTTGTAGCAATGGTAAATATGTGTGAGATATCTAAAGGCTTCTCTAGGCAACCCTTCATATTTGAGTTCTGCCTCTGAAATAAGTGTAGTGCTGTACACTTATTCACACTTGAGGTCGCACTTGGTCTTGCCATTTATCACGCGAGTGCCCTCGTCTCGAGCACCCAGGTACTGAGTGCTCGTATATTCTCTGCGCAAAAACTATATTTTTCGCTATAACTTTATTCATGCTATATCCTTCGTATCAAATATAAGGAGTTATACTAAAGGATGAGATTCCCTTTCACATGCTTTATATTAGCTTTAATTGTATGTATGTGGTTTATAACCGACTCATTCGAAGTCGTTTTTAACCCATTTTAGACAAACAGATTTAATCGAAATATCAAGAATTGGTGCCAATACAATATTTCGATTAGATTATTTCATTATCCTGATCAGGGTCCTCAGGGTGACAGAAATTCCTCTGTGTAAGAGCAAGAGAGACCACGCAGCCTCCGCATGCGTACTATCTACCTAATTGCCAGCTTAAATACTCATATAGTTAATATTATTTTACAATAAATTGAACTAAAAATTGAAAAATAAAAAGTGGTTTTGAAAAAATGAAAGACATTCTTTTAAAATATATCATTTCATGTTTATCGTAGACCTAGCAACCCGCGGTTTTATCAAAATTCTACCAATATTTTTTGTTTATAATTATTTTCCCTTTTTTATAAAAAATATTTTTCACTTTTTAGTTTAATGTATTTTAAAAGCGCGGTTTTTCAGGTATTTTGATTATATTCTCACCAAATCTTATACATTGTCCTGTCTCCGAAATATCTAGCTTAAAGCACATGTGTTACGGATATTAGACAACAGAGGACTCACAAAAACAATATGAAAATAATTATTTAACGTCCTGATACAAAACAAATGTTCATCATGAAGTTATACGCATAATAGAGATAGTGTTACGGATCTGTTTCGGTGGAATCTAAATTATATTTCTTCAAAAAAAAAAATTTGCTCTTTCTCGGAGAGGCGTGTGTCCAACAACGGACTTCCAATGACTCATATGATGATGATATTAATGATTTATTTAATTTCTTTAAAAACAAGTTTCACTCCTAATAAGATATTTAGTTCGCGCTGTTCCCTTTCTTAAACAAAAACCATACATTACAATGGCTAGAGTCCACCCATTTGTCACGCGCAGTAACGTCAAGAATCAGGTACAAGTCGACGGAGTGTTGTATTTACTCGCGTCACCTACGGAGGGCATAAATTTTTTGCGCACTTAACCCTGCGGCCGCTTGCGACACGGAAGAGGAGGTGCCGTCTTAGGCCCGCGGTGAAGGGTTGACCTCTTTGTACTGACCCTACCGCTAGGCTTGGTGTACACACGGCAAAAATAAATTAGAAATATATTTTTTTTCTTGTTTATCTATACTAATATTACGATCGATAGCGCAGATGGTAGTGATCCGGTCTTCAGTGCCAAAGATCGTGGGTCCCTACCCATAAAACCTATTTATATGATGGTACTTATGTTTGTTTTGTGTCTGGTTATTAAATATATGTATTTATGTAATATATTTGTTCCTTTCTTGTCTGATAACTTGTCTGTAACACAAGTGCTATTAGTGACTTATCACGGAATCAGGTCAGTTTGTGAGAAATTTATTTTAATTTTAAGAGGAAAAGTTTTATTGTTTATTTGTTTAGTGGGATGAAATTTAATGAACTCGATTATTAGAAAGCCAGACCATTAGAAAGCTACGTCTTTACCGAATAACATATCATATTTCATTTAATAGGGCTATATTTATTTCCTAACATGAAACTGTAAACACGGAAACTATGCGACTGATATCAAAAATTCTTTTACCTACTAATGGAAAGTAAGAAAGTAATCTTCGAGGTATTTGAGAATACTGCTTTTAGACATATTTAAACTTCTGTTTGTTTTACTCTTGCTGTATCCGTACTGAACAGTGACGTAATGTAGTGACTAACATATACGTTAAATTAAAGTTGTAGTCTAGTTTTGTGGCGTTAACGACGACTAAAGAAAGTTGATTTATCGTAAATTTTTAACAATATTATTAAAGAGTTGGCTCTTTATTACCAAAAATCAACAAGGCGGGGGTGGGCAGCAGCATGTCCAGCGTGACAACTTTGAGTAATGTTCCCCTAACGTAGAGGCCTATGAGCAGTGGTTGTCAGAAGTTGTTTCTTGAGCATCTATTTTTCAGTGTTCCCCCGTTGCACACCCATCCTTTGCCGTGCCCTGCCGTGGCTGCTTAGCATATCCGTCTAACCGCCCGACCTACGGCCGCACTTACAGCGGCGCTGATCGCAGCTATTTTGTTTTTATCTGGCGCTTTGTTCTGTATCTAGTCCTCAATCAGCAGAAACTACGAACCGCAAGACTATTTGAAACGTTTTATTTTGTCCTTTTTATTCTTGATATACCATAGGGATTCTATATACTATTATGTTTTTCTATATAGTATTATTATGAACCTTATAAACCGACTCAAAATATTTCAATGAGCTATGGAGACGAGCTATCCTCTCCCTGTAGCAGTTGGTAGTAAAACAAGACTATGGTACCAAAGCTGGCAGATGGTGGTATATCCATCCAAAACAGTGAAGCTCAAACGCACAGAGCAGATATGGGCACCAGCACCCCCATCCCAAAAGTACCGCTATGCGGTTGCCAAAAAATTAGCCTAGCGTGACAAAGGCAATATGGGCTAAATTAATAATTGGGATCACCTAAGTAAGTGTGGCTAAACATTTTAATGTGAACTAAATAAAAAGAAAAAAAAAAATTAGAAGAGGTCAACTATTGTATCAAGACTAGGCCCCAAGATAAGATTGCAATTAAGGAAATTGCTCGTAATTGCCGCGCTGGGCAATAATAGTGGCAATCCAAAGTTTAGCTTCGTGAAGCTACACTGTTTCGGATAGATATACCGCCATCTGACGGTCCCGGTGCCTTAGCGCTTGCGTTGTTTAGTTTCTATTAAAGATACAGATAAAGACTAGTTAGGTACAAACCCAAGGCAGAGTTCCACCTTCCCGAAGCAGAGGCAGGGCGGTGATTAAAGGCACGGGCGGGCGCTCGCCGGGGCTGTTAATTGCACGTTAGCAGCCACACGAGCCGGCCGTCGCCGCCGGGACTAGGGCCTAGGGCCATCACTACAAGAAAACCAATAATAAAGTTTATTGTAAAAAATATATTATATTGATTGCACTTGTTCTCCTGTAAAATGGAACATAATGTATTAAAAAAGCAAGATGGCGCTTCGTGTAGGGTCATTTACAGTCGGGCCAGATGGCGCTGATGGCGCTTTAGCGTCGTAGGTTCGATTTTCACCCAAGACAAATATTTTTATAATGAAAATTTGTGTTTGGTCTATGCCTGGGTGTTATATATTTAGTCGGATTCAAATCAACGTATGAGAGTGAGAATTTATTTATTTATTGAAAATATAGATTACAATTTATTGGTTCAGGTAACTTGAATGTAAAATAAAATTATTTTAAATTCAGCAATTGGCATAAAGATTTTACAAAATAAACTTTAAATGCCGTTTATTTGTCCAGAAATAAGATGCTTTTTTAACGTATTAGTGTGTTTAATAATTTTGTGTACACTAAATACAAACCTAAATACAGAAAAGGCATAGTTTGTTTTGTTGTTAAATTTCCGAAACTGTGTATGTTAAGCGTTATATACGTATTTATAACATTTAACACTTAGCTGATGATTCGTTTACCTTGCAGCAAAATAATAGAGAACTCGTAATTGTTAGAAAATAATATAAGATCTCAGTTGGCTGCCACAGTTCATCTAATTATAATTTTAAGTCCTTATCTATGTTTATACTTAAAAATTACCAAAATTGAAAGAAATAAGAAAAATTAGGTAGGAAGTCGCGTGTGTATGTATATATGTGCGTGTATGTGTTGGGTGTTAGAGAGAGTGTTTGTGCGCTTGAGCGTCTATAAAAATAGAAACGATGTCAACAGCAAAACTGTTCACAGTTTTTGGAAAAATATATATTATATTTATTCTATTCTATGATTTGAAGTACCTTGAGTACTGAATTATATATTTTTTTAAAGTAAACTGCAGTTGTACATGTAGAACGAATGGTTTTAAAGTAGAATTACAAAAGTGGTGGTGGACCACCAAGAGTACACGCACACCAATTGAAGAAAATCTACCATGTGGTCTATTCTAATAAATAGAGGAAGCAAGGGTAGCCTGTCAGGACAGCTGCAAGAGTGTCCAATTACCGTGTAGAAAATAATCGGTGGGTAATGAGTAGGTAAGTGTTTGCGTCACCGGAGTGCCAGCCCTGAACGCAGGCGCGCCACTCGATATGTTTGCGCGACATTACTCCGGTAAACAGGCTTGTTTGTTGTCAGGTGCCAGCGTGACCTCTCCGCTGCACCCGGCTATCCGACGCTTGTCGAGAGCGATTAATGTAGTGACAGCCCTGTTACAATGCTGACTGATCAAAAAGTCCATCTGTAGACCTTACGTAGAATTAGTTCTTACTGGTTCTGTTGTTATACAGAAATATTATATATAATATTTTTAATTGTTTAACTAAGATATGAGGTACCGGCTGAGTAGAATAGTACCTTCCACTGTACCAGGTACTAGAAGAGGCGACTAAGGTATCAGAACCGACATATGGCGGTATAACCATCCGAAACAGTGCAGCTAAAATGGAATAGGCGGGGATGGGCAGCAGCATCTATGTCGCAAAAGCTGCGCTCTACGATTGCCAACACGATTGTTTAGCATGATAAAGATGTGATAGCATGATGATGAAGCCATGAGAAACATTTTCATCAAATCATCGATTTACGTCCACTGCTAGACATAGGCCTCTCCAAGTAATTTCCAATATCACCTGCGTCCGCCATGGTCCTGCGTTTTTAGCCAGATCATCGGTCTATCTTATGGGGGACGTCTTAAGTGGGCTATAATAAATCGCGGGCGGATTGTTATATACATATATATATATAGAGACGGTATATCCATCCGCAATAGTAGTGTAGCCTAAAATCACAGGGCGGAGATGGGTATTAGCATCCCCGTCGCGAAAGTTGCGCTCTGCGATGGTGATTGCCAATATACGCTTGCCCAGCACGGCAATAATGGGCAAAATTCCCCCATTCTTGGAGAGGCCTACACTACTTACTTAAGACACCTTTTACTCTACTCCTTTACTCTTACCTCCTTTACTTTTACTCTTACTACTCTGCCGGTGCCTCACGCCTTAAAGTCCGTTTATAACGTTCAAAAACCAATTTACAAAAGCAATATCAAATTGCATGTGCGACAAACCGCACAGAGATTCGTTCTCCCGGCGACGTAGCGACTTTCAGACCGCCTGTCGAGTGTTAACTTTGGGGAGGCGCGTCGACAAACACGCGACACAAACAAGCAAACAGAGCGGTAATTGAAATTTTAATGGTCCAGGTGCGCCGCAGACGACTCGCGTGTCGGCAAATACTCCACTAGTGTGATCTTTACTGCTCTCTATCTGAGAATGTAGAGCTGAGAACACAGTAATTTCTCAACGAAATTTTGCTTTCCTAATACTACATGATAATTGTCATCAACATTTTGGCCTTTGAAAGTCCACTGCTGGACATAGGTCTCTCTAAGAAAGAAAGTCTGTGTCCATAATCGCCACGCTGGGCTAGCGTGTTGGCAATCGCAGAGCGCAGCTTTCGCGACAGGAATGCTGCTGCCCATCCCCACTCTGTGCATTTTTGATCTGCACAGTTTCGTATGGATATACCGCCATCTGTTGGTTCTTGTATCTTAGTCACCTCTTACGACACATGGTGCAGTGGGAGGTGATATTATACTCTGCTTGTACCTCACGGCAACATCATAATGCGATGTTTGATTCGTTTCAATTATGGGCAAAATTATCCCTATCTAGGGGAGGCCTATGCTCAGCAATGGACTCCCAATATAGTTGATATGATGATATATTACCTAAATGCTTTTTTGCCACAGACTTAGCCATTTTTAATGCCGCTGAACTCTTTTTGTGGGATTAAGGTCACTTTAAGATACTTGTAGCTATATCAGGGTCCGGATTTTTGTTGTGTTGACAGTAGGTACTTCTGTAGTCTCTTACGACACCAAGTACAAAGGGATGTACTTCTTTACTGTATTTTTTGATACATTCTACTACACTGCGATTTGAAAATCACTCTTGTGTTACGGATAACAGACAATAGAGGTGAGTCCTCCATATATAATACTTAAATATTTATTTAACACTCAGACGCTCATTACTCATCAATTACATATGTGTAGTGAGTGGGCATCGAACCCACGACTATAGGCGCAAAAGATTGGATCACGACTGAATGCGCGATCGAGCCCGTCTAATTAACTTAGTAATACTTATAAATATGTGTCAATGATATTTTACATTTGAATGACGTATCCCAAGCAAACAAAGTAGCCTCGCACAAAATAACTGACATATTAGAACGTGTCGAAATTCTCTTATACCGAGCAAGTGTGGCGAACGGCCTGGATTGCGTCGTAAATCGGCTCGCAGTAGGTTAATAAAGCGAGCGATACATCGACTCGTCGACGCGGTGGAGTGTCGATTATGGAACATAAGACAATGCGCGTTTGTAAATCATGATAAAGCGCAATGTATGAGTCGTAAGACGATACTTTCATCTTTGGCGGTGCTGCATTGGTTACGTTGTTTAGAATATGTACTAACAGATGGAGCAATCGAAACATTAAGAAATATCAATTTAGTGGCAATAATTCTTTATAAATAAAGTAAGCCTTTATTGCTGTAATGTACATTTTTTTCCTTAACAATTAACTTCTTTTTATAATTATTTACTGTGTTTAATAAACATTCGGTTGCACGTTCCCAGTTTGTCCTTCAACAAAGGCCTCCTCTAAAGGCCTCCTCCTATTTTATTCAGTTTCTTGCAGAGCGTGGATCAGCTATCTTTTTGATAATGTCTTCTCATCGCTTAGGTTGTCCACCTTTGTTACTTCTCTAACTAGGTATGTAATTTTTATGTATAAATAGTGACGCGCAGTACCGTCGAAGTAGTACTTCCTTTTATACCAGATGTCCTTAAGAGGGGAAGAAGAGCAGCAAAGGTTTATTGCTAAGCTACGGTCTGCGATTGCCGCCACGCCTACCTAACGCTGCAATTATCCCCATTTCTTGTCCATCAGTGGAATTCCTACGTCTGATATGCTAATAATAATAACTTTATAAATTTATAATTCAAATAAATATAACTTGTCCAACGCGGCAGTTATTGGCAAAAAAACTCCTTTTTTGAAGAGGCCTATGTCCAGCAGTGGACTTCTAATGGCTTGTATAATGATGATATAAAAGCATATGGTACTTAAGAAAAAAATGTTTCTCTGTTAGGTATGGGTAATGTATCCATCGGCTGTACCGAATTTAACGGGACTTTCATTAGCAACGTAAACTACGCATGTGAAACCGTAGTAACAATAATGAATGAATGTCAGGGTGGTAGTACACCCTTCCATCTTGTTGCATTCGAGCATAATAAAGAACTTCTGCGACACCTGATCTACCGACTACTCTATAAATATGATAAATATTAATGGAATTTACGACTAGAACTACTTTTTTATCGTAATTAAAACGAAGTTATTTTTCTTTTACATTTTTTGTTGACGTTTCTGACGATGTGTGACACAAAAACATAAGGTTTAATGTGAGTAGATAACGCGTACATGGAGGAAAATATTTTTCATCATCATATTAGCTATTGGAAGTCCACCAACAGATGATATGATGTACATAGGCCTCCCCAAGAAATCCATAATAAACGCGCTGCGCAAGCGTGTTGGAATTTGCAGAGCGTAGTATTCTCGACGGTGATGCTGCTGCCCATCCCCGCCCTGTACATTTGAACTACACTATTGTGCATACATCTGTCAGTTCTGGTATCTTAGTCGCCTCTTATGACACCTGGTACAGGGAGGTACCATTCTACTCTGTTGGTAACTCGCGGCTAAAATATAAAATAAAACAAAATATTAATTTTATTTTGATAACATCGTTCTAGCTCACACAATCGAGCCCTTGAGGAGGCAATGTCTGCTTAATTTGTTCAATTCCGATGAGATCGGTGCACGTGTTGCTTGGCAGATCAAATATTTGCCGAGACGTAATAAAATCATGTCGGATACCTGCCTCCCCCTTCATACCCTCCACCCCACTAAACGAGTGGGGTACGATTATAATTGTTCAATTTGTATTCATTTAGATGTATGTAAATTAATATTAAAAAATATGGTATTTTAAAAAGGAAAATTTCAAAATTCTTGGTAACGGATTGTGATATCCTGCTTTAGGATCCCGAAAATACCACGCAGCATATCACGCTTAAGAATAAATAAATTTTAAAATTGCGTAGTGTTAGCTTATTTCCAAAGCATTATATAATGTTAAAGATTATATTAATGACAGAACTGCTTAGGATTGAATAGCCCTAACCTAGGTTTCAAACAATGGTTTGATAGCGCCGACGCCGGTATGCATTAACACTAATGATTTAGTATTGATGAAACCTATATCACCACCAGTTTTTATTGTAGATTCCTTTCTGGTGGCTCGTGTAATGAACCTGCATTAAAATTAGTTTTAAGAACCGTCTGGTGCCAGCAGACTAGTATAATGTAGGTAATTAAAATGTCTTTTATCAGTATTATGAAAATAATGCAAATAAGAACTTCATTTACTTCATGTAGATCGCATACCGCCGGTCCCATTGGAAATAATATTGGTTATATCTAGCATTGGATATATCTCTACTCGATAATATAATTGTTGACAGGCCTGGATGATAGTGATCCTACCTTATGCGACAAAGGTCATGGGTTCGATCCCCACCTAGGACAAATATTTATATGATGCTATTTATGTTTGTTATGTGTCTGGGTGTTAAATATATGTATTTAAGTAGTATAATTGTGATTTCTCTGTTGTATAATGTCAGTAACTACTTGAGCTTTAAGCGACTTATCACGGTATCAGGTCAAGATATGAGGTGTTGTGGAAAAAAAATACACCGCGGTAATGATATATTCACCTTCACCATCACAGGTCACCTTTTACCAGTTTACCAGGTGTGGTACAAGGACAGGTCCTATTTTACTCTATCTTTCCCTTATTTCTACACAATAAGTGCATAGAAATTACACGTCTGTATTTGCCTTGTTTGCTGTTGATGTGACATAGGGTTGCGACAATTCTCGCATGGTTCGTAATGAGAAAATTACTTTTTCTACCTCGATTTATCTAGCAATTTTGCCGGCATACAAAATGTATACCGCGATTATATTTACCTCCGTGCTCTGTCACCACTCGCTGATCGCAGCCCGAGAGCAAACACGAGCTTTGTTGATTGCGTCGGAACCTGTCCTAATCAAATTTTTGTTTGTTCGTCTTCAAAACTTGTAGGGGATCCTATATACGCTTGGTGTAAAAATGAGTTCGATACAGTGTTTTGATATATAAATAGATGCCAACAATTATGGTTTGTTTGTTTGTGTTTTATGGTTAATTCTAATCTTTTATTTACAAGCTAAGAATTACATATACTTTTATTATAATAGCTGCTTAAACCGCGATTTCAACCGCATGTTCTCTTCAAGACGTATATTTTTCGCCCAATTTTCCCATATTTTTATTGATGTTCTTGTCCTATTAGTTTGTAGCATGATTTTATAAAAACTAAAATACTCTATATATCAGCTGCCTACCAGTGAAAATATCATAAAAATCGGTCTATCCGTTTCAAAGATTACCTCAAATAAACAGACAAAAATAAAAAAATAAATAATTTGTTATACGTACCATGTGTACGTGCAAATGCGTTTAGTGAAAAGCAGTTATTTTAATATTACAAACAAATACTCCAATGTTATTAATGTGTAATTACTAACTGATCCGATCGACGTCCTGTTTTTCAATTATTAAGAAAAAAAATATTGCGACTCTTTGCTTGGATCAAACTGTACACATTAAGCAAAAGATATTAAAATCCGTTCAGTAGGTAAGAAGTTCAACCCGAACAAACACCGATACATGAAGTTTGTATATATTACATTTTTATAGGTTGTTTTTACTTTTTTAACCCATATGGAGTTGTATGCTACGCGCTCAAGACTCCGGGTGCACTTTAATTCGCTCTTCCTAGGATAATTTCTGGGATTAAAAGTGGTCTATATCCACGAATGTTCGCTCACCGATTGTCCCATAAAGATACGTAAGATTTTAATAATTAAAAGTTATTAATTATTATATTTTAAATAAACAAGTGAAATTGAAGTAATCGTTGGTAAATATTTTAATAATTATTGCTCTAGGTAAAGTAAAAAAAAATCATCTTAAAACAAATTATTAATTAAGTTTCATCATCATCATTACAACCATTGGAAGTCCCACTGCTGGACATAGGTCTCCCCAATAAAGGGGGAATTTTGCCTTTAATTACCGTGCTGCAAGTGTTATGGCATTCGCAAAGCGTAGCTTTCGCGACGGGGACACTGCGTGCACTTGGACTACACTGACTCGGATGAATATACCACCACCTTTGTCACCTCTTACGACACCTGGTACAGAGGGAGGTACTATTCTTCTCGGCTAACAAGTTTACACATGTCTAAAGGGAAATAGTGTCTTAAGAAATGTCTGATGAAAGTTGTCGGCGTGGTCTTTGCATCCTCGAAGATGAGAATTGAGGACTTTAGTACTTCAATTCAGGTCAGCGCCGGCAGCCGGCTTAGTTGACTCACCTTGTCTTGTTGCGGCTTGTTTGACGTCTGTTCTTGTAAATAATAGTTGTATTTTTATCTCTTATTGGGACACAAAATAAAGAAAGGCAAATATGAAAATATTTTTTCCAATCAGATTTATAAGAAGCGAATAAATATATTTTCACACAACATCTCATACTGACTCGGTGGTAAGTCGCTCAGAGCACTTATGTAAAAGACGTCAGACAACAGATTATTCACAAATATAACACTTAAATACACATTTTTTACACCCAGACACAGGATAAACGCAAATATCATCTTATAAATATTTTTCCTGTGTGGGGATCGAACACACGACCTTTGGTTCATAAGATAAGATCAGGATACTATCTGCGCCAATGGCCACGATAATTTTTAATATGTAATTACAAACAAAAAGATAGTCGAAATGCTGGAGCGACTGCTCCAAATTGAATAATGTTTTTCAGGTGTGTTTATTATTGTTAGGAGCAGTTAAACGAAAAATCGAGAAGTTTAAAAAAAAATTACAAGTTAAATGTTTATATATAGGTTAGAAATACAAGGAGAGGATTGAAACTTCAATGGTAACGGTATCTAATATATCATTATGTCATGTAACTGGAAGAAGCTGGAACGTACTAGTAGTGTTTAATTGCCTTTCATATTAACTTTGCACAAATAAGTATTACATAAAATATATCAAAATATACGGGATATTCTATATATTAATTAATCTTCCCTTAAGGGAAGATTTTCAGAAAAATATTTTACTCGTTTCATTCCATAATGAAAAACATTAATGCTAATACTATTAAACTTTATACTATTTTTAATGTAATTCGAATATCTTAAAAAACTGCAAAGTTTCATACTAAATTTGCACCCCTGTTTTACCCCCTTAGGAAGACTTTTTTCCCCATTTAAGTTACATAAATGTTTAGCCCCTGCGTAGATATGTGAGTCAATTAGTCAGTCAGCTTTTCCTATTACATACATCGATTTATACTTACTGAAAGTTTCCATACCAGCATCCCTATCTCAATTTATCCATGAATAAGCAAGAAAATGAAAATTCAAGCGGCGACCTTATAATATCAAATTCAACAAAGTAATAAGAAATTGTTGTTTCTTATTTGAAATTGTAATTTTTGTGCCTATTTGTGGTCGTGTTGTTCAGTGACGCCCCCGGTAATGATTGTCGAATATTACGCGGAACTTTCCACTGAGGGGTGCCGGGGGGCGCCGTGGGGAGGGCTCCGTGGGATAACAAGAAAACCCTGGACTTACTGGAGATTATCTGTCAATTGAAAGTGTAGTAGAAAGATATAATACGAGTGTGAGAAATATTTGTTACAAGCATTTTTCTTTTAGCGATAATTGTGAAAACTTCTTTTTGTCATTAAAATTGTGATCCACCGTCGTTCATCATTGCACCTGTAGAACGTCGACCCATGATGGGCGTAATTTGACCAAAGCAGCCGCGCTGGGCAGTCGTGGGCAGCAGAGCGCAGCTTTTGCGACTGGGATGCTTCTGTCCTTCCCCGTCTAGTTTTCCGTTACTCAGACATAAATCAAATACAAACAATCATTATATTTAGGGACCCATGACCTTTGGCGCACAAGATATGGGCCGTATTATATAATTCATATGTAAGGAACCATTCAAACTCGCCGGTGCTCACACGTCTCTCGTTTTTATTATCACTTTACAGCCGCAGTAAAGTACTGGGTCTCAGGAGCGGTACTATTGAGGGAGCTGACAAAAACGAAGTCTACAACAAACTATACAGTTAAGCACTTGATATTTGTTATCGGTTTACTACAGTACGTAAGATTAGGTTTACTTCCTCAAATTATTGGAGTTTTTGGTTGGACATCACTTGGATAGACTTATGTCCAATAGTGGCTGATGATGCCGATGATAATCCAGTGCGTTTGCTTTATTATGGATGTCGCAGAACGTCCACTGCTGGACATTGGCCTTCTCAAGGAAGGGCGAGGGTTGCTCGTAATTGCCACGCACGGCAAGCGTGTTGGCAATCGCCGAGCGCAGTTCTCGCGACGGGGATACTGCAACCCGTCCCGCTCTGTGCATTTGAGCTACACTGTTTCACATGAATATACCGCGATCTGTCGGCTTTAGTTTATACAAATATTGAATGCTGCATACATTAAATATAATATTAATTTTAATTTTGTTTACTTTCACAGAGAGAGTTCTCAGATTGATTGTATTATGCATTGGAACTATATGTACAGATAACGTGCACACGAGCAGCGTTATCGGGCGAGACCTCAAACCAAGATGGCTGCCAATTACTGGCAGGTTTACACGTGTGCGACATTTGCACTTTCTCGACGTCGCCGTCGTCCAGCTGGTAGACGGGATGAGTGGAAAATTCCTTGTAGTAAACTCGAGAAAAGAACCTTAGTAGGTTAATCTTAAAGTTTAATATGTTATAAGCAGATCTTTATCGTTTTTCTATGCGCTAACTAGTGATAAATAAGGTTTGTTATTGATATACTTGTGAATTTAAAAAAAATGAGAGAGATCTTATACAAAAGTCGCCTACATTAGCACCTCACTCTCACCAATTTCTACCGTGCTAGTGAAATTACGAAAGTCTATTCGCTTTATATAATATTACAAGACGCTGCAGTGACGTTAGTTAGCGGTCGGTGTGCTTGCATGTCCACCTGGTCTATTATAAAGAAGAGAAAAGAGAGAATGAACAGCATAGTCATCCACTGTCAAATATTTTGTCGTTATTGCTTTTGGATATCGGACGGAACAAACAGACATACAGTAAAATACTTTTTCTTTGTTAAATATAAATATTAACTTTTAGGTGCGTCAGTAATAACTGTTACGTTGACATTACAATCAGTTGTCAAATAATCAAAGATTAAACATTTAACGTGAAATGACGTTCACGAATTGTTACTTTCCTCTTTATCAGGTCGTAAAAGGTCGCCGAACAACCGACAGATGGCAGTATTGTAACTTTATTTTTAAATTAAATTCATTTTATGAATACATTGACCTGAATTCCAGATAAGCCACTTTTAGCACTTTTATAACTGATATCAGGCAATATATATAACACCGATCATTCACGCATTTCAGACCCTGTAAAAAAGTCTTTATTTGAATACATATATAACACCCAGACACAGAACATACACCAATATTTCTTACATGAATATTTGTTTGTAGGTTGAGGTTACCCACAATCCTTAACGCACATAATAAGAACACTACCAAAACACCACCAGGCTCGTCGAATCCAACATAAGGGAATGGGCAGCAGCGTCCCTGTGGTAAAGCTTGCTTTTCAATGCCTGCCCAGCGCAATTATGGGCCACAAATTCCATTTTCTTGGGGAAGTCTATGTACAGCAGTATACATCCATATACATAATGGCTGGTATGATGATGATAACACTTTATTTTTTTTAAAGTAGTATCGTGTTTTGGTATGACGTCATACAACAGTCCAAGACTATTTATCATCATGGTATATTTTCTACTGCATCATTAATTAGCATCACATTGAGGTCGACCAGTGCACTGAACCCTCGACACTGATAACGTTTGCACTTTCTTACTGTACGCGCGCAGGCGCAGCTCAAAGCTGCATAATGTCTCACAGGTCAATTAGCCAAGGGTTCATAAAAAAAATTGTTTACTTTCAGAGAACTTTGAAATCTTTGGAAGATAACGCCTTGGCTAGAACAGTTAGTATCAATACATTTGCTTTTTAATAATGTCAACACAGCCGTGGATTACCAGCGGGGTAGAGTAGTATTTACAAGGATTCAGAAGAGGTAACTGAGGCACCTGAATTGGGTAGCAGCATTCCCGTCGCGAATCTACGCACTGCGATTTCCTAGCGCGGCAATTATGGGTAGATTCCCCCTTCTAAGGGGGGCTTATGTCCAGCAGTGGAAGTAATAGAAGTGCATCATATACTACGTGGGTAAAAATATAATGTGTCTCGGTAGCACAACGGTAGCACAATTCCCTAGAAAGGGAAAGATACAGATTCGAGTATCGCCTGAAACCTGAGACAAGTATCTTTTACTCACACACAAAAATATATATATTTATAGTAAGATAGAGAAAAAAAACCTAATCGAAAAGTAATTAAATCTAATCCCGACAGAAGAGTTGTTTTATATAGTTACTGAAAAAGTAGACTCCGTAATTATTAAGCCATAAAAGTATTTTAAAATGTGTGATTAAAAACAAGTGTGTTATGAATGTTGAGAGAGTTAGAAAAATTACTGAGAGATATGATAAAATAACTCGAATTTAGTAACGCACGATTACCGCTATCTTGTTACGGTGTGGGGTTCTTTAAAAAGGGTCTAAAGAGGTTTTTACAGGGTCGAAATATCGTGAAGATACCTTGCTGCTGTATACGTCCACAGGCTGCGTAAACTAAGCCAAACTGCAATCAAGCTAACTGCGTGCTTGTTTGCCACATTTTTGATAAATAAAAGGTCCGCTATCGCAGATGGTAGTGATCTTAGATTGTGCGCCAAAGGTCGTGGGTACGATTACCACCCAATGCAAATATTTATATGATGATATTTGTGTTTGGTCTGTCACTAAATATATGTATTTAAGAAAATGTGTATATTAAAATTTAAATACCTAACGATACAAATGATTGAAAATATACCTGTTTGTTTAGCACCGTTATCTCGCTGGCTCGATAGCGTAATGATGTAGTCGCAACTCGGCTAATGTTACACAACGTTATCTGGAATACCTCTGATAAATTAGAAATAACGATATGCGTGGATTGATTAAAATAGTTGCACGGATTTAAACACGGTAATGAAAGAGGCATTAAAGATAAAATATAGTTAAAAAATACGCTTTTAATACACATAAACAAAACAGTAAATAATAATTTTAATTTAAAAACAAAGTTAATAATAAACAAAAAATACTAGTAGTATTTTCAAATATTTGCAGGTATTCTACGATAATTACATACAATTATTTACACCAAGTGATAAGTTTTTTTTACTTTTCAGTTCGATAATTTCTAAAGCATATTTTTTTTCAAACATTATTTTTATTTTTCAATTTTTAGTTTGATTTATTTTAAAATAATATTAACTAAATGTGTACTTCGATTATTGGCACCGATTCTTGATATGTGTACAAAGTTTCAATAATATCTGTTTGTCTAAAGTGGGTCAAAATCGAGTACGACTGAGTCTGTTACAAACATACACATATATATACAACTGAAGCTAAATAAACCGTGTAATATGTGGTGTCGGTAGCAACAAAAACTTTATGATTACGTTAAAAACAGTAAGAAACAGTAATACATTATTATAAAATAAAAAAGGAAAGACTACGTAGGCCTGATCTATGAATATTACCAGACAGCAGCACTCACAACGCTGTGAAGGGAAAGAAATTACTGAGTAATGTTTTCTGATAACTTCAGGTCACAAATCGGGCCACTTATTATGTGCGCCAGGGGTCGTAGGTTCGATTCCTACCAAGAGTAAATATTTATATGATGACATTTATGTTTTTTCTGTATCTGGGTGGTAAATAATAAATTTAAGTAGGATATTTGTGATTCCTCTGTTGTCTGTCTCAGGCGTCTGTAACACAAGTACTTTGAGCGACTTACCATGGAGTCAGATCAATGTCTGAGATGTTGCGGGAATTTATGATCATTAACTAAGGTTATTCAATAATATATTTATTATTGGTGTTATTATTAGTTAAAAGTAGTGAAATTTCATTGATTGCATCTTAAGGTTAGTCACTCAATGCCTAGTCATTAAGAAGTCATACATATTTATTACATTTACGCGTTCGCTGCTTATTAAATACTTCATTAACGGCTTTCAAACGATTATTTAACTTTTACATTTCGTCCGAATTAAGCACGTCTCTATGAGGATAGTTGGTATAATTTTTTCTTTGAAGCGTTTATATAGATTATAATATAGATATAAATTAGTGTGTTTATCACTAGATTAAAGAGTTAATTAAAAGGCCTGCAGGTGCAGTTGACAGTGTTCCTATCTTGTGTGTAAGGGTCGTGGGCTTAATCCCCATTCAGGACAAACATTCTAATGATGAATATTGAATTTTGTTCTGTGTTTGGGTGTTTAATATGTATTCAATTATTATATTTGTGATTCTTCTGTTGTCAACACAAAAACTTTAAGCGACTTATTTCGAAGTCAGTTTAATATATGATATATAGAGTAAGTTTATTTAAAAAAGTCTGTTACTTGTTTAATTATTTTTCTATCAAGTATCAGAGCTCTAGCAGTTTTCACGTATATACGTAATCAATATTGAAACATTCGTGTATTGTGTACAAATTGCCCGCCATCTCATTATGCCAGCCACGCTAATCTATGGGATATGCTTCATTAATCATCCCATTGAAGCACTGTATCCAGAGATAATGCTCAGGCTGTATTCATGAGAAAGAAAGCCTGGATTCAATAGGAAATACTGGATGATATTCCTGAATTATAAATATCACTCATTTGGCTGGAGCACTAGGCCCTACACGCATCAATGAAAAGTACATACATGAGATCTGTGGAATTGATTTTATTTTACGACTAGATGTTGCCTGCGACTTTGCGTGAACGTCTTTTATTTTAATTGATTTATTTGCGTATGTTTCTACGCCGTCGGGTACCGGTGGCGTAGAATAATACCTCCTTCTGTACAAGGTGTTGTGAGAGGCGACTTAGGCAAAACTACGGGAACTGTCAAATGGCGGTATATGCATTCGAAACAGTGCAGTTCAAATGTACATATTGGGAATGTGCAGTAGCATCGTTGTCGCGAATGCTGCGCTCTGCGATTGCTAACACGCTTGCCCAGCTTTCTCGGGGAGGACTATGTCCAACAGTGGACTTTCAATGGCTCGTATGATGATAACACTTAACATGTATTTTAGAAGCAATTTCGTATATCGGTAAGACAAAGTCATATTGATGTAATTAGCTTTGCATTAGTATAATTTTTTTATTAGACCCGGTCGACAAACAAGCATCCAGTCTACGTTAGCCCGTGTCTTTAGTGCGATGCCAAACTTATGACTTGAAGATATTATGTCACATTTGCATGGGTACCTATATATAACTTCACTGCCTCTAGAAACCAGAACCCAGCAATGCTAACATTGCTATTTGGCGGTAGGAAGAGAGAGTGAGGTACCAATGCCAAAATTCTATTAAACTGCTTAATAATTGTTCTTTAATTGCTTTTTTCTTTTGTTTTGTATCCGCCTTAAGTTTGTTATATACATACCTTGAATGAAGGATACTGACAGTTAATACTACCGCAGCTGTCAACGTATATCTCTTTGTAGTTGAACGTCTCTATCAATTACTTGTGATTTTAAGAATAAAAGGAAAATTTTAAATGTACATTCTGAAAAAATAAATATAATTATTATTATTTCTTTGTATGTGGTCCACCTCATTAAAATGCCTTGTATGACGCCTCAGAGTAATGTTACCCTGAAATATATATACAGTGTCAGGTACGTTGAACCGTATTCAGGTCAGATTTATCTCTCCGCATTGCCCGGCGCTCCGCCGATGTTTCCAGCAAGTTTTAATTAATATTACTGAGAAATCAAATCCTGTTCATTCATCAGCATATACTCGTAGAGGTTTATTTATATCTTCATGTTACTGATAAATGTTTAGCTACTTTATTAGATTTTATTACGTTTATCTAGCGCGGCAATTAAAAAGGCGGATTTTGGGCAAATTCCTCCTTTCTTGGGGAGGCTGATGTCCAGCAGTGGAAGTTTCATGGCTGATATGATGATAGTAACTCTATCTATAAAATACTGGTGGTCTAAATTATTTTTGTCTAAATATGGTTGAATTTCAACCATAATTAATTTAAGTTGTGTGACTGACATTTAATTTGTAAAATTTCGCCTGATAAATTTGCAAACTTGTATTTAAAACTTTGGTTTGTTGGCCGTGCCATCGCTTTACTTGTATTAGGTTTGTCAGTTTGTCCATCAGCACAGGGATCTGTTTGTTGAAGCATGTGATGAACGAATCTAACGAAAATATAAATAAAAACTGTTGTTAAGAAATGATCTCCAAATATGTAAATACAATAAAGGTTGTCAAAAAAAATATAACAAGAACTGAAAAGAATTAAAATTGCTTAATAGTTTTTATTTTAAATATCAATTAAAGGAATGCTTTATGACAAAAAAGCATATATCTAGTGTTAAGGAATTTAAAGAAAATGTAGTTATTTTATTAACTAAATAAAATTATTATTGAAATTTTGAATGTACGTAACGTGATATCGTTAATGAATGACATGATATTTTCTTGGTGAGACATAAGCTTCTTTAATTGTGTTTTATCACTATTGTTACTTCTGCTCCACTTTAACTTTAATTGCATCAAATTATACGTTCCTCGTTTCGCATATTTTTTGCTTCATATATACAACCGATAAACATTGTTCTGTCTTTACTAAACATATACATTATGTTTATCATGAAAAAGTAGTTGCGTCTTTAAACTGAGATATAAACTATCGTATTTCTCGAGTTGAATCAAACTGTGTACAGTTTTTTTATGCTCTGTTTGTTGACCTTATCTGACAAAGAAAACTCCAAGAGCTTGTCTCTGAACGTAGTCCTATTCAAGTTTTCATCAAGAACTCCGTCTTATTGAAAATGTCATCATACTGTAATTAAGAAGTGCAAATACAATCAGCCATAGGACATGCACGAGTAGGTGGAAGGTTGAATCGCGGGCAATCTAAGTTTTCTCATCCATATGTATTAACGGACCTATATCCACTGTGTCATAGCCTCATTAAATAGACTCTTAGATAGCTTTATAAGATGAAAGAAACAGCAGAGAAGAAGAGCGTCTCCTTTTGTACACCAGGTGTCATCGAAGGCCTTATCTCAACCAATTAAAGCGTGGTTGTACCAATAACATGCACAACGTTCATATTCTGCTACTTTGTTTATCTTTTTCTGTAAAAATATCTTTATATATAAAAAAATTATGTCTCATGACGTTTGTCCAGGATGAGAAGTTTATCGAGTGTCCTTGAGCGACGCTGGTCTCTTGCTATCAGTTAACTTTTTTCGGGGATGTTCCCGTGGGACGCAATATTAAGTTCACTCGTAAAACGTTGCGGCCGGGTAACCAAATCAATAACGACGTTGACTGGACAAGGTCTTCCGATATTAACCAATGCTGCAATGCAATAAGAAAACAATGCATTTTTCCTACTTTGTGCTTAATCAATTTTGGATTAAACTGTACACCATGAAGCGAAAAAAAGAAATAAATATAAACTATTTCATTTTAGAGTTAGTAATGGTCAAACCGATGGGAACAAATTTACAGCTAAAGATTTCGTATGTCTGGTTCGAACAGACGGAGCGCACAAGTTTAACGTCTTTGTATACTGCATGATTACTAACTATATATATGAGCGAGTGAAAAAATGTAGGATCTTATATTCAAGGCAATAAATAGTGTTGGTCTGTAATTACAAGGCTAAGAATGCCCCCGCAATGTTGTCATGGCAACAATTATAAAGAATAATCCCAGGCCGCGACTGTCTGACTTGACAAGTTAAACGGAAAAACTATCGAATTATTATTGGTGGACAGTGTACACGAGGAAGGTTTTGTTACATAATATATTAATGTAAATACGCTGAAATACAGCGACGATACAAGAAATATACGAGTCACTAAACTTATGGTAAAATATTTACATGTGTCAAGAACTAGATATGAAAAAAATTACATGAGGCAGACCTCATACAAAAGGTCGTCTGCATTGGTACCTCACTCCTATTTCTGCCGCTAAATAGCAGTGTTCACCTTGCTGTGTTCTGGTTTGCAGGGTGAGAGAGGCAGAAAATTTACGGGGTAATGTGGCATAATGTCGTCAAGTCACGAGGTTGGCAACGCGTTAGTGATATCCTTGTGATAGTACCGCGTCTATAGGCTGTAGTAACATTACTATCACGCGAACTGTGATATTTATGTAAAAAAAATAAATTAAAAAAATATATACATGCAATACTAAAACAAACTGGCTAGATTTATAAAAAAAAATCTAATGCGAAGTTCCCCCTTCCATAAATTTTGAATTTATAGAAGGGGGACGATGTTAGAGTTGAACCTTAATTGGATTATACAAAATCAAATGGTTCTAATAAAGACTAGTCAGGTATTACCCTAACTAAGGGTCAATTAAGTCTTAATGAACTTAAATACCTTTAGAGCGAATGAACGGCGTCCGGTCGTCCGGTCGTCCGGGTGTCCCGGTGCCCGGTCGCTCTTGCACGTCCATTTGACTAATTGGTGACCTCTTCAGAGAGAAGTTTGTTGGAAACTGTTGCCGCTTGCGACTTGACTCCTTGAGGTCCGAGTTAAGTTTGTATTTTGTGCCAACTTTGAGTTGGATCAAGTAATTAGATGTGTGGTTGAGTCGTGTCGGGACATGTCGGAACTGCTTCCTCTAAGAAAAGTACTGGCATCTTCTAGCTATCTCATAAATACATTTGGAAATAGTATTTTCTTAAATCATAAATTCCTAATTTATTATATTCTATAAAATCTTATGATCTGCTTATTAAATTTACCACGTTCCGACAGTCAGCCAGCGGATCCAATAATAATATCGCAAACTTGCTCTGTCTCAAATTAAGATTGATCATATCGGCCATATAAAGTCCACTGTTGCACATAAGCCTGCCCAAGACATTATATTATAGTATTTGTGCTGATAATTGCCGCGCCGGGCAGGCGTAGAGGCAACTGCAGAGAGAAACTTCGCGATGAGGATTCTAATGCCCATCTTTACCCTTTAGCATTTTTGCCACCTCGGATGGATATACAGCCATTTGTTGTTTTCGCCACTTCAGTCGCCTCTTACGACACCCGGTCGGTGTAAAGGTAGGCACTATTCTACTCCGCCGATACTATACGGCAATTGAACTTGAGAGACTTACAATTATACCTCCTACGAATTAAGGTCATTTAAAATTACGATAATTGGTTTAAACAGCTAAACCGATCCTTATATAATTTTGTATATGCATGTATTGTTATTAAAATATTATATATTTAATTGCAAAAAGCTTGACAGTTGCTGCTTTTTAATACCTAATGCAGAAACTCACACGGTGTGAAAAAATAATAAATTACTTTTTATATATTATTGATATCAAGAATAGCCTTCCTGAGAAAACCAGCTTCCACAGCATCCCTTTACAAGTATGACGCATATAGCAGCCATAATTTCACTCATACATTCTCATCATTCAGGGAATCGGAAGATCTAACATATAACTCCACGCCGCAGAGACATTTAAGCGAGGATGGCTAACTCTAGCAACTATACAAAACTAGATTATCTAGGGTACGACATCCATGTGTTCTCTGCATAATACAATTGTACTATTACAAAGAAATAGGTAACTAAGGAATAAGCCTGCGTGAAGTGTTGACTTTCATATCTATGCGTTTTTATCTTTCAGGTAATCGTCTATTGTGTAGTTTAATTTATTTTGTACTGCGTAGGTTATTTTGTGCCGTGAGGTACCGGCAGATATGAATAGTACCTTCCCCTGTAACAGGTGTCGTAAGAGGGAACTAAGGTACCAGAACCGTTAGATGGCGGTATATACATTTGCAAAAGTGTAGCAGCTCAAATACACAGGGCAAGGATGGGCGATCGGGCTTTTTTTGGTGGCCACAATGAAATTCTTAAATTTATATGGAGGCAAAGCTTTGATGTTAGTCAAAATTTTGGAATAGTAAAGAACACTTTGTCCCATAAGTTATTTCAAAACTATTCTATTCTATATTTAGGTATTGAAATTGTATTCCTATTTCTTGTGTTAAAAGAGTGGATTTCACTGTTTGTTTAAAAATAATTTTAATTCTGGTGATAAAATCTCCTCTTCAAATAATTCTCTAAGGGAATCTTTAGAACCTACATTATAAATAGATCTTACGGCTCTTTTTTGTAAATATGTCTTCATCATCAGCTGCTCTGCCCAACAATATAAGCGAATACGACATCATATTGAAAAGTAGCCGAAGTATACCAGACGAGCAGTATCTTTGTCAGACATTTAACGTACTTTTCAAATAGCATGTGGCTGAACTAAGCTTCCCTGAGAGTGTGTGTGTTTTTTATGGTTTGAAATCTAAATTGACGTCCAGAAATACTGTAGAGTTAACAAGTTGACAAGTCTCTCAAGTGAATATATTTATCTGGCCTAATAAATATATATAGGTAATATATAATTATATGATATATATATGTAAAGAAATAATATTTCTTTAATTTTGAATTTTGCCGCGCTTACTACATTACCAATGACATTGACAACTATCAAGCGCTAGAGTCTGGGGATCCTTGGTCTGATTTTTAACCTAAAAGTGAAGAATAATCGATATATATATATATATATATATATATATATATATATATATATATATATTTATATTTATTTGTTGACCAGGTCAACAAACAAGACTCAGACTTTTTTTATAAGGTCTACCTCATGTATATAAATAACTTATTGGTCACTATATATTGCTCCATTCTTCAGGGTACCTAACATTAGTCATACAACAATGTATATATCAAGGGAAATATAGTCCAGTGCTATTATTTAACATTTCCACTCCATTCCCCTTGGTTTATGTACAAACATGCGCCGAGAAATTATGAAGCAGTGGCCAAATGCCTTTTTTCACGGAATCAAATAATACGCTTCGCAAATGTTATAATGAACGAGTGCAGGCGCGAGCTCATGCGTGGCGGCGAAGCCACAATTAAACATGGGAGCAGGACAAAAGAGCAGTCGGAGAAGCGGAGATATATAAATTAAGTTCCGTGGCGTTTGTGGCTGACCGCGCGTCGGCTCGCGTCGTCGCGCGGGACTTGCACACAGAACACACATTTAAATTGCAATTTTAATTTTATACCATTGTTTTCAGCTTGAGCTATAATTTTGCGTTTAACCTATATGGTAAATAATGCGTTAATACAATTGACGCATTCAATTGACACTACTCTTTATTAAGGGCATCACAATATGTATTTGAATTGTTATTGTCAGAATTGCCGGGCAGAATTAATGGGCCCGATGTCGCAGATGTAGGTGATCCTATCTTGTGTGCCAGGGGTCGTGGGTTGGATCCCTACACAGGATAAATATTTATATCATGATATTTATATTTGTTCTGTGTCTGGGTGTTAAGTATGTTACGCAAGCCTAGTATAAGAATAATGCGTATGCAGCTATGCCCTCAATAGTCGAGGGCAACATACAACACACTGCGCCTCGTGCGCCCATTGACGTCAGACACCGCGTCGTTTTATTTAGATAGAATATTTATTTGATCATTCTTGTACCTAACATCGGTCGAATCAATAGCTATGAATTAGTATTGTAATTGTACTTTTATTAATTAAATTTTATTATAAAAAATTATGTAACAAAGTACGGAGACAGCGTTTCAGGATAAATTTGTTTAGCGATTGCTTAATTTTCAACGGAAGTATAAGTAGAAATATAGTGTTTTCATTGCTCTGTTCCGATTTTAAATGGTATAAATGTGTATCTTCGGTCATCAAGTCCTTACAGTACCTTGCGATGACTCAAGCGACGCGATCTGTACGCTATTTACTATACTCGGGCTAATATGATTTTGTAAGATATTTTAATAGATCAATGGAAGCGGGTAAGCTAAGAGTTGTATAGCGAAAGTTGCACGAATTGCAAAGTTGACGAATCGTCATTGCTTGCTCGAGACCTCTATCACCGCACTTGAAACTTGATTCAATTATTTCAAGTGTGAAGGAAAAAAATTATTATTATTATATTATTATTAGTATAAACTTAAATTCTAAACTCTAATAGTGAGATTAAGTTTCAAATAAAAAATTACAGGATTTTTCATATTTGAATTTATGTACAGTAATGGCAATAAATTATTCTTATTAAGTGCTATGTCACCGCGTTTTTAAAGTATTTTAATAAATCGTATAGAACATAGCGTGTCTCTTCATAGAAGGAAGTTAGAAGCGGTTATTCTAAGTGTTTGTTATTTTTTTGTTTCGAAAATCATGTGCAAGATTGGAATATTAATCCAAAATCTACAACATTGGTGTATAAATCGATGTCGATACTATAGAGCTTTTAAAGGTAGTATTTTTTCAGTTTTTTTTACTTTAGGCAAACGCCCAATTGTTTATATTTTCTTTTTTGCCGATATAAAAGATCATCATTGTCACCAATATCAGCCATAGTAAGCCCACTATCGGATGTAGGCCTTACTAAAAAGGGCGAATATGCTATAATTGCCGCGCTGGGCAAGCGTTTTGGGTAATCGCCGCGATGGGGATGCTACTGCCCAGTGGCATTTGACCTACATTGTTTCAAATGGACATACCGGTACCTCAGCCGTCTTTTTCGATACCCGGTTCTGGGGTAGTACTATTCTACTCTGCTGGTACCCCACGGCAAGCTAGACAGTAACGTTGCAATATGATTTCATTGCTTCAGCTTTGAGTTATAGACAAGATTGATAGATTAGAGATTTTTTATCTTAATAAGAAATGTAGTTATAATAAAAAAGGAATCTAAATCCAAGAGGCAAGTTCCAACTTGACTGTCCAATAAAGGGAACATTTGTTTGTCTTAAAAAAAGATACATTCTCAATTACTTGAAAATTGGAAGAGAAGCGCGACCAATCCATTACTTCTAATTTGCCCGGGCGTTTTGTCGCGTGGCACTAAATCTTGATCCAAGATGGCGACGTTGCGTCCGATTTAGGTAACTTGACGGCTGCGGCGTCTCTTTGCTCTTCGACCGAGCTGCAATTAATATTAAAGCCTTCTTCCATTGGCCACTGCACTGCGGTGCAACGCGGTAACGGCACATTTTATTTGTTAGTTGCTGTAGAGCAGATGAATTAAAGCGCGACTACACACTAAAAATGTGCGCGAATTATCACCACACTTATAAATCCTGAAATAATAGAAAAAAATCTATGGATTATTGCACCTTTTAGTGAAATATGTCGTGAAAATTATTAACAACATATCGAGCCTTTACCGCGGTCTTAGCGTAACCGACAAAACCCAAATTTTACAGGAGAAGGATTTTTATAAATATTATTAAGCAATTAAATTTTAGCAACTGCTATAATTTTATAACGGTTTTGTTTGGAGGGGAACGGCGACTGGGGTATATATGTCCGTTACGGATTTAAATACAAGTTACGATATAAAAAGCATTTTTAACAAATGAGTCGCTTACGATAATTTGGAGGTAAGGGCTCGATATATTGGTTAAATGGAGCCGTCAGGTACCGGCAGAGTAGAATTGTAGGCGGAGGCGAGTAAGGTACCAGAGCTGACAAATGGTGGTATATCCATATAAAACAGGCAGCAGAATCCCCGTCGCGATAGCTGTGCTGTGCGATTGTCAACACGCTTGCCCAGCGCGGCAATTATGGGCAACATTCCCCTTTCTTGGAGAAGCCTATGTCCAGCAGTGGCTGGTGACTCAAAACTCACAAGCAATCAATCAAAATTATGAAATATTGTGAGCTGACGTTATATTTCGCTCGAAGTTTCATGACGTCATATTTGGCTAATTCGTTCAGATTTGTCCAGGGTTTTCGTTTGTTGTTTGTAATCCAGATATCATCATAGTTTACTTCTAATAATATCAAAAATTTGCCAGGAAAATTTCTATTGAAAATCCATTAGGTATTTTAAAGCCAGACTTAAACCAAAAATAGACAAACATTATGTTCTTGTACTGTATTTTTTTTAAAGCGCTTTTTATTTAGTGTTGCTATTATTTTACTCTAGGATACATGAATTATATAAAATAAATAGATAACTAACCATTATATAAACTGTAGGAAGTCTACTGCTGGACAAAGGCCTCCCCAAGAAAGATATATTTTTGCCCATGACAAGCTGGAATGGAGTAATGGCATGATACGAATGATTATCCTTTTCAGTGATTTATATATGTTTTCAGCCTTTTTTGGATCTGAGGTTTTGTCATCCACTGCCAACATCATCTCTATTACTACATGATTTTGCAAAAATTCAGCTTGAATAAATAAATAAAACATTCCCACAACATCGTGGTATATTGGTTAAAATGATGTGTTACGGAAGCCGGACAATAGAGGAATCACAAGTAGACTACTTAAATACATATATTTACCACCCAGATACAGAACAAACACAAATATCATCATATAAATATTTGCTCTGGGTGGGAAACGATCCCACGACCTTCGGTGCACTAGGATCCCTGCCATCTGCGCCATCGGACCCCTCAATAATACATATGTAATATATCCAAAATAGAAACTAAATGGATTGACTGTTTTTATGTACGCAGGTTATTGCATGAGAGGACACATTAATGTTCAAGAATGGAATGCAGTTACTCTGTTGCAGATGTAGGCAGCGAGCGGGCGCGCGCGGTGGGCGGACACGGGCCGCTCGCGCGCGTAACTGGCGTTGAAGTCGCTCGATTTATGGCCCCACACTAATTTATGTGCTGCACCACGATTAATGGAAACACTTATACCGACTTTAATGCTGTTCCGATTCATTATTCTGGCGCGTTCTGTTCTGTTCTGTTGCCCTTTGTTGCGTGCTTGGTCGATTGTTCTGCTGTTGTTCCTCTTGTAATTGAATTGGGGTAATGTTACTTACTGATAGAATATTGTTGTTATGACGTCTGTTTTGAGAAGGAATTTATCGGAACGTTTCACGAACAGGACATTCAATTTTGACGTTTATTTATGGGTATGCTGTGACCAAATTTGCGTACATACCTGCTTACGGGGATTTTTCTTATTTGGCGGTATAAGCCAATTTTATAGAATATAAATATAAACTTTATGTCTGTTCGTAACGTAAAGTTAAAGTATTTACGATAATTATAACGATAAAACCGATTTAATATAATTTGCTCGTCTGCATGTCTTCTATTGCAGGTAACTTGAACTGGGCCGATTTAGAAAATTCCGCACTGACTGCAGTTCCTTGTTGGTGTTCATTTCTCTCCTGTTACATTTTAGCTACGCTGTTTTAGGTGCATATACCGCCATCTGTTGGATACGGTACTTCTGTTGCCTTTGGTACACCTGGTACTGGAGGTGCTATCACCTGGATCGGTTGATTAGATTATTGATTTATTGATATCAAATATACCTATATCCATGTACAAGTAAGCATGCTGGTTCTTAAAGCCGGTTAAAATTATTCAAACAAAATTTCTGTATAAACTCAATGGCAAAAGAAATCAATTGAAAAGTTTAACAGAGTTTGAAACAATGTGAATCGGTAGCAATAAAAATGGAGCCAAACTAAGGGTGACAGGTGGGGGGTGGAGCGGGAGGAAAAAGTTGAGTTCACAGGCCGGTGCGCGCCTCCATATTCATGACTTAAGAGATATACTATATATTTTAATAGATCTCTCGTCTCGATTCACTTTGTACTGCAGAGAAAATGTGAGAAAAGGTTTTTATTTTTCTGGGGATTGATGCTCTCCCTGTTAACGTAAAACGAACGAAAAGGAGGCCAATGCATGTGTCGTTTAAAAAAAGTAATTATTATTTTATTCTTAGACTAGCGTTTGCACATTAAAGATTTAAGAATAAGAAGGCGAGCTTATTTTTTGTACTCACTATAGTCGTAGTATGGCTACGACTTCGTCTTGAATCGTAGTATTGCTATAGCCGTAGCGGTTTAGCGTAGCGTGGCTACGAATGCTGCGGTTGTCTTATCGTAGAACCTAGCACCGTAGCAGCGAGGCTGTATGTAGAAAGTGGACGCTTAAATTCAATTGTTAAATAACAAGACTCAACAGAAGTGACTGTTTTTATAAGGAGTGTCAACTATGTCGTATAATAATAGTTTATATTTTAGAAATTGAAAAAAAACAGTCGATTTGAGGACCTTCTTTTTCAAAGGTATTATATATCTGGACATGAATACACACACACAAATGAGCATATTTACACACCCACACACACTTGTCTTCTCTGTTATCTTATCTATTGTTCTTATATGATATCATTACAAACATATTGGAGTTTATATTGGATGATATGCGCTGTTTGTAATAACTATTAATTTTTGCATATATTAGCTTAAATCACACTGAACAACACCGCGGGGGATGTTTGTCTCTTTTTTTGATATATTGCAATTTTAATATTTATAGTAATTTATTTATTTATTAATATTAATATTTGTTTATATTACTGACTTTATTTGATGCAAATAAACATATTTACTATCCAGTTGTCCATAGTACTAGTATGGGGGGTTAATGTGCATGCTCTGCATCAGAATCATTTAGCCTCCAACTGTGACCTCGATTGTAGAGATTAATGTAAAAGTAACAATAGAAGAACGTCATGATAAAAAAAAATAAAAAAGTCTGCGCGTAATGTGGATAATTTTTACTACAAATATTTTTTTGTTGCCTCAATAAGGAAAACCGCCTCAATTGACCTGCAAGTATGTACTGACGAATATACTTAAGAAATATCTCAAGCACTCGGTCGCTTCAAATTTCTTTGTTCCGTGTTTCGAATATTTAATAAATAACAGAACTCCGTTGAAGTGGAACCCGGTTCATTATCATATTTTTATAGTCGCGCGATTCCTGGAAGAATTTCCTGGACGTGCCTTTGACAGGGATTATGCAAATTTATTGGGGAAAGTATTAAATAGACGATGCGCTTGATTTGTGGCTGGGGGACCCTCTGCCTAATACAAACAAACAAAGCTAAGTAATGATTGTTTATTTGTGGCGAAATTGACTGAGAATAAATGTCTAAGTAGGCCTCCCTCACTATGGCCAGTACACGTTCGTATTACTACAAAGATATCTGTAGTAAGTTAGCAACCTCGTAACTTAAATATGTTATAACATGTCACAAAGTAATTTGCCTACCTCTCTTACCTCATACACCGAAATATGGCAGTGTGAATGTAAATGTTGCAGACGACCTTTATAGGATCTATTTACTATAAAAAGAAAATTGCTAATAATTGAACGAAAAGTTATTAAAAGTCCGCTGGGTTTTCTCGTACATATATTTTTTTGTTCTATTGTCATCGAGTAGGTAGGTTGTATTATTTCTAAATTTTTTTCTATTCATATGTCAGTTTGTTTGCAGCTTATTTTGCTTCTGGGAAAGTTGCGTGAGGCGCGATATTATGCTTAATCCGTACGGACGAAAAACCAAGGATATTTTCATTGCAAGTCGGCCACTTATTGAATGAGGCCTGTAAAACGCCGCACTGCACGCAAGTTCTGAACGTGTGTTCACACTTTATAACTTCAATTACACTATAATTTCCAATAAACTGCTTTATATGACTTATGTGTATTAAGACTTTTGCTTTTTACCACTTTTTATTTAGGTCGATTTATTTTCCTCTGATAACACACATTTTTATAATTATGTGATCATGAAATTATGTCTCAAAGGGTTGGGTTGGGATAGTATTACGACTGGTATGTCGGAGAATATTAAAAAATATATTATAATCCTAACAATGATAGGCAGCCTGATATCGTTCTAACTTCCAGCAACAGTTTTATTCTTTCCCAGGGTAATTACGATCTATTACGCTGCTGTATATACGGCGCGGTATTTTGGACTACCTCTGTGTACACTCTACCTAAGCGAGTTAACCATCTAAATCCGACGAGGGTGCCCTTAGTCTTGAATCGAATGGACGATATAAAAATCCTGTCGGACGCCAACGACGTCGCCCTTGACTGACCTAGCTTTCTAGGCTGCCCACATGAATGAAAGAGATGCTATACTTTTAATATATGGCTAGATAAAAGCTTAAATTATTATTATTTTTTACTTATTAGACGAGGTCAACAAACAAGCATACAGTCCGCAATATAGTAAGCGTCACTGCAGCCTATAGACACTCGTAATATCACAAGGATATCACTAACGCGTTGCCAATATTGTAACTTGAGGATATTATGTATATTACCTAGTAAATTCACGGCCAAAAGCCAGGTCACGGTACGAACAACTTGAAAACTAAGGCAACCCTAACCATTTGACTCAACCTAACCTTAGATTGAATCCGAGACTATGCAATAATAGCACAGAAGTTGTTTCTGAAGTTGTTGTTTAATAAATAATCAGGTCGACAAATAAAGATTTCTCAATTCTGTATAAGAAAAGATCGTTAAACCAACTATCTAACTATAGGACAATCTAATCGGCCGTTTGTCTGTCTGCTGATTACCGTCGCTCCGCAATGGCCCGTTTTTTGTCTGCTCTTATCTGAGTTTTATGGTCGATACCTACGGCCATACTGCCTATTTATGGCATGCGGCTTAATAAGTAAGAAAAAATGAATATAAATAGTTCGGAATAAAAAGACGACTTGTACCGACAGCAAAAAAAGCAAAATCAAATTTCTAATGTATTTTTTTTAAAAGTAGTCCATTAGTAATCTCTTTGGATTTTAAATGCTAAGTAGTTGAAGCTAAAAACATTTTTTGATACAATCAATTCACAAAATTCAAGTATTACATTGCATTATATCTGAGGTTGGATTGGATAACTTTATAAGGTCGTCAGTTTTAATTCATCCAAAACAAAACTGTATTCATACGCCTTCACTTATAAAACATATTATTCACTTGAAAGGTACAACAATTATTGGTTCAGTGCCACATAGCAAAAAAAGTGTACACAAAAATAAAAAAACAACAAAAAACTTTGATATTACGAGCGTCTATAGGCTGCGGTGACACGTACTATCTGGAACAATATTTGTTTGTATATTAAGTATACACTCGTAGTTATAAGTTAGTAGTTATAGTAATATACACATAGTTAATGGTAAGGTATAAGTTTTAGTTTGAATTAAAATACTCATACACATAATGTTACAATTACCTAGACGAATGTAATGCTACAATATTTATAAAAAAACTGATTAAAAGATTAATATAACAAGTCGTGGCTGCTGTCGGTAGCCGCTAGCCACCGCGGAGGTATCCCGGCCCGGCCTATAACATTTGCATGGAGCCGTTTACTGCTGCTTGTCCGCGACCACTCACCGACATTGCCTTGCAGAGATACAACTGTTTATTGCTTACATAAAGATTACATAGCGGGCACTATTTATCTGAACGTCATTTCGACTATTTTCCATTCCCTTATAACTATTGTTTTATGTTAATTGGTTGGCTAACACCCACCGCAGTACATATTTTTAAGCCAAATCGAAAAACAAGCATTTGAACCGTATTATAGCATACGTCGCTGCAGCCTATAGATGATCGTATTAGAAGGATGTCACTAACGCGTTGTCAACCTTATGACTTAATGATATTATATCACAGTATTCAGTATTTCTACTAAATATCTCACCCCTCAAACCATAACACAGCAATTAAAACACTTCTTTGGCGGTGTAAACAGGTGAAAGTGATGTACCGACGCTATTTCATTAAATTATTAAGTAACGTTACGGCTTTTTTCGTCTTTTAAGGAGGTATACCGCAATGCTTTGTTACTTTCATAATTACATGCTGTGAAAGCGAAACATATTTTTTGTAACGATATTTATATTATATCGAACACCTTTGATAATACCGTGTTTCAAGAAAAATAAATCTCTTAATATAAATCTGTTAACTTAGCGGTAGAAATAAGAGATCAAATTAGTTTAATGCACTCTATTTGTTTAAGATCTATCTCAGAAACGACTACCTAACCCTCTAGAATACTACCGATCTTGTCTATGTCTGAGCTTTTGCCACTTGCAATGAATGAATGAGTTAGGAGCGAGAGAGTATTAGAGGAACGGAGATTACGTTCGTAAGTTGTTATATTACTTATGCCTTAATTAGGCCATTTCTCACTATACATATCACCGTACTTTTAATGTGGTGTAATTTTGCAAATTTTGAGATTAAATGAATGAAGATTTATGATATAGATATTAGTTGAGTTTATTTCCAAACTTTAACGTATTCACATCACAACGAAAGGTCAGAAGAAAGTGATGACATGACCTATCTAATCCTCGAAGCGTATTCCCTGTTACAGCGATGCATGGCGCTCGGCCGCGTGAGTGTCGCTGCATACTGATTTAGTATACTGTACGCGATCCAAGTAATAGAGGGTGGGGTAAAAAACCGCTTCAGTAATCTTGGCTCTAGGTAATTTGAGGCAATAAAATAAATTGTATTAATACAAATATCTTTTATTTTTAATCAACGCATGACGTCATATCAGCCATTGGAAGTCCACTGCTGGCTGAAGGGTTTTTGCCCATAATTGCCGCGCTGGGCAGGCGTGGTAGCAATCGCAGTGAACAATTTTGTAACGAGGATGCTGCTTCCCATCTCCGCCTTGTTGCATTTAAACTGCACTGTTTCTGATAAATATACCGTCATTTATCGGTTCTGGGATTGGCAGCAGCATCCCTGTCGTGAAAGCTGCGCTCTGCGATTGCCAACACGCTTGCCCAGCGCAGCAATTATGGGTAAAAACCCTTTTTCTTGCCTAAGCCATTTCCAGCAGTGGACTTCCAATGGCAGATATAACGATGGCATGCCTAGATTATTATTATTGTAACTATCGCTTCGCCAACCTTAAGACCTGAAGGTGTTTTGTCACAATACACAGAAATTTCATTGCCTCTGCTAATCGGAATACAGCATTTCAAGCACTGCTGTTTGGTGCTAAAAAGGTGAAGTGAGGTATCTATAAGGATCTCTATTAAAACTTACTTCTTTATGTTGAACTTGTTAAGTTACACATTTTTTTATTATAAACCAAGTCGACATATATATGTGCAGTCCGCGTGATAGTTAGCGTCACTGCAGCCTATCGCTGCTGGTAATTTCATATGCCTAACACTAGTGCCTTGACAACCGTGTGACTTGAAGATGGTATGACGCATTATCCAGTAATTATACGGCTGCTTCTACCTTTTCAACCGAAATATATCAATGCTATTGAGCGGTAGAAATAGGTGAAGGTGAGGTACCTACGCAGAAGTCCTTTGTATGAGGTCTTCTTGTTACTTCTCTTCTATATTAAAAAACAGTTCCAAAAACGTACTCTCGCAGTGTAAGAACTTAAGTAACACATTTTGATAAGAATGAAGGTTAAAAATGTAAAAATATATGCACATACCACTAGAAGAATCTGACTGTTTACTCCAAAATGAAAAGAGAGAAGTACATATCAACAAAATAAGCAAGCTGTCTCACGCTACGTTACCTACAGCGCTGTAATCCGCCAAATTAAGTTTTGGTATTCATAACCCAGCGAACAGATAGTGTTCTTTCAGATTTCAAATTCAAATCAAACGGAACATTCAAGATGCAAGCTGAAGCGAGACACAATTACAGCACGCTCGAGTCCTCGCGACTTTGTATGAAGGTAATTCCGACTATCCGGGTAAAAATAAACAGGCGCCAATCAGCGCAATCAGGTGCTCTTATTCTCATGCGAGGGCGTGTGTGTGAGTGTGTGTGTGTGTGTGTGTGCGTGATGTGTGTGAGACCCTCGTGTGAGGAGTTACTGCAAGCTTTAATTCGAGGCCACGAAACGTGCGATAAACCGTACTTACCTTATGACGTCTAATACATAGGACTAAAATATATTTTATTAAAGTGAAAATTAGTACCAAATTAAGCCTCAGGCATTGTACAAAAAAGCATGAAGTAAAAGATTATATAAACACAATAAATATTTACACTTTTTTTGGTAATAGTATTAAAAAATAGTATTTCTAGTATAGTTTTCTAATGAACTACATAAAATACAATAATTCTATTACTCTCCGACGGGCAGATATAAGGCAAAAATCATATTTAGTTATCTAGTAATTTTAAAAATAATTATAATAATAAAAAAAAATTTCGTGTACCATAACTGACAGATGGTTGTATATCTATCTGAAACAGTGCAGCTTAAATGCACAAGGGGGGGGGGGTAGGCAGCAGTATTTCCGTCGTAAAAGCTGCGAATGGGCAAAATTCCTTTTTCCTGGGGAGTTCTTTGTCCAGTTGTAGACTTTTAATGGTTGGTGTGTTGATGATGATACTAATATGAAGTTTACTCTATTATTTAGAATGAATTCACCAGAATAATATAAGAAAAAATGCAAGCCAAGCTGATAACCCGCCGCGTTGGTGGGTGCGCGGGGTGTGTGGATCGCGTCACGCGTCCCATTCCGTCAGCAATATTGTCTAAAGCAATTTGTATGTAAATCAATTGTTGTTAATACTATTTATGCCGATGGTTATTGAGCTACACTACTTACTTTCACCGCACGAAACAATAACCGAAACCCTACCCTACGGCACGCAAAACAAAGTCCACTATCGCACCGAGCGAATCGAATAAGAGTTGACAAAAAAGCATCAACCTAAGACGTGCTGTTTCGGTGCTGTTAATAGGGGATACGATAGAATTGCCTCAGATCCCGAGCTGCAGGATTATGACGGTGATAAATTTTATTATAATATAAATAAGGAATTTATGAATGCTAGGCTTTGAAAACGATGCATGGAGTTGCGGGGCGTCGTGCGTCGGATACAATAAACAAGTTTATATTAACTAGTAACTCGGCCCTTGAGTAAATAAGTAAATAGGCCAACAAATCACCGCCTATCGGATTAGCTCTATACGTTATTTATGTTCGCTGACTGGGCGATATCGCGCGTATACTTATGAAACGTACGGATACGAAATCGGTTATTCATATTTGTGTGGCGCTAGCAACGTGCCCCGGCTTCGCTCGAGTGTACTCGTATATCAGCTGCTTGTATATAGTCCACAACTATTGGCAGGCCCGATGGCACAGATGGTAGTGATCCTATCTTGTGTGAAACGGGCTCGATCCCTCCCAGGACATATAATTGTATGATGATCTTTGTGTTTGTTCTGTGTCTGGGTATTAAATATGTATTTTCTCTGTTGTCAGATTTCCGTAACGCAAATGCTTTTAGTGACTTACCTTGGAGTGAGGTCAAAGTGAGATGTTGGGTGAATTAATATATTATTTTACTATATGATCGTTTCAGGCTGCTTTAGTAAAGTTTGTGAGTCGAGATTTTTATCCAAATTACACAAAGATGTATTAATTTATGTTTCTCAATGGTTTAGTATATGGGTGTAACGTGTAGTCATAGAACTATCGGATATTTTTAAGTTAAATGAGATAAACATGGCGGGATTATATTTGTTTTGTGAAGAGCTATAACTAATAACAATAACTAATAATAATAACTGTATCTAGTCCATGCACATACATATAGTGTATTATATTGTATTGTTTATATGTATGAAAGAAGAAACTGACTAGCAAACATATCAATACAGGGCCGAAACTATTAGAGTTAGTAACTTGAGATTTTGCACAAGTGATCCTTTTATAATGTAGCACTAAGAAAGGATTAAGGAAAATTCACTTTCTACAGGAATAGAAGGGGGGGGGGGGGCAGTTAATATGAAATTTTGTTGAAGTTATTTGAATAATGTTTGGTGTATATGTTTTTTATTAAAAGTCTTTTTTTTCGGACGAACGTATTGCTGGGCTGCTCAGACGTCAATTCCAGCGAAAAAAGAGGGCGGGGCATCTCATAGATGAGAGGTCCGATGCCCGTAATTATCCTGCCTGTATGAAACACGTGTAAAATATTTTTATTCAAAAATCATCCCAAAGGGGGTAAAAGAGGGTGGGGAGGGGTGCAAAGTTAGTATAAAAGTATTACAACTTCAGGTGTAGCCGCGGGGCGATGCTAGTCATAGTCAGTAACGTCTCTTAAGAGTTGTTGAGTGGATTTAGAAAACCTTGTATATTTTTTTAAACTACTATAGAAGAAATAAAGTTTGTAGCGAGCGACATAAAACATTTTGATAGACTCATAGGTCAAATAAAGCCTAGCCAGAAATTAGTGCCTGTCATAATTATTTATTTTAGAAATGAAGGAAAATGAAATTCGATTGAAATTGGCCGACGCTGGTATGGATTCTAATAATACCTACCATTAGGTGTTGGAACTCATATCACTATCAGTTTTTCTTACAAGAAATACTGATAGTGAGAGATATGAGTGAGAGAGAAGAACCTACAGGTTCTTTTCTGGTGGCTCGCGTAAAGGACCTGCTATAAACTTAGTTATAAGACCCGTCCATTGCCGGCAGACTAGTATTGAAATTGTTTAAATAACTCACGACGCTGGTTTTCAGGATCATCGGTCATTTGTGTAAAATTAAAATTAGCAAATATTTGACTTTGGCTTTGTAATTAACGTTAAAGTGACCCAATCGGCTTACTAAATTATAAAAAATAATTACTTATTTTTTAATGTTAACATGGATTTTTACATTATATATTCTCCGGTTAAAGAATTTGTTTAGATTGCGTAGATTATATTAGATTATTTAGAGCTATTAGTTTTCAATATAAAAATTAAAAAGAAAAATAGTAAAAGAAAGTAGTTCTTATGTTCAAGGCAACTGAGATACTAAAACCGATGTATTGAGACACAATTCCCAGAGAAAAACTAAAAAAGCTGGAAGCTAGTTATAACAATAAAAATAAATACACACAACATCTCTACATTGACCTGATTCCGTGATTAGTTGCTTAAAGCACTTGTGTTAAGGAAATAAGAAATATAATACATTCACAAATATAGTACTTGAATACATATTTAGTAACTAGACATAGAAAATATACACATAATTATTGGATAAATGTTTATCTTGTAGAAATTGAACTCGCGACCCTCGGTGTATAAGACAGTACCACTGCCAACTGCGCCACTGGGCCCGTCAAGTTCTATTACGTCAATTAAATTCTAGAATAGTCTATATATTTTTTGTTCTACGTTTTATCTATACGAATAGATTAAATAGACGGATCTGTTTGTATACAGTTTATTTCTGTAATAGTTGGTCAAAAGTTTCTCTAGATAGATGATACAAGTAAATATATATAGATAATACAAGTGATATAGGTAGATTATATATTTATGGTTGAGTGCAACTTAAAACTGCAACTAATGGATTTTTTTTTGGTTTGGATACATAATATTTAGTATTTTTTTTTATTATCACTCGAAAATCTTTTGCTATTTAACAAAAAATATTTTAAAAAGAGTTATTTATAAGATAGCTATTTTAGTAATGAAAAAAAAAAATTCTATACTAGAATTCAAGTATAGCCCTAACTAAAAGAGATAGAACTCATCCAGAGGTCGTCTGTATTAGTACCTCACTCTTACTTATTTCTTCCGCCAACTAGCAGTGTTCGCATAGCTGTGTTCTAGTTTGAAAGGTGAAAGGGGCAGTAAAATTACTGGGTAATGTGGACATAATATGTTCAAGTCACAACGTTAGCAACGTGCTAGTATCCTTGTAATATTCCGAGCGTCTGTTCGCTGCGATGACGCTTACTATCACATAGACTGTATGACTGTTTGTCGACCTGAATTCAAAAAAAGTACATTTATTATTGTTATATTCAAACCGCCACATCTATATTGCTAAACACAAATATTTGTAAAGGTACCAAAATTCGTAAAAATATTCTAGCGATGAGGCCGGTCTGTATTGAAATAGGTCCTGTCTGTGTTTACCTAGGTCTACGGTCCGGGCGCAGAGCTGTCGCTTTAGCGGAGTATCATTCGTTTCTAACTATAAATCAGTTCGGGAGACTATGTCTTGCGGCTCTCTCCACGGTATTGCTTGACATATTGAAAATACGGCCAATTACCCGCGCCTCATTTGATTATTATCTGTCTCCTTGCGTGCTTGTATCGCCGAGGAGGTTGAGACACGCTCCGGGCATAAATTGTCTTCTAGTTTGGCCCCAAAGCTGTCAATTGATAGTGTAAGGGTAAGAATTATTGCAGCAATTTCTGTTTCTCCTCGTACGTAGTTATTTGTCATGTTATGCTCGTTGTGGTCATCTTGAGATGGGTGGCCATGTCTAAAATTATATTATACGTAAATAGCGAATTTTGCAATACTTATACAATTTCACAATAAAAAATACCTGTTTAGCAGTCTTTCCCAGCAATATGTATTTTACGACGGCCTTTGACCACGTTCCTGAGTAAAAATATTTACTGAAGCAAATAAAATTAAGGAAAAAGCCACTACGTGACTCGATACAAGCAGTAATCAACTCAAGACAAGAGGCAGCCTCTAAGAAATTTTCATAAATCAAAACGCGAGTAAACGTCATTTTTGGAGGATCGTAAACCGCGGTGGTTGTACACAGCAGCCCAAACGAATTGTGAAACCACAGCCTACAGAAAACTAATAGAAATGTTTTACAGACTCTTAAACTATACTAGGTGATTGATGCATTTTGTTATAGTCTGGTCTAGCGTATCATTGTGAGATATGGCAAGATATAAAAGTATGGGCATTAAAATGATGAACAATTTGAATAAGAGAGATCCAATTTGGAGATTGCTTCGATGGACACGAGCGTGTTGTTGCTATATTATGGAACTGACATTAATTCAATCTGTGCGAACATAAAAAGAAAGTAGATATTAATATTTATTACATTACAAAACAATTTAAAGATCCAAGATATTGACTTTTTTTCGCACGATTTAGAAATAATAAGCATCTTCATCAAAGCAGCCGTAGAGCGTCACTGCGTAAGTAAGGGGGGGTTTTTCTCATAATTGCCGCGCTGGGCAGGCATGGTGGTGCAATTGCCAAGTAGCTTCGCACTGGTGATGCTGCTGCCCATCCTCACTTTGTTGTATTTTAGCTACGTTGTTTCTAATGGAGATAATTTAGATTACGTAGACCTTTTACAAAGGTATTCTGCTTTAAGGCTTGATATATATATATATATATATATACCTATTTCTACCGCCAAAATAGCAATTGCTTTGTACCGATTTGAAGGCGAAAGAGGCAGTGATATTAGTAGGTAAATGTGACATTGTATCTTCAGTGCAGAGGGTAGGCGACACGCTAGTGATATCTTTGTGACAACACGAGCGTCTATAGGGTGCGGTCACGTTTACCATAAAGCGGATCGTATGCTTGTTTGCTGTCTTCATAATAAAAAATAACACTACCTTCTGTTGGTTCTCAGCTCAGTGCCGGTACCTCCCGGCAAAATATAATGAATAGGCAGTTTTTCGCTGATAGTGGTGATGCCAGTGGCTTGGAGTATGTCTCATTTGAATACAATGCCCGCATTACGCCTATAACATAAACTGAATACATTTATGTAGTCAGGCTTTAAGAGTCTAGTTTATAGCTGCGTCGTAAATTCTTGAGTAAACTAATGTTTTGAGTAAGAATTGCAAAACAATGACATCGAAAAATTCTCGTCAGTCTTTCAGAACCGACAGCTGGCGGTATATCCATCCAAGATAGTGTAGCTCAAATGCACAGGGTGCGGATGGGCAGCAGCATCCCTGACGCAAAAACTATGCTCTGCTATTGCCAACACGCCATTTAGTTATATTTGATAGGAAGAACTTATTCCGTAGTGTGGTGCCGGTGTCCTGCGGGCGCAGGCCTTGTGAACCGACCGCGGGTGCAGCTTTAAACAACCTTCGGGTTTGCCAGAAAATGCCGAAAATTCGCAACTGTCTGTGTAAATTTGGCCAGAATTAGCCGGCCACGGGCGCGCAAGTATTTGTTGCTTTTGCCATGTATGTTACAATTTTAGTCCGGAGTACATTTACTGAAAATAATTTATCAAATTAAAATAAAAATAAAAAATTCTAATTTAGAAAATTTGGTGTGAACTAAATCTAGATTTAGTATCGTTACTTATATCTGTTTATTGAGATAAATATCCGATTTTTATTGCCGTCAGGCCAGGCGTCATTCAGTTCGACATTCAGTTATTCCAATCACAAGTAGGCCAAAACTACATCAAATACTTATCATTATATCAGCCATTGCAAATCCACTGCGGGACGTAGGCCTCCCCGAGAACAGGGTAATTTCGCCCATAATTGCCGCGCTGAGCAAGCATGTTGGCAATCGCAGAGTGCAGCTTTCGCGACGGGTAGCCTTCTGCCAATCTCCGCCTTGTGCATTTGAGCTACACTGTTATGGATAGATATACGGCCACCTGCCAGTTCTGGTACCTAAGTCACCTGGTACTGGGAGGTGCTATTCCACTCCACCTGAATTACATTGCAAATACTCATATTGCTAATTAAAGTCGTCAAACATATTCTGATTGGTCGATTTGAATTCCGAACACTGAGCTGGGACCATCGCAATTAAGAGCAGCCAATCAAACGGCCAAAATCAAAAATGGAACGGTCACAGAGCGGGCCATAAAGCACAGGTTTACGGCGGGCGACGACACAGCCTTTCAATCGCCGCCGCGCATAAACAAACAGTTTGCGCTTTTTACACTTTACAGCGACCCTCGTAAAACAGCGACAAGCCACACCGATTCAGCGGTTTGGGTGCTAGTGATGGGACAGAGGGAGACCCGATGTATCGATGTCAGTATTAGACCTCTTACAAAGGACGTCTACGTTGGTTCCATACTCTCACTTATTTCTACCGCCCAAAATATTCGCATTGCTGTGTCCCGGTTTAAATGGAGAGAGAGGCAGTGAACTTACTGGTGGTAAATGTGACATTGTATAGTTAGTGATATCTTTGTGATGACACGAGTGTCTATAAGCTGTGGTCACGTTTATCAAGCGGGCCGTACGCTTAGTTGCTGTGCCGCGAAGGTCATAGTTTCGCTTCCTACACCAATATATAATTTGACGGTTCTGAATGTTTATAGTGCCTTCAAGTATGCAAGTGAAATCTTAGCTTGGAAAAAGGACACTGTGTTTGGTTTTATTGACCCGCCCGATATCGCAAACGGTAGTGATCCTGTCTTGTGCGCCAAAGGTCGTGGGTTCGATCCCCACCCAGGACAAATATTTATATGATAATATTTATGTCTGTCTTAGTATTTTTGTGTGTACGTACTTTATTGTCTGATGTCTGTAACACAAGTAATTTAAGCGATTTATCATTGAATCAGGTCAATGTATCAGTCGTTGTGTTAATTTATTTAATATTTATTTTATTTGTCGCACATCGCTTTCCTTAATATACTGCAAAGGACAGTTTTTATTAGACAGTTTCAAGACTGCTTGGACAGTTTAATTTTAATTTACAAATTAAGCAAAGATCACGTTTGACTCCTTGCTCATTATTAGATACATGGTCAAGATGTCTTTGGTTGCAAATATATCGATTTTTCGTCATCGACATCGATACATATCGCACATATCGGCTCACCCCATCCCAAAGTTTCCCAAAATGTACCATCGTCCGCATCCCGGCAAGAAGCGAGTACAGTACAGATATTTGCATTTTATTCGCCCAGGGCCCTCCTCCCGTAGTCTTGGCCGCTCTTTATATCTTTCAGGTAATAACCTCTTTGACGGACATCCTTGGAAATACACGAGAACCAACCGCAAACGATACTCTACCTTATGTTGATAGCAATAAGTGCTGCACCGAATGAAAGGCTAAGTTTGTGTTGTTCACAAGGGGCAGAGATAAAAGTAAACGGATTATTGGTCGTGTATCGTCTCGGAGATCTGTCCAGTCGTTTGTTGGAATGCTGCCGACGTACATATAAAACGCTATGTGAGACGTTTTAGGTCTTGTGTATCGGAATGGGATCTTAAGAACGTAATAGAACTGAATTTTTAGAAGAATTCGTTTTGATACTTTATATTATAATAGTATTATTATATATCAATAATATAAATACAGTAAGTATTTACATTAAAATATAAATACTGAAAGACTAATTTAAAATCTAATATTATATAGCTGAAGAGTTTGTTTGTTTGAACGCGCTGATCTCAAAATCGCTGATCCAATTTGAAAATATTTTTCAGTGTTCGATATTCAATTTATTGAGGAAGGCTACTATATCCTTCAAAATCACTATTCCACGACAACAACAAGACCAGAGAAAGTTTTTTCTTAATCATACCAGCCAACAAAAGTCCACTGCTAGACATAGACCTCCCCAAGAACGGAGAAATTTTGCCCGTAATTGCCGCGCTTGGCAAGCGTAATAGCAATAGCAGAACGCAGCTTTTGCTGCCCATTCCCGTCCTGTGCATTTGTGCTGCAGTGCTACGGATGGGTTTACCGCCATCTGTCGGTTCTGCTACATTGGTCGTCTTTTACGACACCTGGTACAGGGGTACTATTCTGTTCTGCCGGTTCCTCACATATTTTTTTCATTGATCAGGGGTATTACACATTTTTTATATAGGGGTATTATACCCACTTGAACACTCTGTTAATACCTGGGTGTCCTCATTAGCAAATCGGGAGACAACCGTGTCGGAGCGCAAGAGCTTTGTTTTATCACTTCTCCATGCAAATTGAGCGCGCGAGGTCGTACACAGCCACCACCTTGTGAATTTGCGCTTGCTATCTCCAGGGTTGTCTCCAATATTTGGTTCAAATATATTATAGATTAATAAGGATCTAGAGTCTATACACGACTTGTCTGTTAAATACACGTTTGGCAACCAGTACTATACGGTTGTTTGCCGTGAGGTATCGGCAGAGTAAAATAGTACCTACCTCTGGTACAATTTTTCTTTTCCGGTACATCGCAGCTTAAAATTAATAATTAAAATTATTTCATAAATTCTTAAATATTAATTAACTATTGTACGTCTTATGTTTCAAGTTGGTATTTATGTTTTCATGTCCATAAGTGCTTTGGTAAAATATGCTAGACGCGATACGACTATTTATTGGAATTTCATTTTATTCTTCTTTGAACATCAAAGTACTTAGAGTAAGAATTAAATATCACAATGCATAAATTCCGCGGTCTGTCCTTACATCGTTCCCTCTTACTCCCTTGTGGCACGCTCGCGAGAAACACCCTTGAATTTTTCCAATGATATCAATAAACAAACAATGAGCCAAGGTAAATCGCACCACAATACAAGAAGCAATCCAATCAACCTGTCAATACCTCCACGCACGCTCTATTATCCCGAGCGGCGCGACAAAGGCGCCCTCGACAGCCCTAAAAATAGGGCGCGCGTCGGCGCCTAAGAAGGCAATTATCTGCGAGTCTCGACCTGCCTCTGACACCTTATGGAGCTCGCACCGAGTGCTAACGAACTCAGCACTTATATTAATGTAATTATGAAGATCGTTCTCGGTTTTAACGATTTCTAATTTCATCTAACCTTAAGTATAATTTGAAAGTACTTTCTTTTCATTTATATGTGTTGACTACATGAGGACCGATTATAAAGAAGTATACTTTAATGTTGCTGTGAGGTACTAGTAGAGTAGATCGGCACCTCCCTCTGTACCTGGTGTCGTAATAGGTGAATAAGCTACCGGAACCGACTGATGGCGGTAAATCCATCCCCGTCGCAAAAGTTGCGACTCGCAATTACCATCAAGCTCGCCAATCACAACAATTATGGGCAAAACTTACTTTTTTTCAGGCAGGCCTATGTCTAGCAGTAGATTTCCAATAGCTGTAATGATGATAATGGTGAACTTTAATGCAGTAATCGTGAACAAATTCTAATTTGAAGATCGGTTATGAATGTAAACACAAACAGTGTTTCTCATTTTATTTCTATTCATCTTTTTCTCAGTGATACTAGACTTCTCAAAGACCAAGTTGACAAACAACCATCGGTCCGCATGATTGTAAGCGTTCCCGCAGCCTGTAGGCGTTTATATATACAAGGATATCACTATTGCGTTGCAAAACTTGCAACTTGAAGATATTATTTCATATTACTCAGGAATTTGACTGCCTCTAGCAGCCTTAAAACCAGATAACAACAATGCGAACACTGTTGTTTGCTGTTAGCGGTAGAAATAGGTGAGAGTAGAAATTCAATTATCCTTCAAGCGGGACGATATTTCTGATTGAATCAGATCATTACTGCCATTTAAAGCCCACTGCTGGACATAGTCCTCCCCAAGAAAGGGGAATGTTGCCCATAATTGCCGCGCTGGACAAGCGTATTAGTAACTGCAGAGCGCAGCTTTCACGACGGGGATGCTGCTGCCCTTCGCCACCCTATGCGTTTGAGTTACACTATCTTGGATATACCGCCAACTGTCATCTGATACATGGGATGCACTATTCTACTTTGCCAGTATCTCATGGCTTGCTTACCCATACGGCCATTAAAAAGCCTAACGCAAAACATGAACTAGAGTCAATTTTTACTTGTCTATTCACCGAAAGAATATTTGTTTGCTAGAGGGAGAGAGAGGGAGAGTGCAAATATTATCTAATTAGAATCAAATAATCCAGTCTATTAATAAAACCTGAAACGTCATCGCACAATGATTCGAAATAATTTTGGTAGGTTTTGTAAAATTGGACTATTCAAATTGGATGTTTAGTTGAACACGTTTATGTCGGTCATCAATTCTAATCGCTGGGAGGTGCGACGCCTGCATGCGGCGTAATTAGCGGCGGACACGCGCGATCAATGGCCCAAATGAAATAATGCCTCGTAATTAGAGATTAGTGCCGATCGGCCGTCAGCCGTGCCCGGGCTCACTGGCTGGGCAGGCGACTCTGAAACTGACAGCGCTGCTGAGGTTAACAGCGCTTTGAAAGTCACTTCAATGTGAACCTGTCATACGTACATAAACAAATGACATTCCGATTTTGGGTACGGCGACATTGGCCGCGGATTCGTTAAATTTAGAATATAATATATGCTGTATTTGTTGCGAAACGCTTGTGGTGGAAGGCGGATTTTGGTACAATATGGACCGCTATCTGTCGGTGTTGGTATCTCAGTTACCTCTGTCGACACTTGGTGTACCAAGAAAGCGTTACTATTCGACCCTGCCGGTACCAAACGGCAAGAATATTGAATATACAATTAATGTAGACAAGACATTGAATAATCAAGAATTAGTCTTGCGATTGGATAAAAGAGAATGTTTCTATTGATTTAACAGCAAAGTGCAAATGTAAACGCAGCGATTGAATCGCTGCAAGAATCTGGAATCGTACATATCCGACTCTAATCAATGCGAACCCATCCAGTGGGGTCGTCGAGCGCGTTCGTTGATAGTGCGCCGTGACAAAGATCGCCGACAACAATCCACGTCAATTTGCGAGCTGACAAGGTGCGGCCGCGGCACTGTCGCTGCCTCCACTCCGCTCGCCACTGTGCCTCCCGAATGTGTGGAGCCGGCTTTTGTGTTTGACTGAGAACGTTTTTTAGAGACGGAGAGAAAGAGAGAGAGAAAGTTTTTTAAAAGTCTGTAGGATTGGAAGAAGTGGCAGCAATGACGATTGAATGGGAGGCAAACAAGCCCTTATCCAGTCAGTCAGTCACGGTCATCGCGGTTGGGCTACGAGCTGCTACGGGGCTACAGGGTAGCGCTTATGCCAAGCCTCTTCTATTGAGACTCCGCGTGGTCTCGGGTGATGTTGGCCTTACAGTGGCCACTGCAATGATGCGGCCAGTGTGTATGACGCACGGATTCTTTTCCTTGTCCAGAATTATATTTCCAAGCTATCGGGCAAGGTAATTATCTTAAATAAAGATGGTTTTGATTGGAGACTTTGTAACAATAATCGTGTAAAATTAAATTGTAGATGTCATTCATAATGTTAGGCTTCTAACAGTAGGGACATGGTGTATAAATTGGTTACGTTCTTGCGAGAGTATATCAACACCACAGTCGTCACCCTCATATCACGTCACTGTTGGACATAGCCCTCCCCAAGAAAGATTTTTGCCATTTTTTTTTGAAATTGCAAAGCGTAGCTGGGTATGCTGCTACCCAACCCCATCTTGTTGTATTTAAACTGCGCTATTTCGGATGGTTATATCGACATCTGTACCATCGGTTCCAATACCTCAGTCGCCTTTTACAACACCTAGTACAGAGGGAAGTACTATTCTACTCTGCCGGTACCTCACGGCCTTTACATTTGAGCCTACAAATTATTGTATGTGTGGCCGACTCCACAGCGTCATAGTTCCGCGAGCAAACAGTCAGGTCGGCCAGTAGTTTTGAGCGGGTGGTGCTCTCAACTGCACTGGCGTCCCGCAACCCCCGCGCCCCTGCTGACCGTGTTGACCGTGTTGACCGTGAACGCACATATCGGCTGCGTTTGCACGAGTCCAGTTAACGAGCTGCAAATGAGAATTTGCTGAGGTCGTGACAGAAAGTCAATGGGCTTAATGTATGTTTAGAAAATCGTGGTGCGGAATTTGGACTACGAGTAATGTTGTTCAGTATTTTCTTAAATGTTTTTAGATATATATTTTGTTGGATTATTAGAATGCTTTTTGATATTGGATGTTAGTCCCTGTGCTGGTTTATTGACTTTTTTTTTGGATTTTTTGATTTTAGTCTTTCCCAATGACCAGCAACTTAGCTAACTAATACTGTGCACATTGATATGTAGTATTTCGGTTATATTAGTTATATTATAATAACAGGTTTGATTTTTGCATTGAGGTACCGGCAGAGTAGAATAAAATAGTACTTCCTTCCATACCAGGTGTCGTCAGAGGCGACTAGTCGGATGAATGTTCGTCCGAGACAGTGTAGCTCAAATGCATAGTATGGGGATGGGCAGCAGCAACCCCGCCGCGAAAGCTACGCTATGCGATTGGCAACACGCTGGCCCAGCATGGCAATTATGGCCAAATTTTCCCCTTTTGTGGAGAGTCCTATGTCCATCTATGGACTTTCAATAACTGTAATGATAATGATGTAATAGATATATCTAAATACAATGATGTAGGCGGTTGATAAAAAAAATATTTGACAAAGCTGAAACCACCTAGATAGATTTTTAATGATTTTCATTCTTAGTATTCGAATGTGTGTATCCTAAACCAATTTTATTCATATCATATCAGCCGGTGTACCTTTTGTAACCAATTGCAGCAATTATTTGAAATGTTGTAATTACATTGAAAAAATGCCTGCCATTTTCTCGCACTCATTAAACATTAACTTCTTAAAGTTTCAGATTGCTAAACCTTTAAATAGTTTATGTTCCGGTATTCTGATTCCGTTTGGGTTTATCCATAAAAATATATCAAAGGTCGTCTACATTAGTACCTCACTTTTACCTGTTATCCAGGTTTGACGGGTCAGACAGGCAGTGAAATTACTGCGTAATGTGATTTGAAGATACCTTATGTCACAAGGTTGGCAACACGCGATATCTTTGTGATATTCCGAGCGTCTATAGGCTGATTAACTTTACGGACTGTATGCTTATGAGTCGACCTAATCTGAGCCAAAAAGAAAAAAGAAGAAAAGGTCAGCTACGAAAACTTGTTATTAAGAAGCCTCTAGGTGAATTAGACAATTATCGCTGCTGATTGAGTGCGCGCGGGCGGCGGTATCGGGAATGATCCTCGGCGGCGCTGCCGCGGCACGTACGAATTATCCGATATTTATTTGCCGATAATATCGGCCGTTAACGAGGGGCGATCGCCTTCGCCGTATTGCCATTCCGGAGGTACTGTTGCTAATGAGTTGTTGTTGTTTGTGTTCGCACGTTTGTACATTGCTCGACGACTTCTTTATTATCCTTTAGGGATCAGTATGCGCATGCACAAGGACGATACAATTGAAATGGTAGACCTCTAACAAAATGTCGTCTGCAGTACCTCACTCTCACCTATTTCTACCACCAAATAGCAGTGTTCGCATTACTGTGTTCCGATCTGAAGGGTGATGTAGGCGGAGTCTATGGATCTACACTTGTTACGATCTTGGCATACGTCTCACGCCTTGCTTGATCGCATTAGTCCTCGCTCGCTCGTAGACGCTCGTTTATGGTACTTGTGACCTGGCCTTTCTTTAATAACTCTTCAACCTGGTTAAGCTTTGTTCTCCTCGGTTGTCCTATACCAACTCTTCCATTCACTTCCGTTCTACATACTTGTGCAGTCATTCTACTGTCATCTATCCTCTCTACATGTCCAAACCGTCTCAACTTTCCTATCTCTATTGTTGTCACATTATCATCTTTTACACCGCATCGATCTCTTATAATGTGCTTTAAGAAGTTAAATCTTTGTAACTTAAATAATACAATAAAAATTATGATGCCACACCGTACGACGCATTACACAGACATCTGTCATTCTAATCATGCTATATTTTAAGTCTTTCTAAAGTCTTTTATTTTGTCTTCATATCGTATCGGTCCACTGCTGGAAACAGACATTGTTAAGTGATTTATTTTTGATGGGTTTTTGCTCTTAATTGTGTCATCCAACTGGATAAAAGGAGCCTTGCGACAAGGATGCTGCTGCCTATTGCTGCCTAGTTGCATTTGAGATTTGCTGTTTTGGGTTGATAGCACCATCTGATCTGTTCTTTACCTTCAGCTGGTAAACAAAGAAGATAAAGAGAGTCGGTTTGAATAGGGAAGTCAGATTAATAAGAGAATGTTGTAAAATTCAAATAAATACTTCATTACTAACTCTCCTTTATAAAATAGAGACGTCATAAATCCGAAATGATAATGCAAAAACAAATAAAGTAACCAAACAAAAGCTATAAACGGTCGAGCCTCGTAAAACGTATCTCAGCATGCGGTAATCACCCGCCGTAATACAGATTACCGTGTAATTGCACTCCGTAATCCTCGAATTACAAGGCACGTCGATTGTCATGAATGAAATCGAATTGGAACAGATGGTTCATTGTGTACGGCTCAAATAGGGACAGGGTCCGGACCAGCAAAAATCAAGTTTAGATATGAATAATATGATAATTTCTGCAATTAGAGGTTAAAAATAAATATTATTAAATAATTATTTGTACGGGTCCGGTAAGCTTTAGATAGTGTCTCTATCTTGTATGCCAAGGGTCTCACGTTCGATCCCCATCCAAGAAACATTTATATGATAAACATTTGTGGTTCCTCTGAGGTTTGATGTCCGTAACATTAGTGTTTTAAGCGACTTATCAGGGAATTAGGTCAACGTATGAGATGTTGCAGGAATTTATATTCATATAATTAGCAAATGACCCCCATTTTTGGTGCGACATGTCTAATAGAGGATGTCCAAAGCTGACAATGACTTGTTAATCATCATAATCATTACAGCCATTCGAAGTCTACTGCTATACTTGGACCTCCCCAAGAAAGGGCAAAGTTTACCCACAATTTCCGTGCTGGGTAAGCGTCGTAGAGCGCAGCTTTCGCGACGGGGATACTGCTGTCTATCTCTATCCTATGTATTTAATCTACACCGTCATGGATGGATAATTTTACTACAGTACTGTACTTTACGGCATGAATTTGTTGCTAAACACAAAATTAACACTAAGTACTAACAACACACAAGGTGGGCTATCCTATATGGGTCATCTGTATATATAAATTTGCGGTGATGACGAGCGAGTGGTCCCGGAGGCGTATTTTTATTAATTTAATGTTTCTCCGGGAACATTTAATGCCTGAAGTTGAAATTGAAATTTGATCTCCGCCATAACTGCGCGGTTGGACGTGTTGATTGTACGAGTTATTAAGTCACGGTAATTAAGTGGGATGCCATTGTGGAGGATCGTACCTAGTCGCGCAGCCGCGTGTTCATATTCACACATGGAGCTGGCATTAAGTTTCATCTGATAGAGCAAGGTCTGTCAAGTCCGGCAGATATAGAAAATAAAACAAGTGCACTAGGCAAATAAATTTAACTAATAATATTTAAATTTCATCGGAGTAAGAGACATGTTTTATCAAGTTTTTAAATGATGCTATCGAAGATTGGTAAAAGTGCTGTGTGATAGTGGAAGTTAAGCAGCTTTTGCAACGATCAACCGTATGAATTGGTGACAGAAAAAAATTGGGTGTTAGTTCATAATAGACAAAATTTTTTAAGTGGACCAGGTCGACAAACAGGCGTATCTTCCATGTTATGGTAAGCATTACCGCAGCCTATAGACACTTGCAATATCACAAGGATATCACTAGCGCGTTGCCAACCTTGTGACTCGAGGAGATTATGCCACATTACTCAGTAAATTCACTACCTTTCTCACCCTTTTGACCGGAACACAGTAATGCGGACACTGCTATTCTGCGGAAGAAACATTAAAAGTCCACTGCTGGACAAAGGCCTCTCCAAGAAAGGAGTTTTTTTGTCCATAATTGCCGCGCTGGGCAAGCGTGTTGGCAATCGCAAAGCGCAGCTATCGCGATGGGGATGCTCTCCCATCCTTGCCCTGTGCATTTGAGATGCTCTGTTTCGGATTGATATACTGCCATCTGTCGGTTCTGGTACTTGAGACACCTGGTTCATTGGGAGGTACTATTCTATTCTGTCGGTACCTCGCGGCACACCGATGCATAATATATTAAAATATCAGAATTTCCTTATTTCTCGGTAAAACCGGTGTTGCCCCAAACTATGACTATTTGTTTGCTCATAATTGATTGTCTCTACAGAATAAATAGATCACTTATCATTCTCATTATCCGTACTGAGCAGTAAGTAGGTGTAATTAACATAGAAATGTTTCCTCAATTAAAAGTGATACTGCAAACATAATTACGGGCAAAGGTAATGTCTCTGCAAACCCAACAATTAGATAAGCTGAGTGGACAAACAAACAATTCGTAATGTATTGTTTACATATATATTGAATAGATACAGTAAATAAACCGCATGTAGCATATACGAAGCATACTTGGCATATAGAGATATGTATTAATGTATATACGGGCCCGATGGCACTGATGGTAGTGATCTTGTGCGCGTCAATGGTCTTGATTTCGATCCCCACCCAACACCAAACATATGTGATAAATGTGTAATTAATAATAAATAAATAGATTTCTTCAACTTCACATACATTGAACTGATTTCGAGATAAGTCGTTTAAAGCACATGTGTTACAGTCATCAGACAATAGTAAAATCACAAGTATACCACTTCTCTGGGTGTTAATTGTTAATTCCACTTTTATATTATATATATAATTAACATCCAGACACAAACATAAATATTTGTTTTTGGTTGGGTCGTCATTTATCAATACTTCTACATTGTTATCATTCAGATCTTTGGAATTGGATTTGACATTGGATCTAATTAACAATTGTACAATTTATGTACGTCTATCCCTTCAAATTCTATATAAATGAAGTTTTAGTCCGTTTAAGGCCTAGTATTATATGTTTCAGCAAAATATTTTTTCTTTTTGTAAATACATATACCGATTTTTTATAAGTGCAAATATATTTGAAAAAGAAATAAGCTATACAAGTTTACAACAAGTTTAATACAACAAGATATTCTTTAAAAAAGGGAACAAATTTTCGTTTCTTTTTGAATATAAGACGTATTTATTAACTTCAGTACCTATCACCAAAACCAATTTTAAGACACTTCTATTAATTGAGCGTCCCTCCTTATATATAGAAGTTTAGTTAATTTATGTCTAAATTACCATTGACAAAGAATTCCTAATAGTTAGAAAAATCATTATCATTACCACATCAGCCATTACTGCTGCCCATTCTCGCTCTGTGCATATGAGCCACGCTGTTGCGGATTGATATACCGCCATCTATCGGTTCTAGTCAAATAGTCGCCGCTTACAACACCGAGTACACTGGGTAAAAACGCATTAATTTCATTAAAATATAAATTATATGCACTACAGTTTTAATGACACATAGACGTACTAAATGAAGTTAACAAAAAAATGACTTTTGAATGAAATTAATGAATGAAGCAAAGAAAAAGATGAAAGACTTTTTTTATGAATTTTGAGCACCAGACCACAACTTGCTTTCCTAGGTAAGGTAAGGTTGTAATTACTTAAATTATTAAATCGTTTTATTCGACAGGCCCGATGGCGCAGATGGTGGTGATAGGTACTAACTTGCGCGCTAAGGGTTGTAGCATCGATACCTACCCAGCAAATATTTATATAATGTTGAAATTTGTGTTATTTCTGTGTCTTGGTGTTAAATATATATATATATATATATTTAAGTAGTGTTATGGGAATTTATTATAATTTGCATACTGAAGAAATCTTATGAAAATCAAACTAAATTTACATAAGAAGTGAATAAAATCGAATTGTCAATTACAACGCATCGCTGATAATCCGACCGTTACGATTTAAAACGTGTCATAATCCCAGAACCCCATTCCAGATCAGCGAACAGAATGGCGCGAGCGCGTGCGCACAATAGCACAAATGTCCACCCCGCATTTACATAACTCAATAACCCATTGTGCTTCTAATGGAACACCTGACAGTGCAGCGCTTGCATCGCTGCAACCCTAACCGAGCCAACAGCAATGCAAAAAGCTAAAGCGCTTTTGATGCAGGGTGTAAAGTTACCTGCAGTGTAGGCAACATTTGCCGGCGACGGGACAACGCACCGATTTATTGTTACCAAATTCGCTCACGGGGATTGCGGGATCGAGTTTTTTGTTGGCTATCAAGTTTCCATTAGCTAATTTGGTATCGATCGGAGTGAAGTTGGTACAATTCCGAGTTGATGGATCGTTTTTATTCATTCCCAGCTGTAAATGAACGCGGAAAGTTTTCGTATTCAGCTTTATGAATCGCAGATAACTTTAGCTGTGTTTTACGCATTTATTTAAATAGTTTTTATGCGTCTTTTGATTGTGAATGTTTCATTTTACCTCGGTTATGCTGCGGGTGATGATAGCGGTTTGTGGAGCTTGAATTTGATTGTTGTGTCAGTAGACCAAAAAACAACCGAGCTAGTAAGGCACGGAATATATTTGGCTTAGTTTAAAATAAACTTAGATTAAAATGAGTATAATCATTTATACAAATTAAGAGCTAAACAAAGCTTGAATAGAATAACATATGTCTCTGGAGTAATCATGGAATGTGACATCATAATTTGTTATTTATATTGTTTTTATTACAAAAGTTTCACATATGAAGTATATTATAAAAAGATTATTATATAAATTAAAGAAAAAATCATTTATATCATTCAAAAACACGTTAGTTGATTTAGTAAATTAAAATGACATAGGTTGATTAAAATGACAGGTGTCAACCTGTCATTTTAATCAACCAAAATTTTTAGGACAATAGTAAATGACTTCCTTCTATACAGAGCCATTGTACTCGTATGACCAGATAAAAGTTTCTTGTACATAAACAAGAAGAATTGTAACGTCTTCAAATGGTGTTATTGTAAATAATGGCACAAATCGACCGTTCAATCGGTACAGTGTATGTCATGTTCACTTTACAATGGCCTCATAGCGAATATATTTTTTGAAGTTAATCAAAATAATCATCATATCAGCCAAAGAAAGTCCACTGTTGGTCATAGCCTTACCAAGATGGGGGGATATTTGCCCAGAACTGCCGCGCTGGGCACAGTATCGCGTCAAGGATGCTGCTGCCATTCCTCACCCCGCAGTATTTAAGCTGCGCTGTTTCGGATGGTTATACCGCCATCTGTCGGTTCTGGGACCTCTTACGAGACCTTATGCCGAGGGAGGTGCTATTTTCCTGATAAAATAATAATAACTATCAAATGATATATTCGCAGAATTCCAGTTAATGGTTCACCCTTGCCCGTACGTTTAAACCTTGCCTCAGATCTTTAATAGACACTTTAGCGTAATCCCCAGTCCACATGCGAGCACCGTGTGTGGTTTTATTACATTTATATTAATTGAAAACGTAGAGCTAAATTGCCGCTGTCATCAGGAGGGCCCGTCCCTCCAAACATCTGCATTATCTTACCTCTTGCTCCCTCCTCGATTGGCTGCAAGCATTCACTAAAGTGCATCAGTTCCGTCCATCAAGCCTTACGATTACCCAACCGCCGCTGAAATGTGGAAACTAAACTTTAATACCAAACTTTATAGACCAATTTCCATTGTTTAGACTACAACACTGCAGAAACTACCGTCGCTAAACGACCATAACTTATATTCGAGCTATACAGCTAATTTTATACCTAAAAACAGACTGTATTAGGTTGAAATTTGCGTGCGGGTGGTTTGGTCCGCGGAGCGTTTACCGTTTAAGCTAAGAGGGTAGTTCTCGTGTTGGCGGTACGATTTATCAAATTTTATACGATCGCGGGACATGTGCGCGGACAATTGCTTAGGTGAGGGGAGGGACGAGGGGAGGGGGATGCGAATTAAATATGGAGCGAGGTGGCTAATGGATTAGAGGAGACACCTTATGGCGCAATCCTGGTGCAGATGCGCACTGATTGGATCGCTCGTTGCATGTAATCTGGTTTAGCAGGAATTGTGGTTCTTTTGTTCTACATATGTGAATATTATGGGGCCCAAATGAATTGAGATGTGAGGCGACATTCATTTGGGACTGAATGGGAAATGTGAATGCCTGAAGTTTTTCCTCAAAAGTTGACATAATAATATTAACTGTCAAAAATAGAAAAGATAGATTGATTACTTTATTGTAAAGTCTATTGATCCAAAATAAAGACAAAACCAAATACAAAAAAGGCTTGTCATAATTATAAAAATTGAATCGCTTTTTGTCGAAAAACTTTTTCTATTTTCCTTTGTTTTAATTGAATCAAAAATAGCTTATTTTTCATTTATCTTACTGGCCCAATTTCGCAGATTGTAGTAATTCTATCATATGGGTTGTCTCTATCCGCTACCAGTACAAATATTTGTGTTTGTCCTGTGACTGGGTGTTAAAAATATGTATATTTGTGATTTCATTTATCTCTGTTATCCGATGACCGTACCACAGCGCTTTAAGGGCTGACAATGGAGTCAGGTGAATGTATGAGATGGATATATTTATATTTCAGATTTTAGATATATAGGAATTAATAAAATACTCTTGTTGTGTGCAACCGCCTTAAATAGAAGAAATAGTTTGTTCAAAACTCTACGGAAAATTGGTTTTGAGTATCTCTCTTACTAACACTACATTTAAATGAATGAACGGATATCAAAAAACATTTTAAAGTTCTTCAATTCGACATTAAGTGATATTCCACTGCTTAAAAGTATATATATCAACCATCTTCTCCAAGAAAGAAGGTCAGCAAGCAAGCAGATTATATTCAGCCATTTCACCAATAAACTCCTCCAAACATCCGAAACTATTAGATGCGTTTGCAAATTACAAAGAGCCATCGCAATATTCACGTATAATTTTCTTGATATTAGAACGTCGCGCGGACATGATCGATCGCACGGCATTACGGCATTATTAGGGCGAGTACCGCGGCAGGCGGCAGCGGCCGCCACGTGTGCAGCCGCGGTGAAATTGCTTGCGTCTGTACCGCGTCACTGTCCGCCCGCACCGCCAGCAAAACTGACTGGGTGACAATTTGTCATGTTGTTAATTATTTCGGCACAGAGTTGTGCGAGGGTTGTGCGTCGCTCATCGATCTGTCCACCACTTCATAACCTGATAACAAATCAGCAATCATTTATTGAACATAACATTTTTTATAAAATATTTAAAGAAGCACCATTGGATTTTTGTATTATTTTATAAATACGTGGAGTATTTCAGGTCCCACGCGAGCAGAGCCGCGTGTGGGTGTTAGTATGATAGTAAAATTTAGATTAAAGTTGAGCAGCTATCATCATCTCGATACATCATAAAACTAGCAGCAAGACATCCAACCGCCTGAAGGGATTTATAATTTCGGGGAACCTAATGATTGCACGCTGGGCAGGCGTCGCCAAAGCAGTTTCGAAACCGAACTCTCGCGTCTTGAATAGTGTGCTAATCCTAGACTAGACTTCAAGAAAATACATTTCCAACCTAATACGCGTAATCCGATGAAAATATTCCTCTGCCGTACCCATCAAAAATCTCGCCTGCAATAAATTTGAGCACACGTTGTCTGCAGCCAGTACATGCCCACCTATTCACGTGGGTGATGGATTGCGGCGTCGATTAGGGCCGGCGCTGACCTGTTCTTTCATATCTCGCTAATGGCCGCCCGACACACGGCACCTCTGCTGCCTCTTGTACCTATACCGCTGGTGACCAGTCCGCTAGATGTGGCTTGCGGACTTTGCCTGAGTCGTCATTTAACTCTTTTGTTACTCTTATTCTCGGTGAAAGTGATCGTCAACTGTCAATTGAAGTCATTTATGTATCTAGAACATTTTCTTTCAAGTTTTTTGGTATTCTCAGGAATAGTTCTAATTTGAGTGCAGCTTTGGTCATCATCATCATCATTTCAGTAATTGAAAGTCCACAGCTGGGTATAGGCCTCCTCAAGAAAGGGAGAATTTTTGTTGGCAATTGCAGAGCGCAACTTTCGCCATGGGGATGCTGCTGCCCATCACCACCTTTGCATTTGAGCTACACTGTTTGGGATGGATATACCACCATCTGTCGGTTCTAGTACCTTAGTCGCCTCTTACGACTCCTAGTACAAAAGGGAGGTACTGGCAGAGTAGAATAGTATTCTACTCTGCCAGTACCTCACAACAGCTTTAGTATTTTTGAGAAAATAGTTACAAAACGCGCATTTCTATAACTCTAGCTGTAGCACGTTGTGTATATTAAGGATGACTTCTTGATGAATATTTTGCTCGTTACTTCTAAATATATATAAATAGATAAATTATGTTTGTTCTAATATTTAATGATTTGAGTTTTGCAATGGCGGATTTATTACCCTTGTTCACCCTTATTACATCCGTCCATGTAAGCAAAACTCAAAACGTTGAAGATAGTTAAAAGAAAAAACTAACCGGTATGTTTGAGGAATAGCATATTACATTTTAACCGGTCGTCAGAAGTCAGATCTCGCGCCAAATTGAATAGTCTGGCTTAGACATTTTTATTATAAGTAAAAAATATATATTGATACTGAAAGTAAAATGATGAGAAAGTTTCTTTATTCATTGCTACATTTTCGGTTGGAGGTTTTTGGGGTTCTTTCTTTATGCTATATTGTGTCGTAGGACAATTGATGTTATCGACACCTAACGGATTGTCAAGTCAATAAGTCAATGATCAAGAACAAGCAGAAATTATTGCCATTAGGACAAAACAAATCTCTTAAGATCAATCATCAGGGGATTTTCGCTAAAAACTGCTGCGCGCGGAAACAATCGCAGCGTGACTCCGCGAGGGCATTGCTAGCTGTACACACTTTGTTTAAAGGATATAATGTCGTTTTTGAGTTAATATTTACTAGAAAAAAATAAACGTGTCTCAGGCTTCAGGCGGGACTCGAATCGGCATCTTTCCTACGCCGAGGGATAGTATATAGATCATCACCGCCATGTGTTACGATACAGAAATATCGTGTTCATTATTTATTGTTGCAAAGCATAATTATAACTATGCAATAACTATAAACTGTTATTTAAATTAGTATATTAATTATAAATTATCATCTTATTATTATTCTTTTTTTAATTTTATGTTTTGAGTTATTTTACAATACTATTCTAGTCCAATATTTTTTCTGATAGATCGTTATTTGTTTTCTAGTTTACAAATAGGCTCATCCAGCAGGTGAAGATCTCTGTCGGTACCTGTCGGGTGTAGGCTGTCAAATGTACAAGGGTCATTACTTAGCCTATCGCCGGCAGTCATTAATACCACCGGCCAAATTGGTTTTTGCCGACGGTACGCACCGCCGGCGCTCCAATTATTTCCGAATCAAAATCAATTGCGAATTTATTTCGTGTTTTTTTTATAGTCTATGAAATAGGTCAGATATTTCGTTGCATATATTTGGTATATATATATATCTCTGATATATATTTTCAATAGTATGTATATTCACACAAGATCTTATTCATTGACCGGATTCGGTGGCAAGTCACTTAGAGCACTTGTGTTATGGATCACGGGTCAGACATCAGAGGAATCACAAATATAATACTTAAAAAGATATTTATTAAGAAGACACATAACAAATACACATGTTATTATACAAATACATGTTCTGGGTGGGGATCGAACCCACAGCCCTTGGCGCATAAGACGGGATTCATACCATCTGCGCTATAAAGCCCGTCAGATATTAATAAATATGCTAAAATTTACAAAACATATTTACTAGTTTAATTTGCTAAGTCACATTAGGTCTCATAATATTTTTTTTTATTAAGAAGAATTGGGAATGCCTGTACATCTATCTTACATCCAAAGCAACGCACATTCAGCAGGTTTTATGCAAAAGTTTAAAGAGAATAAATGCAATTAATATTACCATTATATAAACAAGTCAGGTAATCTTCCCCCCTTGGTCTTGTCTGTACATAAAGAAGTAATATATTTCTCTAATAAAGTGCAATGTAATTTATTTTAACAACGTAAAGTCATAACATGCCTACACAAGACAGAGGAACGACCAAAGAGCTTGCTAGCCCTAAGGTCCACGTGTCACACTAAATCAGCGAGTGACAGCGCTCGATGCACGTCAGTGGTACCTGGGGCGCTTTGCGGATCAAACAGTAATTAATCTCAGCCTGCCCCCGCCGGCCCCCACCCCCCTGCGGGGGCCAGCTGACCTCGGCCCCCCGGCGCCTGTGCGGCGCCCATTCAGGTGACCGGTGACTGACAAGTAATGTGAGGCAGTCTTAATGATGGTAGTAAAATTATCATTTAATACTGTTGCCGTTTGCAACCTCGCACGTAAAATGATGGGATTATCATTATTGTAAATTACGTGATTATATACGTATTTAGATATCTGTGAAGTTATCAGAGATATAAAAAGCGGAGGCACTTATATATATATCAATGATTCTTAATTGGTAAATAAATAAAACCTTAATTGGTCAATAAATTTGATGAATTTCATGTGGACTGCTTGGGCCCTACCTAAGGACATAAGCGACTTCTTTCAGGAAATATTCTCGAAGAACCCAATATAGAGACAAATTCTCTTTAGTTCTCGAATTCAATCACGCTAGCGGGAAATTAGTTTTCTAGATCTCATTATTTTTAAAATACTGATTTCTAATATTTTCTGACATATTTATTTCAGTAAATAATATTTTAATTTACAGAAATTAATAGGGCTGACATGATGATGATGAATTAAAAAAAAACTGAGTCAGAAATATCAAACATTTGCCTCGAATAATTCTTAAATAATTCTTTCACATTTATTGAATACATTTATAGGTGTTTATATCTACATACGTACATACATCACGCCTGTGTCCCAACGGGGTAGGCAGAGACTATGGATCTACACTTATTACGATCTTCGCAAATCTCTCTCACTTACCTTACTCGCATTAGTCCTTTCATACATGCTCGTGTATTCTTGGTACTTCTGACCGATCCCTTCTATAATACCTCTGCTACCTGATTAAGATATGTTCGCCTCGGTCGTCCCATACCAACCCTTCCATTCACTTCTGCGCTGTATATTTATGCAGTCATTCTAAGTATTTTCATCTATTCTTTCTACATGTCTAAACCATCTTAACATTCCTTTCTCGATTGTTGTCACAATATCATCTTTTACACCACAGAGATCTCTTATTTCACTATTCTTTAATCACCACAAAATACATATACGTTTATATGTATATACAGTATGACAATAGGTCTGTCCGTCCATGTCGGTCAGCCCTGCTGGCTCCGTAATTAATCTTACCTCCTCGCACTTCCCCCCACCCTTCACCTTTGCCTATATTCTAATAACTTTGAGTGATATAATAATAACAATAAAAATGTAGCAAGTTCCTAGTGTGGATATCCTTCTATAAAAAATGTTTAGAGGATATACTACATTAGTATATAAGAGCATGTATATATATATATATATAGTCGGGTCCGATTGTGCGTTCGATAGTGTTTCAATCTTCTGCACTAAAGGTCTGGGGTTCGAGCCTCACCGAAGACAAATATTTACGACGGGACGGCCTGATAGCGCAGATGGTATTTATACTGTATTTTGCGCCAAAAGTCGAGGGTTTTGAATCCCACCTAGGACAAATATTTAAATGATGATATTTTAGTTTATTCGGTGTGTGGGTGTTAAATATATGTATTTAAAGAGCATATTTTTGATTCCATTATTGTCTGATGTCCACAACACAAGTGCTTTAAACGACTTATCACGGAATCAGGTCAATGTATGAGATGTTGTGGGAATTTATACTAATGTAATGAACGCTAAAGTTTGTCTTTTAAGTTCTGTTAAACATTCACAATCTAACCGGTATACCAATTTTGTTGAATCTTGATCTGCGGTAAAGGAAACAGAACACTTATATTCCCAGATGACGCAATATAAAAAAAACCCATAAAGCGAAGAGCTTTTGCTATAAACCATGAAACAGTTATATATGAAAATAGATTGTAAAAATATATATCAACGAACAATAACTAAAGGAGTCTGCTCAGAAAGAACAGCTTGTTTAGTCACCATAGCTGTAGGATATTCACTGCTGGATAAAAGTGTCCCAAGAAGGATAAATTATACACATAATTGCCGCGGTGGGCAGTCGTGGTCGTAGACCGAAGCTTTGTGACGGGATTGCTGTTGCCCAAGACCACATTGTTGCATTTGAGCTACATTTTTTGGGAGAGAAAAACCTCCACCTTTAGATTCCGGTACCTCAGCCGGATCTTACACCTGGAACAGAGGTACATACTATTCGTATATTTCTATTCTATACCAGTACTCTGCGAATGCTTGCATAACATTTTCTTCTGGCATTTTATGTCCACTCGAAGAAGTCTAAATCAAGCCATCATCTGGAGGTCTCTCTAACGGGCACGTTCATAAGTTATGGCGCAAAAGGTGCAAAGTAAGTTGGTCATATCTCTCGTAATGGTCCAATATGGTGCGCTCAATATGTGCAGCGCGAGTGCAGCGAGTATTGCCATCGCCGATCGCAATCAAACCGCAGTAAAATCGCAGTCAGCTGATAACTGCCGATCGGCTGCGGCATACTGGGCTCACGGATTTTCAAATAACACACTGGAGTTACAAGCGTGAGAGTTTGGTAGGCATGCAGCAAAATCAAAAATACTCTTTTTTAAATAGACATTTCAAGTTGCCGAAATAAATGTTATTATCTATGAATATAGATTAATTTATTACATAAATGACAGTTAACCTTGATTATGGGGTTTTTAGAATCATTTTCAAGAGAGTTTAAAGTAGGCCAGTTCTTTAAAACTAAGTTTGTTGATACTAACTTGAAATAGCTTAACAGAAAGTTCCTTTATTACCTAGTGGTTGGTGTTGTTAAAACTCATACCTAACTCTTGTTTTAAAAATTGAATTCATTCCTTGTGATTGAATTGAATTGTTTCATCAATAATGTAGTTATTCAAAAAATAATAAGCTTTAGTAATAAGGACATATTTCACGCATTTGATTAATTTATTCAATGGCATATCTGTTATACTAGTTGGGGTTATTATGAAAACTTACAGAATTGACATCGAACGATTTTTTGGAGTCTATTAATGAGCACTGCGAACTTATACTTATTTCTAGAGCTTAAGTAAATAATTTTATCTCCTCCAGATGTTCATTTTCCTTTTTTTACACACAATTGCCTCCCTCCGAGGTAAGTCGCTTAAAACACCTGTGTTACGTTCCGGGCATCAGAAAACAGAGAAATATACAACCCAAACACAGAACAAACACTAATATCATCATATAAATGTTTGACCTGGATGGGGATTCAACCCACGACCCTTGGTGTATATTAAACTTGACCCATCCAAAATAGCGTTGTTCAAATTTACGGATGGGGTGGGCAAAAGCATTGAACTCTATGCAATCCTCAATGCCTACTGGGCATCTCGCTATATCCGCAGGATCACGATAGGTGAAAGTCGAATACAGAAGATACTATAGGATAGTTCTTGAGAAGTCATGTGTGGGGCTGAAGATATGACGAAGATACGAACCGTTACAGGGCTGTTTGCCGTGTGGTACTACCAGAATAGAATAGTACCTTCCCTGTACCAGGTGAAGTAAGAGGTTACTCAGAACCAACAGATAGCGGTATATCCATCTAAAACCGTAATGGGTAGACAGGCAGCAGCATCACCGCCTACACGCTAGCCCAGCAATTATGGATAAAGATCCCCTTTTCTTGGGGAGATCTATGTCCAATAGTGGATTTCCAATGGCTGATATGATTGCTGTAATCAGTGTAATTATAAAAATGCATATAATTTTACACATTTATATATTATGTTTTTCATAATTGGCATATCAATTATGGCAGGTGTTTTAAGTGTTAGATTTTATTTCCGATAGTTCGAAATTTGTTTTTGCTTAGTACATAAACAATTGCCGATGCCGAACCGATGGCAAACTGATATACCCACCCGAAACAGTGTAGCTCAAATGCACTCGGGCCGAGAATGGAAAGCATTACCTCCATCGTGACACTATGCAATTTGAATGTCGCCACGCCTTTCTTTGTGGAGGACTTTCTAAGGCTGCTCTCATTAAACATTTGTTTTTCTACTTAAAATATATGATTACATCAGACAATAAACAATGGTTTTAAGTCAATACATTATAATGAATTCATTTAACAAAATGCATGAGCAACATTTAATATAGTTACTATTTGAAATAACAACATTCTAATCAGTAACAAACAAAATTTATATAACTAACAATACCAATTGCGGATACCACAATTCAAATTACTGTACCTTTATTTTTAATTGTATTACAAAGCGGTGGGTCATAAACAATGGGCGGACAGAGGCGGTGGAATATTTCCTCGGTGGCAGACAGGCAGCGCCAACACAACCTGATAAACACATGAGTAACATATGCAATGCTATAAATGTCTATCATTGATGATATGGAACCTCAAACCACATTCATCCGCGTTTGAACCGTCCACAACATACTATTTTTGTAACAATACCGTTGTTTACTTGCTATGGCCGGATAAGCTATGATCTCTAATGAAGTGGTTAAATGAGTCTTGATACGTGCAGCAAGGCTTTACGTTATTGTATCTGATATTACTGGTGCCGAAAGATTATGCCATTAGCGAGTTAAACTAGGCGCTAATTGCATAATCTTTCGCATTTAGGAATCTTGGCTGCATTATTACAATAATGGTCAATTGGCTTCTTTTGGGTATTAAAGTTTTCCGGATACCTTTGATATATCCTATTTATAGAATAAATATATCAATCTTTAAAATATCTTTAATATAATATATTTATAGTGTATGGAAAAGGATAATTCAAAGATTTCCTTATAATTTAATGTTACCCAAATTTACTGTATTGTACCTAATAGTAGCCGATACACAATTTTTATGTTTTAGAAGGGTACTGACATTAAAAAAAACTAAAAAACGTGCTTTTAAAATACATCAGAGTATCAGGTAATAAATATTTTTTATAACGAAGTAAAAGTAATGATAAACAAAAAACACTTGTAGTATTCTGAAAAAACGGCGGGTTGCTAGGTCTATGCGAGATATGGCACAACGCACCCCACGTTTTGTCTAATACATAGCGTGTAAAAAAATAGAAAAGCTTAAGATATCAGATTATTATTGTAAAATTTATGAACCGATTAATTGCAATCTTTTCATTACACTTCTACCTATTTTTACTGCCAAACGTCAGTATTTATTTCTGTGAAATAACGAGGCAAAGTACTAAATTTCACATAGTTATGATTGGGATGATTCGTGTTATTCGTAAGAAATATTTATTTATCGAACTTAACTGCTATCCTTATAGGCTAAACCTAATATGATAGCGTGGCATTAAAAATATGAAAAAAAAATTATAGAAGAACATACAAAGACTTTATATACAACATTAAATATACATATATATCATTATAATTACATAACTAACAATGTATAAAATTAGTTTTGAAAGTTCACTCTAACTGCCCGATAATATATAAAATTAAGATAATCTAGTCTTGATTGCCAACACGCTCGCCCGACAAGCAATTATGGCTATGTCCAGCATTGGATTTTTAATGGCTGATTTGATATTAGTACTTCACTAAAACCCTTGATGAATGCTCCAATTGGAAAAATCTTGAGACCTAATTCTGGCAATGGACTATCTATCTACTGCTGTTATTTCATCATAGTAGTTATAAGCAGAGCATTATAAATTAGAGTGTTCCCCAAGGATGAGTAAACAACAGTCATCAGAATATATGAAGCGAGTAAGAGAGAAGAGGCCAGTGTGCCACAAACACAATATCAAAGAAGTGTTGATAAGTATGTATCGTCGGTGATTTATAGCGCGCTCACCGGACGGCGCTCAGCAGATGGTGCGGCTCATATCCCGCTGACTTCTCACTTCATACACTCGAGAGGTCGTCCTGGTACACGCTTATTGGATGAATATAGGACGACGAACTCGAGCTTCGGGATAACTTGTAGTTCTTTTACAGGTTCGTGCAAATGTTCGATAACTGATGCATGCTTGAACAATGCAATGATTACGGCGTTTTCTTAAAAGATATCTACGAATTCGTTTCTAGTTATATGTGTAAATCTAATTAATTTTGACGGGCCCGATGGCGCTGATGGTAGTGATCGTATCTTGTGCGCTAGGGGTCTTGGGTTCGATTCCCACCCACAGCAAATATATCTGGGTATTACATATATTTAACACATATGTATTTAAGCAGTATATATATTAATTGCTCTGTTGTCTGGCGTCCGTAACACAAGTGCTTTAAGTTAGGTCTTACTACGAAGTTAGGTCAATGTATGAGATATTGTGGGAATGTATTATACAAATCCACAGATGTAATTTAATTCACATAACATCTCATACATTGACCAGATTCCGATATAAGTTGCTTAAAGCACTAGCTAGTGTTGCGGACGTCGATCGACAACAGAAGAATCACGAATGTAATACTTCAATACATATTCTTAACAGCTAGGCACTGAACAAATACAAATATTATCGTGTAAATATTTGTTCTTGGTAGGGATCGAATCTATGGCTTTTGGCACACAATATTGTATCACTACCGTCTACGCCATCGGGTCCGTCAAGGTTAATATCATTAACCTTGGAATATTAGTTTATATAAGTCCCTTAGTGGGGACTAAGCGTTACACAGAGAAATCTGTTTCTTCATGTGTGAAAACTTTATGACAAAACACCAAAGATCAATAAAAAAGTAAATAATTTATGACAATACTGCGGAAACGGATGATTAATATTGTTAAACTCTAATATTTTAGTTAATTGTATTATTATTGAATTATTCTCTTATTCAATTGAATTGTTATCAATTTAATACTAAATTATATTAATGACATAATTATTTTTGCATTCCAACGACATTTTTTTAAGTATTTAAAGATAACCTTCTTCTGATCTTTTTAATAGCGATAAGATAAACTTAACGGTGACCATAAAGTGGAATATCGAATTTCAAGTTTTTAAGCTGCCAAAAAGGTTTGTAATAAGCGTAAATGTTAGAGAATTTTAGATATTGTTCACTTTTCATGAGAAGGATGATTTATCTTTTACATATGTTACCATTACAGTTTCAAGTTGCTCGTTGGAAGCTAACTTGGCCATCAGGTATATGGAGGAGAAGTGGCATTTCAAGAACATTAAGCTTGCATATCATACCCTCATAATGTGCATGATAAAACCATAGAGTTGAGAGAGAACAAATACAATTGTATGTCTAGCAGAGTAAAATAACTTCTAGTATTATAAGAAGGGACTGAGGTACGAGAACCGACAGATAGCGGTAATCCACCTGAAGCAGTGTAGCTCAAAAGCAACAGGGTGGGGATGGGAAGCATTCCCGTCGTGAAGCTACGCTCTGCAATTGCCATCACATTTGCCCAGTGCACCAATTATGGCCAAAATCCACCTCTTTTGGACAGACCTATTTCAAGCAGTGGACGATGATGATGACAATGGCTACATGTTTTTTATCCAAAGTTATTAAAATTGGTTTATAGTTAAACTAGCTTTCTTTTCCCGACTTTGTCCACTAACACTGGTTAACCTGAACAAGCAGACAAACGAAAAGTATCGCATATATATTTACAATTTTTTATTATAATTCTCAGGGATTTTTATTATATCCACTTCCACACTAAATTATTTGTTGAGGCTATCCAATAGATATGTATAGCCTCTTGAACGCCATGATCCAACCACGCTCGCACCAGCCACATTAGCAGGCGACAGCGAGGTGTCGCGCGGCGGCACGCGACGTCGCGCCGCTTTATGAGACATTCCTGCCTGCGTCACGCCTCTGTTATGCCGGTATTTGTTCCCGATCCGGCAGATGAGAGTGGTTTGTGACTTATAGTCTACCTACTGTCTGAGGGTCTTTTATATTTTAATATCTAGACGTCAACCCCTTTTAATGGTTGAGAACATTACCAAATATGTAGCATGGCTAGTTTTAATTGAAACTGTTTTCGGCGTTAAATTATAGTATTGCTTTATGACAGGCCTGATGGCAAAAATGGTGATAATCCTGTCTTTTTCACTAGAGGTTGTGGGCTCGATCCCAACCCAGAACAAATATTTATATGATGATATTTATGTTCGTTCTGTGTCTGGGTGTTAAATATATGTATTAAAGTAGTATATTTGCGATTTATCATGGAATCAGATCAATGCATGTGATGTTGTGAAATTTATTTATATATTTGTATGGTTTTAGAACTTTGGCATACCCAATGGCAGATTTGGTAGTATCCTAATATTATACACCATGTGTCGTGGCTTCGATCCCCACCAACGTCAAATGTTTTTGTGGTGAGCATTTGTGTTTGCAAATCAGCATCATGGTGCAGTTTTCATAATTAGTATATATAAGCGTAAATTGCAAATATTTCATGATTTTTCAAGATAGCATTTTTACAAATTTAAGTACTTTAATAAATATTTTTTTATTATTTATTCGCAATTTAAAAACATATGATACAGTTTGAAGATATAAGTAATATTAAGGGTTCATCTGTTTTTTTTTAATTACAAAATTTATACATCTTTTTCAAAATATGTTAAATCTTCGTCGTTCATTTAAGATTCTATTGGAAAAGCAGTTTCTCGAGTCAATACAAGGAAATACTACCGACTGAATGTTTTTGGAACAGCCGGAGATTTTCCTAAGGGAAACTCTTATACTTTGGCTAGAACCATAATTATGATGTTTTAATATATAATTTTCATAGGTACGATATATAAATTTGATAAAAGCGGTGCGCCCCGGCTTCATCGGGGCACATGTTAACCTTTTATCTTGTTGATTCCGATGCTGTTGGATTTTTAAGCTTTTTCTTAGGTTTCTATATATCTCGGTCAAATTAAGTTCTGACAATTATTTATAGGTACAAAAATATGATTTGTTTCCTTAATGTGCATGCATGCGTTTCAGCGATTCAGAACTGAACAGAAGTTTCAAAACACGAGCACTAGAACAAAAGTGCTGAAACAGACACTCAGCACAATACAATCCACTTTTCATATTTACATTTTTTATCAACTTTACATAAAAATAGTATATTTATTCAAATAGTTTCGCTCAAATTGGACGAACAAATTTTAATAAATTCACAAACATAACAAGACTCGTGCAAGACACGATGGCGTATCTCGATCCAGTGCTCAAATTTGTTTATCGCAAACAATATGAGAATGAAAGTAGTACGATCCATTAGGGACGGCGTACATGAGGTTCCCAGTACATCGCAGCAGACACCTAACGCTGAGTGCCCCCAAATAAGGGCAATTCGTATGCGGGGTGGAGGCGACGTCTTCATCCCGAGCCGCTGCGGACGGGTAACGTTTTCTAGACAGAATTATGGGATCCACTGATGTGATGGTTATTTCTGTTAATTAGTCGGCTTTGTTCTTAAGATTGGATTTAGATTACGTTTGTGGAAATTCCGGTTTGTACAATCATCTGATAACTAAGATAATAAATATATAATGTAATCCATAGAAAAATAGGAGCCGAATTTTATTATGGATAATATTTAACACTTGTCTTAGGCTTCAGACAGGACATGTACCAGTGTACCAGTTGAATGTGTAATAGTTTTCTTTTTACGCTGAGAATTCAGCCATATTTCTTTAATGTTGTAGGCAATTAATTTTTGCGAGTTTTAAGCCTGAGACTTAATAGAAGTATCTTTTACAAAGGGCGTCTGCATTGGTACCACACTCTTACCTATTTCTACCACTAAATAGCAGTGTTCGCATTGCTATATTTGAAGGGTAAAAGAGGCAGTGACATTTCTGGGTAAATGTGACATTGTATCTTCAGCTCACAAGGTTGGTGACACACTAGTGATATATTTGTGATCTCACGAGCGTGTATTGGCTGCGGACCCGTTTATCATCAAGTGGACCTAATGCTAGTCTGCTGACTTCAAAACATAAAAAAGACATATTGTTATAATTCAGCTCCATTGTTAAATATTTTCTATGCATACAACTTTTGAAGAATTATAAGGTATATATATACATTTCATACCTTTTCAATATACATACATTGAAAATCACTTCAAGAGGCGATCCCGATGGCGCTGTAGAGGCCCAATCTCATTCAAGACAAGACAAACATTTTATTACGGACATTTGTGTTTTTTCTGTGCTTTAGGCAGACATGTTATACATATATTCAATTGTAATTCTTATATCTCAACTTTGTACTCGGTTCTTTAATTTAATTATCACGGATTCGAAAGTAGGAGATGTAGCATTATATATGTAACAAAACATTATTATTAATAAGACTACTCTTTTAACGGCTTAAAACCATGGTTTGTTTAAGATTAATGTTTAAAGTGACCGAAACGTCGAGAAATTGACGTAAAAAGTTAAATAAACCGCGTTTGAAAGCCTTTTAAAGGGTATTTCTATTATAAGTCATTATCATGTCTGCCCACACGGCCACTGCTGGACATAGGCCTCACCAAATTTCACCAGGTCGTCTATCTGGCAGGGGTTGTCCCACGCTGTGCTTTCTAATTTATTATGAGTATTGAACGAGTAAATGTTAGAAATTATTGTATTACTTAGTTATACCAAGAACTAGTACAGTTAAAAAAAATCTTATTGTTTCTCTAGTAATAGGTAATTATAAGTTATATATATATAGTTAATTAATATTGTTATGTATGTGTGAATTTGTCAGCATAACAATTACAAACAAATAAATAGAATACTGGTGCCCAGTGATTTTGTCCTGGTGCTTACTAAAATAATATTCCAACGATCCCGTCACAGTGATAGTTTTAAATCCGTTTTGACAGGTAGTATTGTACTATTTTATTTCATGACAGACCTCATACAAAGGTCGTCAGCATTAGAACCTCACTCTCACCTGCCGTCAAACAGCAGTGTTCGCACTGCTGAGTTCCGGTTTAAAAGGCGAGAAAGACAGTAAAATTATAGATAATGTGACATAGTTTCTTTAAGTCACAAGGTTGTTCACGAGCGGCTTTGGTTTGTACTGTATATTTGTTTATTGATCTGGACTAATAAGAAAAACTACGAGTTTGCAAATATTAGATAATACATTATATCCTTACAATCTTCCCGATCTCATTGATTCGGTAAAAACCTTGGCAATCCCAAATACAACCAATATAAATCTAATCCATTTTGATGCAGTCTTTTTAAAGTTATGCACGTACATACTTTTCAACGATTATGTTTTATTTACATGGTTCAGTATCAATTTGGACGTTATAGCAACTATAAGGCTACGTCCAGCTAATAAGGCTGCGAATGAAAATAGATAATTATCGAAAGGGCCCGGGCTCTCGCCCGCGACATACATCACGCGGACTGACTGATAGCCATCCTTACTGGACGGTGGGTGCAAGACACAAGCTCGCGTACTCCCTACCTCAAATCGGATAAAATCATAAACAAGACATTTACTGTAAAAAATAGACTCTTCCCTACGTACATGTATATATTTTTCTTCGTTTCAAAGCGGGCCCGTTGGTGGACGCAGATGGTAGTGATCCTATTTTGTGTGCCAAGGGTTTTGAGGGACAATGCCAAAAGTAACCACGCTCTCATCTACTTTGACCGCCAAGCAGACCTGTTTTCAGGTCTGAAATGTAAAAGAGGCAGTAAAACTACTGAGTAATATAACATAATATTTTCAATGCACAAGGCAATGCGCTAGTGATATCCTTGTGATAATACGAGCGAGACGCTTACTATCACGCGGACCGTATGATTTTCTATTAACTTATTAGCCGTAAAACGTCCACTGGTGGATATAGGACTCCCCAAGAAAGGGGGAATTTACTCATAATTGCTGCGCATTGTCTCAGCCGCCTCTAACGATACCCGGCATATTGGGAGGTACCATTCTATTCTGCCGGTACCGCGCAGCCATCCGATGATGATGCATCCATCATATTGACATATATTTGATTAAACATTTTGTTCCGAATAAAGTTAATAAATGTCCTTAAAATAAATATAATAACTAGTAACAATGGTATCTCTTAAAACAAATACCCAAAAATCAATAGATTACAGCGAACTAATTGTGGCTCCAATCTCTTATGGCTTGCGCGTGGGTCACCCAGAGGCCGAAGGGCCGGAGGAAAAAGGCCTCTTTACCTTCCACTAAAACTAGTAAATAGTCGGATTAACTCGGAGCGTAAATCAGCCGCTCGGGCGATCTGTATCTGGACCAGATCGGCTCAAGCTTTGAGGTACTTCTGATAAAACTTTCCTTGTTATTGAGCAAGTTTTCACCTCGCGTTGAGTTATGGATGATGGAAGCGATTAAACGTACAGAAATAGATAAGTTAGACTTGATCGTGTCGTGACTTTTGGGTTTCCAGTAAATATTCTAACTAATAATAATAATAATAAATTCCCTTAACATCTTATACGTGTTAAATCGCATAAGCACTTGTGTTAATGAAGTCAGACATCAGAGGATTCACAAATATTTTACTTATATGCATATATTTAACACCCAGGCAGAACAAATATAAATATCATCACATAAATATTTGTCCAGGATGCGATCGAACCCACGACCTATTAGCCCAAAAGATAGCATCACTACCAACTGCGCCAGCCCGTAAATACTTTGGCAAAGAGATAATGAAGTATTCTTTTCCAACTAATTTTCCTGCAGGTGTTTAGTATTGGTAAATTGTATGATTTTATTCAATGAAAGTAGCTTTAAAGTGGTCTAAAGTTTTGTAATGTAGTCACAAACCTTAGACAAATAATTTTTAAATAATTAAAAGTAAAAAAAAAATTGATGCTTAAAATGCCTGGGCATTCCATACGTTTTTGTGGACAATCTTTCCCTCAAGAAATAGATGATTGCGCTCTCTGCACTCGTTCAAAAAGTTGATGACCTGTCATTATGGCTATTCGTTGGTTTAACTGTGCTATTATACGAACGATTCACAAGTCAACACGAATTTTGAGTCTGAGTTCTGTACCTCTGATTTTGATTACTTATGCCTAACTAATTAAAGAAAAAAAAAATTTATCTAATAAAGTTTGCTTTTGTAGTTACTAAAACGAAATTTTAATTTTTATGAAAAAGCTCTATTTCTTAATTTCAATTATATGTAAAAGGAAAACAGTTTTGAATTCACATATTTTTATTGACTTTAATTATACAAGACGGCATAAATAAACCCACAAATACAAAAAAGAATACAAAAAAGACTTTAAAAATGAACAGATTTGGTATTTCTTCTGTGTAAGTTGGGACTTTTTCGTATGAGCCCCCAAATGTAGTCACCCATCATATTTTCATTATATTGTCCTTGATAACGCTTTTCGAAGTTCATTATATCCTGGTGGAAACGTTCCCCTTGCTCTTCTGAATATGCACCTAAGTTGTCTTTAAATCTATCCAAATGAGCATGTAGCATGTGGACTTTCAAAGACATTCTGCAACCCATAACTTTGAAGTTGTGAAGCATATCAGTAATAAGCTCCGTGTAATTTTCTGCCTTTCTATTGCCAAGAAAGCCATGAATCACTGCTTTAAGGCTGAGCCACGCTTGTTTTTCGTGCGTACTGAGGAGCTGTAGGAATTGTTCACTGGCCATTATTTTCTTTATTTGTGGACCGATGAAAATACCAGCTTTAATTTTAGCCTCTGACAATTTCGGGAAAAATGATTTTAAATATTGAAAGGCCTCAGAGTCTTGACGCAGAGCCTTTACGAACTGCTTGATCAGACCTAATTTAATGTGCAATGGAGGCATTAAAATATGATCGGGCTTCACGATTGGTTCATTTTTGACATTATGTTGTCCTATTTGAAACTCGCTCCGTTGTGTCCATGAGTGCTGCTGGTAGTAAAGTGCATCGGCTCTACTATCCCATAAGCAAATGTAACACGGATATTTAGTGTACCCGCCTTGCATTCCCATCAGAAATCCAACTATTTTAAAATCCCCTATCACTGGCCAGGCGTACTCTTCATATTTTAAAACTTGAAGCACCATTTTAACGCTCTCGTAATTTTCTTTTAGCATTACAGAATGAGCAAGGGGAAGAGATGGAAATATGTTTCCATTATGTAGAAGAACTGCCTTTAAGCTTCTTGTAGAGCTGTCGATGAAAAGACGCCATTCAGAAGACATGCAAGGGATTCCGATTGCTTCAAACAAACCTTTCACATCATTGCAATAACAAAGTCCGTCTTCTTTTGTAAAGAATCCAGAAAATGTTTTATGACGTTTTCTTTGGTTACTTATTTTAACATCGTTCTTGAGCAAATTCCGCTGTTTTAGTCGTGAAGCTAATATTTCTGCTTTAAGTTTAGGTAGATTTAAATCTCTTACTAAGTCATCAAACTCTTCTGAATTAATAAGATGTGGTTCAACAGACGGTGATGTGATCACGAACTCGCTGTCTCCGCTATTACTAGATATTTGTGATAGCGGTAACTGCTCTTCTGCCTTCTGCTTTGGGTTCGAAGGCACAGGGAAATTTTCACTGTGGGGTACTGGAGCAGACGTTGATGGTAGGTTTGGAAATTCAATCTTTTTAGCATTTTTACCAGCGCGACGCTTACTTGGATTTACTACACAAAAATAGCAATCATGGATATGGTCAGTTGGTTCCCTCCATATTCTTGGTACTGCAAACTTCATACTTTTTTTTTCTCCTCGGTACCAGGCTGGAAAAAAAATAACATTATTCAATAACGAATGACACATCTAATGTATGTGTCAGAATAGGTATAGTTATATATATAAATTTTAATGAAAAGTATGCTGTATTTTCTTACCCTCTAAAGTGTTTTTGCAGCTACTACATGAGAAATGAGGTGCCCATGCTTTATCTTGACTTCGTACGGGTAAATTAAAATAAGCTTCATAGGCTTCACAAAGTCTCGTATTTGACGACAAACAAATTTTTTTGGCTCTCACTTTAATGAATTCGCCGCAAATATAACAAAAAGAGTCCACGGAATTTTTGCACTTTTTGGAAGACATTTTAGGCCTCACGACACATAAATACGTTATTCCTTTGCAAAGCGCACGCGCACACTGCCGTTGACAGTATGTCACTCCCGCTTCACACCTACAGCCCCCCCTGCCCCTCTCCTGTATCTTATATGCAACGGCTCCTAAAAAAACTGCTAAAATACTATAATATTCATTTTACATTGTGTAAAGGTACAAAAGCAAACTTTATTTTTTATAAATGGAGTTTTTGCTTTTTTTTCGATGTATATAATCAGAAAATATTTACTAAATAACAGACTCAAAGAAAAATATTTTTTTTGTTGACTATCAATATGTTTTATATATATATACATATATATATATAGGTACACTACCTACCTAATTTTGCTGGTTTTTCTATTCAAAGGTTGCGTGGAAGAGAGTTCTGAGGCATAAGGCCGCCCAATGTACTACGTTAATTTTTAAATCTATATAAATAAATGTTAGTCTTTGTTTAAGTGGTACACAATAAAGAATATTATTATTAAAATTAATAAGAGCAAGGTAAATAATTAAACAAAGTATACGAGGCCAGTAACTTTGCCGTTCTTATTTCACAATAATATAAATATTTGTTGTTTTTTCTAACCCACAAAAAATATCTTTCAGAATACGCATGCCAGGATCAAAAGGCGGTCCAATTTAAAAAGTAATCCTATTTTAAATCAAGATCAATTTGGGCGGTGATTTTTCAACAAACTGCGGAACAATTTCCAACAATGCCCCCAGTTTCGCAATTAAGGGAAGATCGCTTCTATCCGAGGTGATTCTTATTATTTTTCCCGGGATCCTTGCTCCCTCGCCGGGAATCTTTCAAGGGAAGAGGCTCGTTAATTAGAGGAGTATTTTATTAAGGCCAATTTGTTTGGAATACCTGGCAGATTGCTGGGGCTTCACTCGATTTGTCCCGAGTTTTTTTTCTAGAAGTTTAAGGGGGCGACTTAAGTGGTTTGTTTGTTTCTAAGTGCTAATTACCTGCTGTGTTGCAGATAAAGACATTAAGGCTGAGTGGTTTATAATTAAAACAATGTAATTATGAGTCCCTTCTCGATGGAAAATATTGAATTATCTTTTTGTCTTTATTGGCAAAGTTTTCAAACTGAATTTTGATTATTAACCGTGATTTTAAGTCTGTTATCTATAAGAGGGAGCATGTTTTTAAAGTCAAAGCATATTTGCTACAGATCGCTGGTGTCATCACAAGAATATTACTAGCATATCGCCAACCCTGTGAAATGAAGTACCTATGTTATAGTTACCTAGTAATTTCACTGTCTCTCACACCCTCCAAACACAGGAATGTAAACTACTATTTGGCAGTAAAAATAGATAAAACTGAGGTACCAATGCAATAGACCTTTGAAAAAGATCTACCTCATGTTGCCTCCTAGTTCAGCCAGAGGTACTATTCCACTCTACAGTTACCATTTGAATTCAAATGGAAGGTGATTCAGTGACCAGTGTGGACCAGAATGGTTCCCACGTCCGCGCGGCAATTGGTCAAATTGGCCGGCATGCGCGCCGCTATTGACCCCGCCTGGCGGTTAATTGCTGTCCACCTCACATAAGGAGGCCGTGGAGACTTCCACAGAAGACACGATGCCACATAACTGGTTAGAACGGTGGAAAACAATGAGTTCTGATGGTTTGTAGTCTATTGCACAGCTGGGTGTTAAGAGTCGACTGCAGACGTGTATTAATTGTATCTATCACGTAGACTTTTGCGACTTGAAGATATTATGTCACATCGTATTAAGATCTTAGTTTAAATCTTTATTTCTGTTGAAAACCTACAGCGTTTTGTATTGTCACATTAAGTGCTCATATAACATCTCTCACTCTTCAGACCGGATCGTAGTAATGCGAACACTACTATTTGGCGGTAGAAACAGTTGAAAGTGAGGTAGCAATGCAATCTTTTGTATGAGAACTACCTTATGTAAAAACACTTACGTGACACTTTGATCCCTTGATCATCAGGGTCACCTATATCCTTAATAATACTATAAATTCGAAAGTAACTCTGTCTGTTACGCAATCACGCCTATGCTACTTAACAGATTAAAAAGAAATTTGGTACACAGATAGTCTAAAGCCTTGGAAAGGACAAAGGCGACTTTTTCATTCGACATGGGAGTTGTAAGGGGTCGAAAGGGGAGATGAGAAGTTGCATAGAAATATCGCTATGATAAGAGCTAGAAGCTTAAAACATATTATTTAGGCTATTGATTTGCATACAATATATAAATAAGTATAGCATACAAAGTTATGTTGCTTAAATAAAAAATATACGCAGAGCCGCTCTGTGGGTCCAGTGTGCGCGGTTGACGAAGTAGCGTGCGCCAGATACGCTCCCATGTAATGTCTCATACAATAACAGGAGAGCTATGACTCACCGCTGTTTAATGAACGTTCCAGGAGGACACGACCGCTCAACGCTCGTCTGTCCGCCGGCCTTTTTCATCCGTACTCATTTTTATCTCCGAGACTTTCATTATCTACTCTTAAATAATTCTTTAAATGTATTTTGTGTTAATTACGCCACATTTTTCTCACTTTTGAATACGATTGCCGGAGAATACTTACTCTCTGTAACAGGTGTCGTAAGAGGCGACTACGGTATCAGAACCGACAGAAGGCGGTATGTATCAGAAGGAGTGTAGCTCAAATGTATAGGGTACGGATGGGCAGCAGCATCCGTCGCGAAAGCTGCGCTCTACGATTGCCAAGACGCTTGTCCAGCGCGGCAATTTTAGGGAAAATTCCTCCTTTCTTGGAGAGGCCTATGTCCACCAGAGGACTTCCACTGGCTGTAATGATTACGGTAATAGTACCGAAGAGCTTGAAATATTTACGACTTTGGTGTGAGGTCTTCCTCATGTATTTGTGTTTGTTCTGAAACTAGGAGTTACTTTTAGCGTTTGAATATATTTGTAATTCCTTAGTTGTCTGATTTCCGTGCCACAAGAGTTTCAAGCTACTTCAACTTACTTACTTATCTCGGAGTCAGGTCAACGTAAGAGATTTCGTATGATTTTCTTAAGTATCATCATAATATCAGCCACAAAATGGTAAAATAGCAGCGGGCGGTGGACATAGGCATCTAGGTCTCAAGTGATTTCCAATAGGACCGATCGTATGTGGTCTAAGTCCAGCTCGATCTGCTGAATAAAAAAAAACTTGTGTAGTCCTGAACGCCGGCGCACTCAGGGTTAACATAGTTGGACGAGTGTTTAATCAAATGCTTTTAAAATTATTACGCGTCGCAACTGCGTATTATTAGCTCTACGAGTCACTACTTAAGCGATCACTTATGATTCATTATTATTCCTATATACAAACCGTCGCAGGTGATAACCAATCAGTTTGGAAATGGTGTCAGTGGTGGCTCCGGGCTTGTCCCACTTCAATTGTTTTATTATTATTGATTGAAGTAATTCAACATGACTTAATGGATCTTGCGCCATGAGTAATGAAACAGTACGTGGTTGGTTAATTCGACTGACATCACATACATCGCTTACTGAAGTCCGTATTACAAGTGCTTTATGCGACTTATCTCGGAATTCAGGTCATTTATTTCAGCCAAAATGTGTCAAAAGGGCTCGTCTAGCTATTAAGAGGTATGCTGGTTACAAAACTGACATATGGTAGTGAATGGTGGGTATGGCAGAAGAAGCACGCGAGTAGAATAAATGCTATTGAAATGAGAGCACTTCGAAGCATGTATGGTGTGAGTTTGAGAGACACAAAGAATAGTGTGTTAAGAGATCGATGTGGTGTAAAAGTAAAGAATGGACGAAAGTAGGATAAGTGCACAAATATATAGAGCGGAAGTGAATTAAAGAGTTGTTATAGGATGAACGAGGCGAACATATCTTGACCAGGTAGAAGAGGTATTAAAGAAGGGCCAGGTCAGAAGTACCAATAATAAACAAGCGTGTATATAAGAGCCAAGATTGTATCAAATGGAGTCCCATAGTCTCTGCTTACCCCGGTGGAATACAGGCGTAAATTGTGTATGTATGTATATTTCCCTTGATATATATGGGGATTTTATTCACAAGGATATATAACGCGTTGCTAACCTTGAGACTTGAAGAAATTATGCCACATTTCCTCCAAATACAATTGATTTAGCTTATCTCTGCACACACATTCATTAATCTCTACCCAAAATTCCGACTTGAATCGGCACCGCATCAGACCGATAGGAATGTCTTCAATTTAGTCAGTCTTCTACCAATCGCTCCATTCAATTTCGCATCGTCAGTCGCCTCCGCATTTCTAAATACCACCAGCTGTATATGCTGACATTAACCTCCTTACAATATCATCATAATTTAACAGGACAAAGTTCCCCCCCTCCCCCCATTCCTAGTGATTTCCAATAGTACCGGTTATAGATTAATCGCTACGCTTGCAGTTTCTATTCCAGAACCTTAAGGCCCATCAGTAAGCCCGTTAGATCGCGAAAAAAAACTCCGAAGCTTGTTAGGATATGTTGAGCTGCTTAAACGCCTATAGTAGGAGATAACGTATTATGAATAATGGGGATATGCCCAGACCAAATATATATAATTGAAGCCGCAACCATTTTTCTTTAATTATCTTGCCTTAAATATAATTTAAGATCATACTGAATTGCCTTAAATATAATTTAAGAATATACTGAATGGTACCACGTCTACTTGTAGAGAAACACTTAACAGTGTAATTGAACGGGACAAGTACAACTCATTTCTAATAGGTACGTTGTAGTGTGCTAGCGATGCGCAGGCGCAGGTCGTTGCCCCGGCTTCGGCGCCGATTGATTCGAGTGCCTCTAAGTGGGTGTCATCTCGGCGGGCAGCGACCAACTAACGTCTTACTTGCCCCTACTTTAACGTCAGCTGGGTGTCGACATATCAATTTTATGACGTGACAGTAAATCGAAATGTTATGGCAAACTAGTACTTGCTACAAACATATATATTATGGTGACTCTCATGATCTCGCTGGGTCATCAAGGTTATCAGTATAAATATAAAAGATTCTAGTCTAGAAAGTAGTATATAATAAAATATAATCTAATATAATCTTATTAGTCGTATTAACCATTGTAAATACACTGCTAGACATAAGTCTCCCCTAGAAAGAGGGATTTTTGCCCACAATTGCTGCGCTGGGCAAGCGTGTTGGCAATCGCAGAGATCCTGCTGCCCATCCCCACCTTGTGCATATCAGCTACATGGTTTTGTATTGATATACCGCCATCTGTCGGTTTCGGTACCTTAGTGACCTCGCACGAAACCTACTAGCTCACGACAAACTTGGTATGGAAATATTATCGTTTTTATTAATAAATTTTTGGCAATTGGATGCTTGTCCTTGTTGATGATTGGGTCCTACTTGAATATAGTATATTTCTATGTAGTCAGTGTCTTCCAATTACTATCATATCCCGCAAGATCCGATGGACCCGATGGCGCATTTGTTTCCTATCTTGTGTGCAAAGAGTCCTGGGTTCGGTCACACATTTGGTAGTGTTCTTATTTTGTGTGCAAAGAATTCTGGGTTCGACAATCTCCCAGGATTACAATTTATGAAAACATTTTGTTCTATGCATAGGTTTTAGACGTGTATTTAACTATAATATTTCTAATTTCTCAGTAACTTGATATTGGTATAGCAAGTGCCCTTTAGCTTTTCTATTTTGGAATCAGGTGATTTTATTTCTCCATATTAAATGTAATGTTTGGAGAGTCCTTGTTCTATGGGATATAGCAAAAAATCTGGTGAAAAAATCTGGTCCTAATATAGGTTTTTTTATGTAAGAGAGAATGTAGTATTTACATACAGGCCTACATGCATAAAGAATATTTTGTTTTGATCAGACTTGATATGTGCTATTTCAGACTGTAATCTTTCTCTGTAGTTACACAAAATCCATGCCACCCTTCTATTCTTCTCTATGGTATTAGCACAATTTTACCCGTTATTTAGCCGTCACTGACTTGTCTAGGAATAAAGAGAGTTCCTCAAGGAACGCGATAAAGACCTCACAGGCAAAGTCGCCGGCGGAAAGTTAGTTTATAATAAGACTGCTTTTTAACGGCTTTGAAATACAGTTTATATAATTTTATATTTTAGTTCGACATTTTGATTACCTTTCGGCGACCGGAATATAAGTTTAACAAATATGTCAAAAGAAAAAATATAGTTACATCAATACGAGTAATATACAGGTTTCGAGTTGTGAATGTTACTCATAGTTAATTACAAATGCAATTTGTTTTTGTTACGAGCAAACTATATTATTCAGAAGTTCTATTTAAAACAGCATTTAGTTTTATATAGGCTTTATCACTTACGGGGACAAACACAGTGTAGGGAGTTCCCGGTAGTTTATCGAGGGCCAGCATTTATTATTACATATATATGTATACATTAAGAATGAGTTTATAACAGAGAATAAATGCATTATCACAATGTGGTATATTGCCTTTGCCGGTAGGACAGCCGTGACTACCGGCAGAGTAAAATAGTACCTCCCCCTGTACCAAGTGTTGTAAAAGGCGACAAAGGTTACGAAACCGATAGATGGCGGTATATACAGGTTGGGGATGGATAGCAGCATCCCCGCCGCAGAAGCTACGCTCTGCAATTACCAGCACGCTTGTGAAGCGTGGCAATTATGGGCAACATTCCCTTTTCCTTAGGGAAGCCTATGACCAGCTGTGGCTTGTTTGATGATGATGATGATAATGACAGGATAGCACGCTCTTGCTGCAGGTTCCTTAAGAATAGAATAATTAAATTCTCACAACATCTCATACATTGTCCTGACTCCGATATAAATCGCTTTTAGCAAGTTTTACAGACATCAGACAACAGAGGCATCATAAATATAGTACTTAAATACGTGTACTGGATACCCAACTCAGACACAGTACAAACATAAACATTATTATATAAATATTTGTCCTAGGTGGAGATCGAACCCAAGACCTTTGGCGCACAAGATAAGCTACCCGGGCCATCTAGTCTGTCGATATGATACCCCTCAGTTGTTAGCCAGGTGTCTTAAGTACTAACAGTAAGTATAGCTGTCTTAGTTTCTTCCACTATCCCTAAATTACCTTAGTCCCTTTATTATCATCATCACTTCAGCCATTCAGTCCACCGTTGGACGTAGGTCTCCCCAAAAAGGGGGAATTTTGCCATTAATGGCAGTGACAATCGCAGAGCGTAGCTTCGCGACGGGGATTCTTCTGCCCATCCCCGCCCTATGCATGCATAGGGCATAACATCCCACATGTATTTGAGGTACACTCTTCTGGATGTCATCTGTCAGTTTAAGTACCTTAGGCGACTCTTAGTTCAGAGGTAGGTACTATTCTACTCATAATAATAATAAATTCCCACGACATCTCATTTGACTCCGTGGTAAAGCAATTGTGTTATGGATATCAGACAACAGAAAAATAACAAATGTACTACTTAATTACATACATTTTACACCCAGACATAGAACAAACACAAATACCATCATAAAATATTGGCTCTGAGTGGGAATCGAATCCTCGGCGCACAAGATAGGATTACTACCATCTGCACCATCGGTCCCGCCGATAAATATATAAGTATATCGCATATGGATTGGAGAATCTACATTCTCAATCTGGATATTGTGATTACGAAACGTTCGTGGCCTCAGTTGTGTCCATGTAATGGTATTATTTCAGCAGCCAGCTGTCGACACCTACGGCAGGCATCGGTGAAGAGCGCTGATGTGATTCACAGACACATGCGGCCCCAATACAGACATACGCGAACGCCTCAAAGACTCGCCACTGCGACAGACACGCAGCAAACACCAGAGCTTCATCAACATACCAGCCAGTGGAAGTCCGCTGCTGGATATAGGCCTCGTCAAGGAACGGAGGATTTTTCCCATAATTGCCATCCCAGGCCCATCCCCACCTTGTGCATTAAAGCTGCACTGTTAATGTTAGATATACCGCCATCTGTCGGTTCAGGTACCTGAGTCGCCTTTTACCTGGTAAAGGGGTACTACTCTACTCTACCGGTACCTCGCGGAAAGTCCGAGCTTACATGGCTAAAGTATGAACGAGTGTAAATTTTATAAAGACATAAACCAGCGAGCCAACGAATTTCAATGATTCTCTATAAATTCGCTATGTAATACAGAATATTTCTGACTTTATAGTTTAGGTCCTGTATTGATATGTTAGTCATCAGTCATAGAATCTTTTTTATTTTTATAGATATAATATTTTGTTGAAATGTTTTACCTAAAACGTCGATGTGGTGTAAAAGATGATGTTGTGACAACAACAGTGAAGGAATGTTGTGATGGTTTGTACATGTAAACTGGACGGATAAAAGAAGAATGACTGCAGATGAAGTAAATTGAAGAGTTGGTATAGAACGACCTAGGTGAACATATCTTAGCCAGGTAGAAGAGATATTAAAGAAGGTCCAGGTCAAAAGTACCGAGAGTAAACGAGCGTGTATAAAACGAGCAAGTAAAGAAAGCGAGAGAGGAATGCCAAGACCGTCACATAGTCTCTGCCCACCCCGGTGGGACGCAGGCGTGATGTATGTATGTATGAAATACCTTTAAAAATCAGAGAGTTTTCATACTAACTGCACCCAATCAATGCCGTCAATGCCCGTCATTGTATTCATCCATAACAGTGTAGCTCAAGACAAGGATGGGCTGATCGCAGAGCATTGCCGTCGCAAAACTATGCATTGTGATTGCTAACACGCCTGCCCAGCGCGGCACTTACAGATAAAATTTCTCCTTTCTTGGGGAGGCCTATGTCCGAAAGTGGACATCTAATGAATCATTTAATCGTGAAGTTTCAAAGCCGTTGATACTACTGCCGTTGGTATTTCTTATGAATGTCCATTCTGCTTGCGGCGTATTCTATGGCGACGCCTGCGCCGTGAGAACGGCTCGCACATGGCGAGTACACACTTGTTCTTTTATTGGCGGTGTTGGCACACACTTTTTAATTACCTTATCGCATGTGTGGAACAAGTAGGTGCTTTATATACCTATGAATATATTCTGTGTCAGTGCTGTATACTGGGAAACATTTCGTGGAACTAATTAAGACAACTTGTCTTTATATATATATACATAAATATATAAGTTGACAAACAAGCATACGATTCGTCTAGAAGGATATTACTAGATCGTTGTTTAACTATGTGTGTGTATTACATGAAAATATTATGGCACATTACCCAGTAATATCAGGCCTCTCACCGTACAAACCGGAACACAGTAAACTGAACAATGATAATAGTCGGTAGAGATAAGTAGGTACTTCACTCAAGGACTAATGCAGACGACCCTTGTGTAAGGTCTACTTCTTGAATTACTATTTTAACTTTACTTTTTCATTGATACTAACGCCTTATTAATTAAGGCGTTAGGCATAATTTGTAATAAAAAATTTCCCTTGACAATAATGAATATAAAAAGTAACTTTAGTTACTCAGAACAAACAAACAATTAGATATAATGTTTTTTAATGTAATGTACAATATATCATTATCATTATTATAGCAGCCTTTAAAGGTCCACTGCTGGTCATAGGCCTCCTTAAGAAAGGTGTAATTTTACCCATAATTGCCGCGCTTGGCAAGCGTGTTGGCAATCGCAGAGCGTAAGCTTTGGGACGGGGATTCTGCTGCCCATCCCCGCCCCAAAGCATTGATTACATACGTCTGTATGTATTCTATTGTACTTGGCTTTCTACGAAAGGTGTTATTGAAAATCACGTGGTACGGTGTTAGCCCGAGGTAACCTACCTAACTATTGTACCGGTATTAGTCAATTTACTATTGATTAGATAGATTAGAAGATAGGATATTTTATATTAATAGGCCATCGTACCTTGTGCGCCAAGGGTTCGATTTCCCCTCAAGGAAAATATTTATATGATGATATTTGTGTTTGATGATATTTATTATTCTAGCCGTGAGGTACCGGTAGAATTGAATAATACCTTCCCCTGTACCAGGTGTCGTAAGAGGGGACTAAGGTACCAGAATCGACAATCGACAGTCAGCGTATATCCATGCAAAACTGTCAACTCAAATGTACTGGGCGGGGATGGCCAGCAGCTTCCCCGTCGCGAAAGCTACGCTCTGCCATTTGCCAACAGGCTTGCCCAGCGCGGCAAAGAAGGGTAAAATTCCACCTTTCTTAAGGAGGCCTATGACCAGCAGTGGACCTTTAATGGCGGGTATGGCCTATATTCTAGGAGAGGCCTATGTCCAACAGTGGACTTTTAATGGCTGGTATCATGATTTGTGTTTGTTCTGTGTCTGGGCGATAAATTAATTGATATGTATTTAAGTAGTATGTTTGTGATTCCTCTGTTGTCTGGCGTCCGTAACACAATTGCTTTAAGCGACTAACGATGGATTTTGAGAACATTTATTTATTTATTTATTATTATACCTCGATATACTTACTCGCAATATTTTTTCATGATAAACATAGGATAAGACCAGTCAACCTTTCATTTTATCGTAATGTATTGAAATATATACAAACAAATGTATTAAACAATAAAGGGAAACACCTCGTATAAATTAAATATTAAGATTACTTAACACACTGTAGACGCTCTACAGCGACACTAATATGAAATCATAGTGTCTTTAATTAGAACTGTTCTGAACTCTTAAAGCTATAAAATAGGTGTCTGCTGTATCTGGTGTCACATTAGGCGCTAGACGTCGAGTGAGGTCACCGGACAAAGGCTCGTTCATACCAGCGGCCCGTCTGCACCCATTAGTCATCGGCGTTCATACTAATTAATATTTTAGGTAATGATTCTAAATCAATATTTTCATTCAAAATAATCTAAATTGTCCCCATGATTCTATAGATCCTTCTGTTATCGGAAAGATATTAATAGCGTACCACTAATTTTGTGATATGAAGATAGTGTTTATATAATTTCTCGGTAATGTGAAAACATTACTGAGTAATTTCCCTGATTGTTCTACTTTTTTTAAACAGATCATAGCAATGTAAGCGAGCGTATATTTGATGGTAGGAATGCTAACGAAGGGACAACTTTGTGAAGTAAATTTAAAATCGGCTACTATTTAATGCAATGAAAAAAATGTTTTTTTTTAATTGTGAAAATCAGTGTTATTTTTATAGATATTGCTTGCATGTTATTTCATTTGTGAAACATGAACTCTTTTTGTTGTTATTGTCTTAATTTATGCCACGTTTTGTGCATATAACATTAATTATAATAAAATAAATTATATATAACATTTATTGCTTTTCGTAAAATACGCAGGCAAAAGGTGAGGCTGTTGTAATGATAATAATTATGATTGCTATTGTTAAATAACACTAAAATTAGAATTAAGAAAATGATTGTCAACATCTGTGTATGATCCAAAATAATTGTATTTATCATTATTAATTATTATTCATGTGTTGGTCAAGTCGTAGCACACTCAATCTGGAATCCTAATAGACTAAAGTTTTACAGCGAGTATATATTACTAAGTGATTACTCATTGTTTTGGCTTGAGTTAATGTAGTTGTAACTAACATTTAATTATATTTATATTTCTAGACTCATGCCTAAACAATTCCATATCCGATTTATTGCCGTGTAATACCAGCAGTCTAGATTAGTACCTCCTCCTGTCCCAAGTGTTGTAAGAGGCGACTGAGATACCAGAACCGACAAAGGGGTATAGCCATACGGAACAGCGTAGTATATATGCAACTGGAAGGGGACGGGCAGCAACATTCCTAAAGCGAAGGTTGCGCTCTGCGATTGCCACCACGCCTTCCCAGTCCTGTAATTAAGGGCAAAATTACTTGTATAGCATACTATTTATAATTTAGTTGGTAACATAAGGTAAATATCACCGTGAATGGGTGTGGGTGAATGTTTGTTGAAGATAAATTAGAGTAAAGCGACTGTTTCCGCTGCCCACGGGAACTTGTGGGTGTGGTCATTACTTGCTAAGTAGAACTTACACATTGGTAAGGACTCAGCGCTAGAACACGTTTAAATTATTGTATGAAATAAAAACTTGCCAGTTTCATGTTCGTAATCAAATTATTAGACCCCGTGATGAATAGTTTGAAGCAATTACTAATATCAGGCTAAATCAATCAATATAAATAATTAATTACAAATTAAACTTAGTACAAACACAGATGTTCATCACATAAATGTTTGCCCGTTGTGGGGATCGAATCTAGGACCCTAGAAGCGCAAGATATGAACACATCCGAATACGCCAGATAGATAATGCATACCATGTTTTATGCTACCTATTGAACACATTGTTTGCTGGACTTCATGATATTGAAAGGTGAGAGAGTAAAATTACTTTAGGTCACAAAGCTGGCAATGCGCTAGTGATATCCATGTGATACAAGTATCTTAACGCTGCAGTGAAGCTCATTATCAAACGGTCTGTATGCTTGTTTATCAACCTAGTCGAGTCTATAAAAGGTAAACAGAAGGAAGGACTTGCGACCACTGTATCTAAAAGTTTACACGATCTGCACCTTAATGTTTGTGTATTTAAATCATGCGGAATGATAGCTGGCGTGGATGCGATCAATCAAGTCCATCAAATCAAAAAATGAAATATAAGTTATAATAATATTCGAAACTACATCTTGTACTGACACAAACACACAGTCAAGCACACACTCATTAAATTCCCTCCATCGTAGACCTATTAGATCAAAAAATCATAGCACTGATTTTGCATCTTACAATAAATTTAATTCTATTTTCTACATTTTTGTTTAGTAGACCTCTCTCTAGAGGTCTCAATCAAGGACAAATGGTCTGCCATTAAAAACAAGTGGACAACCCAAAATGTGTTTGTAATAAATGTATTTGTTATGGCTAAGCAAATAAAATATTATCGTAATAAAAAAGAATCTCATACATTGACTTGATTTCAAGATAAGTTACCTAAAAAACATGCGTTACGGAGATAAGCAAGGAGATGATATTTGTATTTGTTCTGTGTCTGGGTGTTAAATACATGTATTAAGGTAGTATATTTGGGATTGCACTGTTGCCTGGTGTCCGTAACACGCGTGCTTTGAGCGACTTACCACGGAGTCAGGTCAATGTATGATATGTTGCGGAAATTTATTATACGCTGCAAGGATATTTATTACATGAGGTAGACCCATACTAAAGTCGCCTGCATTGGTAGTTCACTCTCACCTATTTGAACCGCCAAATAGCAGTTTTAGTATCGCCGTGTTCCCGTTTAAACGGTGAGAGTACCAGTGAAATTACTGGGTAATGTGACAAAATATCATCGGGTCACAATTCAAGTCAATCTGCACCTTCAGACTAGGTAAATGATTTTTTATATAGTGATATTTCAATAATGGCATATTGAATATATCATAATTGAAATATGAAGGTAATGCGTCACAATATCTTCACGTCATAAGGGTGATATCCTTGTGATATTGCGAGCGTCTATGGGCTGCTGTGTCGCTAACTATTAAGCGGAATGTATTAAAAAATTTTTAAGTCTTATTATGCAGTTTACAAATGCCAGATTTGGTTGGTGTAGAAACAATGCAGTGCGTAGTATCTTGACGGAGCTGTTGCTGTCGATCCCCGCATTTACTGTCCATCTGTTGTCCTAGGTACTAATCTACACTGCCAGTACCTTACGGCTAGCATTTATATTACAAAAGACAACTTCATTAGGCACCAACACCGGCAGAGTGCCGTGAAGTAGAATAGTACCCTCCATCTTGACCTGGAGTCGTAAGATACGACTAATGTACCTATCAGAACCGACAACAAATGGCGATATATCGATCTGAAACAGCGTAGCTCAAATTAACAGGGTGGGGATGGACAGTAGCATCCCCGTCTCAAAAGCTACGCTCTGCGATTATTAACACGCACAAAAAATCTTCCTTTCTTGCGAAGGCCAAATGGCTGTAATGTTGATTTCATCAGGCATATGTATTGGAAATATCACAAGGTTCCAATTATCGCACCTAATTAGAACGAATTTCGATAAGACTCTTTTATAATTATTTTCGTACGAGATTAGTATTGCAATATGCTGGGATTTGATTAATTTATTCGCACCGTGTACGAGATAAGGTGTTCGAGTTGTATTGGCGTGCATGTGTTTGGTTTTCTATGTACTAATTACCTATGTTTCAATATCACTATACACCCGCTAATGCCTAAAATGTCTGCGGTGTGATAGCAATTGTTTGCGAAGTTATTATTTATAATCTACATCAATATTATTAATGCTAAAGTATCACAGTCTGGCGATATTTACACTTTGTACGTATTATTTTAATTAAATTTAATTACTAGAATGCTGTTTATTATCTGATCCATACATTCTAGATCTGGCTTTAACATAATGTATCCTCGCAAGGAAAATGCCCCTTTTTATTAGGTTTTTATATATTTTTTTTATTAAAAGAGATTGACAAATAAGCTGAGAGTCTGCGTGATGGTGAGCGTTACTGCAGCCTAAAGACACTCGTAATATCACTAACGCGTTGCCAACCTTGTCACTTGAAGATATTATACCACACTACCCAGTGAGTTCAATACGTCTTTCACACTTCAAACTGTAATACAGTAATGCGAACACTGCTATTTGGCGGTAGAAATAGGGTAGAGTGAAGTACCAATGCAGACGCCATTTTAAATGAGGTCTACCTCATGTAAATTTATTATCGAGTTTGTCTCAACACTACTCATAAAATTTCCTTTATATAATTTAAATGTAGGCAGGTAAGAAAAATACTTTCCTATAAAAATTACTTTCATATAGCCATTAGGTGACTAAGGTACCAAAACCGGCAGATGGCGGTATATCGATCCGAAACAGTGTAGCTTAAATCCATAAGGCGGGGATGTGCAGCAGCATCTCTGTCACGAAAGCTGCGCTCTGCATTTCACAACACGCTTGCTCTGAACGGCAGTTTTGGGCAAAATTACCCTTATTTGGGGAGGCCTATGTCCAGCACTCAGTCTCCCAATGGCTGATATAATGAGGATGCTAAAAACTACTCTTTTAACGGCTTTAAAACTCGGTTTATTTAACTTTTTATGTTTTTTGACGTATTTTTAATGAATAGTTTTATCACCAGTAGTGTTACCTAAATTTTAAAAATACTAATCATTTTGTTGTTCCTTTGTATACATATAAAAACAAAGGTCCGTGCTTTGAAGAAGATTGAAGTTCACCGGTAGTTTGTTTAGTTTAAGAAAAAACAGTTAATATAAGTTTTTCGCTTAAAACTCCGACAGCTTAGACTATAATATCACCAAAAGTATACTTGTTCGCATTTATAATGCGAGCATGTATAAATTTCTTCGAGAACAAAATCTACAGATAGGCACTGCCGATAATAGACGCATTTGCCCTCCCCCAAGGTTCCGTGACCACTGGGCCGTGGCCATCGCCAACTATTCCTGATTAATTAAATCCAAGTTTAAACTTGCCTCAACCTGTAGGAGCTGCGTCCCGACCAATTAATGCCGGGGCCGAGTTGCAACGTGGCGGTTCTATTGAGCCCTGGCTATTGCTAAATTACTTATCAAAGATTCCCTGTCCGCTCCCACTTGAATTTAATTGATTTATCCTATACACTGATGTTCTAGGAGGTTCTATACAACTGTCTGAGGAACTGTTACTAAAGGGGTGCGTGCAATATTTCTCGTATAGCAGTGTGGTTAGGCCGGACAGCTATATTAAAACTATTTGTGAAATGTCTGGGTTCTTGTAGAACCCTATTCCAGCTGTTTCTTATTTAAACTATATATACATATATATATATATATATATATATATATTAAAGGCATCTGCATGACATTTATATTTTTTATCTGAAAATTACAAGAGACCTAATACAAAAGTCGTGTGCATTGGTACCTCACTCTCACCTACTTCTACCGCCAAACAGCAGTGCTCGCATAGCTGTGTTCCAATTTGAAGGGTGAGAGACGCAGTGAATTCAATCGGTAATGTGGTATAATATCCTCAAGTCACAAGGTTGGTGACGCGTTAGTGATATCCTTGTGATATTACGAGCATCTATAGGCTGCAGTGACGCTAACTATCACGCGGACTGTATGCTTGATTGTCGACCTGGTCTAATAATAATAAAACTACAATTATCAACCATAGAGTATACATAACGTATATATATCGTCAGAGGCGACTGATGTACCGAACCGATAGATGGCGGTAGATCCACCTAACACAGAGTAGTTTAAATAAAACAAGGCGATCAGCAGCAAACATTTCCAACTTCCTATGAAGATGATGATAAATATACTCGTTGTTGTCAACGCTGTGTTCACTCTTATTATTTATTGTTTTATCAATGGATTAGTTTAAATTCTTTATGAGAAATTAAGTTCTTCGCACTGAGGGGGTGGGGGGATAATATCGAACCCACGAATTTTACTAATCAAGTTGAGGAGACTACCGAATGCAAAATTGGTATTTTTTTACATTTATTTATTTGATCACATAAATAAATAAAACGGACATACAACCTGTAAATTGATGAAATATTACGCGATGAACCTATCTGAGATCTTATTTTATAACGCCTACATACATTTGAATTCAAAGGACGATTATGTTGCTATTTAAAAATCATTATTTTGCTATTTAAAGTAATATCAGTAGTCTAAATTAAAAACAACAAAGAATAAACTAAACAGTGTCTACCCGTCGTGCAGCGCTGTCTCAGAATAGCATACAGCCTTCTACGTTCGACTACTTTGAGTGTTAGCCTTTCGCTTCGCACTGTGCTATTTAAAAGCGACTTTCCCTTAAAATACGTTAGAATCAAATATATAAATCTAACATCATCATCGTCATCATATCAGCCAATGGAATTCTACTGCTAGACGTAAGCCAAGGAAAGGGGAATTTTGCCCAGAATTGCCGCGCTGGGCAAGCGCGCTTCTTGCAGCAGCACGCAGCTGTGGACTTCTAATGGCTGGTATAATTAATTCAGTTATATGTATGTACTAAATTGTATTTTATTTATAGTACTGATGACCCTCATGACTCGATGGAATCATAAGATTCATCTATCATTTAAATTATGCCTATTTTAATTCTGCCGGTACGGGTCTTAAAACTAAGTTTAATGCAGAGTCATTACACGACCCAACAGAAAGGAACCTGCTAGAAAAACTGTTGTGATAAAGGTTCCATTAATACTAAATAGTTAGTGTTAATGAAACCCCTACCGGCGTCGGCGCTTACAGGCCGAATTATTGTTTAGTTGCAACAGTGCACTAATGCACAGGGCAGGAATGGGCAGCTGTATCCCCGTCGCAAAAGCTACGGTCTATGATTGCTAATACGCTTGCCCAGCGTGGCATTTGTGGGCAGAATACCCCCTATTTTAGGGTGGCCTATGTCCAGCAGATAAAGATGATGATTCTTTAGTTCTACCTAGTACCCGCAGAATAGAAAAGCTGTACCCGTCTGTCGTAAAGGGCGAGTTAGTTACTACAACTGGCAATAACGATATACCCTTTAAATATGTGGGGCTGGGCATCGGCATTCCCGAAACTTTGATGTGTGATTGCTGCTATTCTTGCCCAGAGCATAAATGTAAATTATGTGTCGTACATAGACTCCGTTATGTTTCTAATATCAGACCACAGAGGAATCAACAATATTATAAGTATATATATTATTAATACACAGACTTAATACATACAAATATTCAACAAACAAATGTTTGTACTGGATGTGGATCGAACCCATGAACCTTGGCGCACAAGATAGGATCTCTGTCGAATGTGCGATAGGCCTCGTTTCATATTTTGATTTTGGATAAATAATCCCTTTTCAAGGGGAGGCCTATGCTTAATAGTGGACTCTATATATCTGACCATATAATACAAATTTTAAAAAGCTTAAGTTTTACTGCGTTTTTTTAATGAGACTTTAAGTCATGTGCCCAGTATATTTTTTTTCTATCAAAAGTCATAATTAAACAATATCTCAATTACTACAAGCAAATAACAACTAATTACTAATGTGTATGATATATTAATTTTATTGTACGTTATTTTTAAACAATTACATAATAAACTCATTGTCTATCTATAATTAGCTTTGCTAATATATACCAACACAAATGTATGCGTCAGGTCGCCAATTAATCAGAAGCTACAAAACGCTATTTGCATCTTTTATGATCATTGCAATTACTGCGGTTTTTTTTTTGGTATAACCTATATATAAATATATCAAATAAAAATATATTTACAACAAAAAGATATACAGACAGATGCAGATAAAAAAACTGCACTAATATATAAAACGGATCAACACAGGTGAACACACCTTTACCAGGTAGAGGTGTTCAAGTAGGGCCAGGTCATGAATACCAAGAATAAACAAGCGTGTGTGTAAGGACTAATGTGAATAAGGGAAACGAGAGAGGTATGTCAAGATCATAGCAAGTAGAGATCCATAGTCTTTGCCCACAGCGATGGGACACAGGCTTGATGCATGTATCTATATATATATTATATGTATCTATATATATGTATGTATCTAATTGTATTCATATCTAATGCGCCAAAGGTTGTGGTGGGTATCGATCCCGAGACTAGAATATATAGTTATGTGATTAACAAGTCTGATATCCCAAACACAAGAGCTTTAAGCTACTTATGTCAGAGTAAAGTGGAAATATGAGATGCAGTATGAATTATTTTTTAGAAAAATATAGCCTTACATAATATCAAGAATCTAAATATTAGGCATCTAATATCTAAATATAAGGCAGAAAATTTCTTACAGTTTGTTTGGTAAGTACTTAGAGGCTGGTACCATTTTCGCGCTGGTAACATTAACACGGAGTGATATATTTTACATTTTAAATAATATGGTTATGTAGGCTTCTTTTGATTTCAACAATGATCGCGAAAAAAATCAAGTTAAGCTGGTACTTAATAAATATGTATTACAATGAGTTTGGACCGTTTACAAACGCAGCCGCAGTTCCCTGGCGCGGTGCGTCACCGGTCAAAGGGCAAGCGTATATATAAGATAGTTGTTAACCACGGAGGGAAACTTGCTAACTATCCTCCTATTTGCGTACCGAGAAACGCTAATCTTGTATGAACATCGATTCGGATCTGTGAACACTTATAACAAGTACAGAAGGTCCAGGCAGTTATTGAAAAAACACGTCACTGCTTCTTATACTAGAGTATTAATAATAATAATAATAAATTCCCACAACATCTCATACATTGACCTGACTCCGTGGTAAGTCGCGTAAAGCACTTGTGTTACGAATGCCAGACAATAGAGGAATCACAAATATACTACTTAAATACATATATTTTACACCCATACACAGAGCAAACCCAAATATCATCATATAAATATTTGCTCTGGGTGGGAATCGAACCCACGACCCCTGGTGCACAAGACAGGATCGCTACCATCTGCGCCATCGGGCCCGTCATTCAGAATTTGATATATTTTTTTGTTATTTATTTACTACAAACTGTCACCTTCGTGTGACATTCAGCAGTATACTGATTGGTGCTGACGCTGGCGTGCGCGGCATGTAACCTGTATCACATCCTCATAGTACATACAGTTATACTACTGTGATTGGATTAGGTCTTGAGGTATTTTGCGTTTTATTCTACGCATTTTGACCGTAATTGCCGCGCTGGGCAAGAGTGGCGGCAATCGCAAAGAACAGCCTAGTGACAGGAATGTTGCTGCCTATACACTGTTTCGGGTGGCTATACCCCCATCTGCTGGTTTCGGTTTCTCAGTCACCTCATTGATGCAGGGAGAGGTACTATTTTACTTTTCCGGTATTACACAGCATTAGTTTAATACAATTAATATTTATACAATAACAGACATGGTGTTGTGATTATGTAGGGTCAGATTTTTTTAGAGGTGCCCTTTTACATTGAAAACTTAAAATAATTAATGTTAATCATTTATTTTAGGTGTTTAAATGTTCTTACACATTCACACTAGTCTCAGAGCAGTATACCGCACACGCTAGATAGTTCTCGCAAATAGCGCTTACTGGCTGAGCTAGTGCGACTATTTCTAATATCTCTTGAAACAGCTTGGTGATCCCTGTCAATGTCGTTCCAAATACGTGATCCTTACTAAAGGAGAATATACATGAGGTAGACCTCTTACAAAGGTTGTATGCATTGGTACTTAACTTTTACTTATTTCTACCGCCGAATAACAGTGTTCGCATTGCTGCTTTCCGGTCTGAAGGTTGAGAGAGGCAGTAAAATTACTGGGTAAATATTACATTGTGTCTTCAGTTCACTTCACGCTAGTGATATCTTTGTGATGACAGATGTGTATATAGGCTGCGGTTACGTTTACCATCAAGCAAACCATATGCTTGTTTGTAAAAAACTTTCACTTCAAATTGTGAAAAAGAGGGTTTCTTTAAAATCACCACCATGTCAGCCGTTAGACTATATCCAACGGCTGACATCTGATCATCCCAAAAAAGGAGAAATATCGCCCTTTCTTGTCGCTGTTGATAAGTGCGGTAACAATGGTAGAGCGTAGATTCGCGACGAGGATGCTGCTGCTGATATATCGCCATTTGTTAGCTACTCTGCCGGTACGTTTATTCTGCCCTAATACAAATGGAAAATGCGGTTTGTGTAGTGACTATTTTCATAGCAAAGTTTTCAAGCAATAAATATTATACTTAGATAGGTGATGTTGGGAACTTTGGTTTTCTAACTAAATTTCCTTTGTCGTCTTGTCTGTTGAGCGAGCGATCTGTACCTATAAGTTTCTTCGATCAACTTGCGCGTCTTATACGAGATTGGACGGGCACTGCATACTGTTTGCCCTCTTTGTGGAATCCCTAATCTAATAGTCGAGTTTATTGACGGAAAGTTTTAATGTATCCCCGATAGTGGAGAATCAGGTATACTGCAACTATTTACGTAACATCTTCAAATAGTCTTGAGGTTGTTCTAAGAGTTGAAATGGAAAACTGAAACCATAATAATTTGCTTTCCGTCTTTCTCCTTATATACCTTTTCTCGGGAACAACTGTAGTTGCAGTTGTTTCAATATAATCTAAGGATACTGCCTGTTGAGCCTCGGTTTTTTTGTAGTACTCAAGACTTGTAACGTACCCTTAGACCTAGCAACAATATTATTAGTGATTTTCCAATTATCATAGACACGATTATTAAAAATCAAAATATCGACGATTTCAATTTTAAGAATAAGCCGTTCAGGTGTTATATAACCTTCATGTCACCACTTTATTAATTCATCATATCAGCTATTGTAAGTCAACAGCTGGACATAGGTCTTTCCAAGAAAAGGGGAATTTTGCCTATAATTGCCGCCGTGCCTATATTTGCCTATAATTGCCGTGTTGGCAATTGTAGAGCGGGGCTTTCATGATGGGAATGCTGCTGCTCACCCCCTGTTTCAGATGGATATACCGCCATCTGTCATTTCTGGTACCTTAGTCGCCTTTTATGGCACCTGGTACAGTGGAGAGGTACTATATCAATTGCCATTCTATCTCTGCTATTGCTCTGCGATTGCCAACACGCTTGCCCAGCGCGGCATATGTCCAGCAGTGGACTTTCAATAGCTGGCATGATGATGATGACGATATATATAAATCAATGTACCGACGACTTAATGCGATGCATTATCCCCCAGTCAATCATTGGGCAAAGCAACGAGGAGGGTATAGCGATGCAAAAAAATTGAAATACATATAAATATATATACAAAACTATTATATTATACGAACCTTCTACCTAATATGGGTGAGAGAAAAGATGGGACAATTTTAGTGGAGATATAATAAAGAGAATGCGTAAGGCTCCCTTGAATACAAATTTACTTGATGATTTTTTATATTAGAAGAAGCACATTCTAGAGTCGTAAAGCTGTCTCAGTAAAAGAATGGTTCAAACAGGACAATTTAAGCACGTAAGTATTGGTACATATAAGTAAATAAGTATATACATATAATAATATAAATACCTGTATATATGTTTAGATATTATGCAGATCACCGCAGGGACTGAATTATAACTTTAAATAATGCACAGGGAATCCTGTTATAATGTAGAAAGAGAAGCACTAAGAAAAGATTTTACAAGGAAGGAAAGGAAGTACAATGGAGGTAATATGTTAGTATGAAACTTGGCTGTTTTTCAAATTATTGGAATGGAATTCAGTAATAAGGTTCTTGATCAAAATTTATAAAAAATATCTCTTGAAAAGATAAAAAGTAAAGATTAAAATTTTACAATTTAACGCAAAATAAACCGCGGGGCAATGTTAGTCATAATAGAATTGTGCCAAGGTAATTGTATTTATAACATATTATATGAATATAGAGATGTTATAATATCTTAATGTACTTTGTAATAAATAATATACCATTATTATTATCAATAAACAGGTGAGGTATTGAGTTCCATGGACAACAATATAAATGATATTATCAGTTGGTCAACCGCAGACCAAAGGTCGTTGGCGGCGACGCGTTTCAAATCCTCGTATTATATTTGCTGTAAATTACTATAGAAAAAAATTATGTCTAAAAGATACTCTTAGAACTAACCCCTTGAATTGGAAAAACAAAATAGTTATGTATTAGTTTGAAGAATGAATAGCGATGTTAGATACATAATTATGTTTTATATACGTTCACAATTTAATAGCTGAGGTTTTTCTGATAAAATTTCACATGTATGTAACTTGAAGATTATGGGAGGACATAGTTCCAATGTTAAGTAAGTTCCAGTGAGCACAGAACTCAAAGAAAGTATTTACCCTCATATATTTACAAAAACATAACGGTACACGAAAATTTGTTATTTTGACCGATGTCAACATCTTTTGTTAATCTTGGAACGGTAGACGCAAGGTATTCAGATGACCTTTGTTTAAGGTCTACATGAGGTAGTCTTCGTACGAATGTCATCTACATAGGACCTCACTGTCACCTATTTCTATCGCCAAATAGCAGTGACCGCATTTCTGTGTTGCGGTCTCAAAGGTTAGAGAGGCAGTAACATTTCTGGGTAATGTGATATTATTATTTTTTTATTCGATTAGGACATCAAACCGTCATGCAGTCCGCGTGATGCGCATTGCCAACTTTGTTGAGTTGAAGATATTTTGTCACATTACCTAGTAATATCACTGCCTTTCTCACTTTTCAAACCGGAAGACAGTGAGGTACTAGGTATGCTTGTTTATCAAAATATGTATAAAGATCAAATTCATAAAGTATATACACCATATATTAATAAAACATATAAATAAAGAACAATAACAAATGTTCATCATATAAATATTTGTTTTAGGTGGGGATCGAATCTACTACATTTAAGGCACAAGAAGTGCACTACCAAATGCGCGGTTGCACCCGCCAAATTAATTAAACCATTTTGGAACCGTTCATGAAGTAGTTTTAGTATAATTATAAACCGAATTTAATTTACATGTGATGTCACGTTACTATTTTTAATGGGACCATCTGTTACCCCCCCGGCTCCGAAGCACATTGCATCACGAAATACTTAAATTTCATCATACTACCTATTGGAAATCCACTGCTTCCCAAAAGGAGGTTTTTTGGACAAAATTGCCGCGCTGGGCAATAAACACGCTTGTGTTAGCAATCGCAGAGCGCAGTTATTGCGACGGTGATGCTGTGCCCATACCCGCCCTGTATATTTGAGCTGCACTGTTCTGATGGATGTACCGCCATTTGTCGGTTCTGGTACCTCAGTCGCCTCTTACGACATTTGGTACAGTGGGAGGTACTATTTTATTCTGCCAGTACCTCACTCCTACGGTACCAACTTTAATTTGGAATGTACATAAAACTATTAAGACAGTTAAGAGCGAACCTGCTCCCAATATTCCAAATATTTGTTCACGGATTTGTTGATTGGACTCCGTAAGCGTTTAGGGGGTGAAGGGGTGGTCGAGGGGTGGTGTCCGAGGGGCCGTTGTCCACTCAGTTTACCTAAGATGCGGGTCGCGGCGACTTTACACACCTCGCACAATGTGCGACCCCTGACTTGGGCACTTTAAATCCTAAACAGACGTACAGGATGATGACTTTTTTGTTGATAATTGGTCTCATAGTAGACTAGCGCCTTGCGCCTTGCGCCACACACGTGAGTGGAGCTTTATACTTTTTACTTATTACTTTGCAAACTCCTTTGCCCCCCCTCAAGAGATCATTTACTAAAAAATATTTTACCGTACCTTATGACCTTTACGGCCAGCATCTTTTTACTGAATTTCTTTAGTTAATTCAAATAATTTTAGAAATAGCGAACTGTCATACTAACTTTGCATATCCGTTTTAATCCTTGAGGGGGTGAATTTTCAAAAAACCGTTTTTATGCTTCCTTTCGCTATTTCAAGTTTTTTACCTTTATAGCTTAGGCTAGCCGTGAGGTTCTGGCAATAAAAATAATACCTCCTCCTGTACCCTTCGCGTTCGTTCCCCGTCGCGAGCTGCCATATAAGATTGCCAACACGCTTGTCCAGCGCGGCAATTATGGCCTAAACACCCCCTTTCTTGGGGAAGCCTGTGTCCAGCAGCGAACTTATAATAGCTGTAATAATGGATGAAAAGCAAGTACTAGCAACAAACATCAGCTACACATTATTCCCATATTCTTAAAAAAAAATCCTGTGTTCTTGTTAAAAGCAGCAAAATTACTTGTCTTGTTCATAAAGCTTGATACTGTAGTTAAAAAAGATTACCAAATACCCGTTAAAATCAGTTCGACCTGTATATACCAATCCCCTTAAGGGTGGTACACGCGGCACCCGAAACTTTACGCAAATAGCGCCCCACCGCGCGCCCCACACCCCTTGTCCGAGTGAGAACAATTTCTTAATAGGCCATAACTCGGAGTTAGCAGCTTACGTGCCGGCATTAACGTCAAGTTTGTCCCGTACGTCCACTCCATATCGCAGAATAGCTGTGGCATTTGTTTTACACTTAGTTTAAACGGTGGATTCATGAGGATTGTCGAGAAGGTTTATCAGTACACCTGCTGGTAGGTACCGGCTGAGTAGAATACGTAACCTAAACCAGGTATCGTAAAAGACGATTAAAGTAGCAGAAGCGGCAGATGGCGGTATACCCATTCTAAACAGTATCCTCGTCACCAAAGCTGTGCTCTGCGGTTGCCAACACGCCTGCCCAGCACAGAAATAAATTAGCAACAGTGGACTCCCAATGGCTGATATAATGATGACGATGATAATTGCGAGCGTCTATAAGCTGCGATAACACTTACTATCACGCGGACTGTATGTCGGCTTAGTCATTTAGTAAAATCAAATCCTGAGTCATGTATGCCTAGTTAGGTGTCTGATCTATGTAGGTAGTATATATATTTGTTATTGTGAAGTATTTAGTCAAGGCTTCCCGAGCGCGGACCCCCGTCAGCGGCGATAGTTTGTCAAAGCGACGGAAGTGGTCGCGAGGAAGCGCCGCGCATTTGCGCTGGACGTGATCAACCACTGCGCGCTCAGTCGAGTGAAGGCTCTATGGAATGGGTACAAGATAAGAAGTGTTAGAGTCTTAATTTGTATTATAATTAGCGATCTGACCCGACTTCGTACGGGTGCAATTAGGATAAAACATGTGGGTCATCTCTAAGAAATAGACATATACCATATTTTGTCGACCTTTTCAAAGTGCTTAGAATATTTTTTTGTTTATAAGTGTTTTTATTTACGACATCACATTAGTAAAATCTAAAATTAACAGTGTTTTTTTTATTTTAAATCACTCTATCTATTTAAAAGCCACATCAAAACCCGTTGCATAGTTTTAAAGATCTAAATATACATGGGGTCAGACCGACAGCGGGAATAGACTTTGTTTTACATTACGCATATCTAGATACGCAATACGTTTAGTTGTTGTAATTTTAGTTTTTCACCTTACAGTTATCACTATCCAAATGTTATTTTACATATTTATAATTCAGAATCGATGGTTTAGGTCAATAGTGGATATTAATAATGTTATTATAGATGAACTATACAAATAAATAAAATGAAAGTGTGGGTGTTCAAGGCTGCTTGCTTTCATATTTTATATTAAAAGATTTAACTTTTATTACAGTTTATTGCTTATAAAAGTTTACTTATCGTCTTACATAAATAACGCCATAACATTAAAAAAATAAAAGAACTGTTTTAGATAAGTATATAATGACAGAAGTGAAGAATCGGATACAAGTCAAATTGACTTTCATATTTAATGGTAGGAGCTAGCTATAAAAAATAACGCAACAGACAGACATAAAATTTTATTAGCAACAAAAGCCCACAACAATCGCTCTACAAACCACGGCATACAACCTACAGCATAAACCCTTCTGAAACGTCAACTGTCAAAACCCAAAACCGGTTTGACTCCGACGATTTCCTGCGTATAAGCAGGTCATATATGCCCGCGGCCGTAGCCCCCCACTCCCACACTCGAAACTCGTTTTTACTCCCTTGTTTTAAGAGTGGTAATCCTGTAGAAGGTTCGCGAGGACGCCGTAATTAGAAGTGCTGGGTCAAAGGTCCGGATGCTGACCGTGCGGCGCGCACTTCCCGCGCGCGTCTTGGCGGAAAGGCCAAGCCGTTTGAGGGCTGAACACACGCCGTGCTAGTATGCCTGACAATTAACAGGGATCACTATACCTAAGGCATAGGTAACTCAAGAGTTAAAAACTTATTTATAGATTTCAATATTACAAGTTTTTACACAATCATTAAAATAGAAAAAAAATATTAATGCATTTTAATATTAGAAAGGTAAAACACCAAGTAACGAAAGCATTATTTAAAAAAAAACTGTAGTCGCTACCTAAAATGGAGAAATATCATAGTGTTATGTATTAAATTTAATTCTAAAGCATATAGGATACTGCTCATAATATTTAATATAAACTTATAATAAATACAAGCTCATATAAATACTACAACTAAATAAATTAAAAGTACAATACAAATATTATTAAGTCAATGGCATAGTTAATACAATTCACTATATTTGAACAAAAATTATGCTTTCCAAAAAAGAGACATGTCTGATCCAAAGCTCATAGAATGCTTGCAGCATTTCCACAGCTAGCGAGATCCTGCGTATCAGAAAAGCCTCGGAGTGGTAGTCCAATCCCGGGTCTACCAAACGCCTTCCTAACTTTTTGACAAAGGAGTTTTCTTCATTATTTCATAGTCCAGATGTTTCAATAGCAACTGGCTTGAAAGAATAATTAGCTGCCAAAAAACTATGGAAGAAGTAAATGTAAGCAGTATTTGTTATTTCTTTGTTTTAACATTTAAAACGAACAGACTCAAAAACTACTGAGCCAAGTTAAAAATTCTTTTATTAATTGTGACTTGCATGATCATCAAATAATATCTTTATACATAAAATTCTGTGTCTTGGTATTTGTCCGGGATGAACTTCTAAACTACTGAATCAATTTTAATGAATGTTTGCTCTCTGCGTACAGTTTGATCCGACTTATGAGATTTCAACAGTTTATCTTATTATATTTTTCTTTTTTTTATTTTATTGAACTTTATTGCACACATTATTACAAAATGTACAAATGGCGGACTTGATGCCAGCTGGCATTATCTCCCAATCGACCATTATACGAAACAGAAAAAATACATAATATATGAATTTAGTTAAGACAGGACATCTGTCGGGTTAGCTAGTAAATTAATTTTATATCTGTATTTTCAAGGAAATAGGGGAGAAATCGCGGCGCGTAATCTAAAACCTACATTGTATCGAGAAACTTTCGCTTTCAAAATTGGCACGATTTCGGAAACGTTTTCTTTGGTTCCCGTTCCCAATAGTTGTCGTTACCCATAAACAAACATTGCACGCCAGTGAGGCAAAATACGGATGTCACTTACATGTTCTATTTCTTAACCACCTTATAACCTGTATTGACAATACAAATTTGATTTGATTTTACAGCCTCGATTGCGCAGATAGATGGTAGTGATCCTATGCGCCAAGTGTCGTGGTTTCGATCCTTACCCAGGACAAATATTTACAATATTTTTTATATGTGTGTTCTTTCTATGTCTGTGTGTTAAATATCTGGTTAAGTATACTATTTGTATTTTATTTGCTTTCTGATGTCCGAAATCAGACTTGGAGTCAGCTCAATGTATGAAATGTTGTGTCAATATATTATATTATTAGACATGTAGTAAAGAAGGCTATTTATTATTATTAAATTTTAGGAAAATACTCATTTGATCCGGACTTGGCAGTAGAAATAGGTGAGAGTGAGGTACCAATGCAAACGACCTTTTGTATTAGGTCTACCTCATGTATCAGTGAGGTTAACATTTAATACTTAAACCATTCAGTAGCCAAAAGGCAATATCAGTTGCGACATCTTTATTGTCTGCTATATTTATTACTGAACATCTTAAATCAACGATAAAACGTATTTTTTTTCAAAAGCCTCGTTTCTCAATGTATACCATAACTCCATTAATCGCATCTCAATTAGAGTTCTAGTAATCTTGTTTATCTTTTCCCTGTGAAGGGTCTCCGAGTGGGTTGGAGACAGTGGTTGGACTCGCCACGCTGGAGCGCACTCCAGCCTCTTCGGTGCTCGCTCGAATAAAAGCTTTAATTAGCTCTGATCTGCCCAGCTTGTAAGCACTTAGGGCCACCGCACACCTTCTTACTTTTTATAAACTATTATAGCGTTTATAGCGTTTGAATATATAATAATCATACATATACACCATAACTATGAGATATTGCCCTATATTGTATATAAGTCGCTTCAATCACTTGTTGTGCGGATATCAGACTATAAAGGAAAGTATATATTTAAATTTGTACATACATACGTATGTATATGTACATATTTATCTATGTTTTATCAGCATTATTATCCCTACCATAGATATTGAAAGTTTACTGCTGGATATAGAAAGATCCTCAAGAAAGAGTGTATGTTGACCATACACTTTGCACGTTGCACGCAGCTTTCGCGTCGGGCTGCTGCTGTCTATCACTGTGTTGAATAGATGTACCACCATTTGTCAGTTCTGGTACCTTAGTCGCCTCTTACGATACCTGGAACAGGAGGAGGTACTATTATACTCTGCCATCTCATTCTCTTACGACTCGTGTTTTATAGATTGTGATAATAACACCAGTGTTCAGGCATAAATCTAAATGAAGTCTACAGCCTTCGTGCAGCCTAATCCGTCTAGGGTTGTCACAGGTAAGTTTTGGCAAGTGTTCACGGTGCGCGAGCAAAGGCGGGGATCAAAGCAGCCCTTCAATACCAGCTAATTGGCTTGACCGCGCGTTAGCCCTGTTCAGACATGAGCGGTGCACGTTAATTAAAAAGCACTTTGTTGCAATACAGCCGACTGTGTTTGATATTTTGTCAATGAGATCATCCGACTGTTTATTGCCGAGTGCTTTATTTATTGAAATAAAAGGAAATCTCGAAAATAGTAAAGACAGCAAATATATAACTCTAGATTATTTGACATAACATCTTTATGCAGTAATTATTGTTATTTACTAGATGCGCCCCGCGGTTTTATTCGCATTAGAATATGGAGAGAAATTATAGCACAAGTCACTTGCTTATAATATATATATAACCTCACCAAGAAAGGAGCTTTTTCGCTCATAGTTTCCCTGTTAGGCCAGCGTGTTGTTAATGTAGAGCGCAGCTATCGCTACGGAGATGCTGCTACCCATCCCCGCCCGGTGCATTTGAGCGTCACTATACTATTACTTATCTATTCTACCGGTACCTCACGACTAAAAACCTAAGAAAACACATAAATACATACATAAAGAAACAAATCAGTATTGTATCAGTCCACCGTAGAAGTTGTCCGGCGGCCGAGAGCCGCACAAAATGTGCCATCAATAATGCGTACGTGAATCCGATCGTAGCGCCAGATGGCTAATCCGCTCGGCTGGAGTTGGCCTAATCTTGACAATTGACTGTGTTCAAGGATTATTGCATAGGCCATTTATTAGGTATTGATAATTTATTGATAACAATGCATGGATTTATGCATAAACTTTGAAATGTTAAATACCAGATGTCGTTACAGGCCACCAAGGTACCAGAACTGACAGGTGGCGGTATATCTATTCGAGATAGTGTAGCTTAGATGCATAGTATATGTGGGGATGGGCAGCGGTATTCATGTCGCAAAAGCTGATCTCTGCCATTGCCAACATGTTTGCCTAGCGCGGCAATTATGGGCAAATTTCCCCCTTTCTTGGGGAGGTCTATGACCAGCAGTGGACTTCTGATGGCTGTAATGATGATGATGATTGTATTCCTAAATTTAAATTAATATATTCATATATGTGTTTATAAGCATATATTTAAAAGATCACTTTAGTTTACGTAGATGTATACCCCCACTCGGGAACCCTCTTACAAGGTTCCCTTGGGTAGCTACCTCGATCTCATCTGTGTCTCCAGCCAAACTAAAGTGTTTTGGGGATGTGATGCAGGGCTATTAAATAGGTATTGGGACATATCTTAATTTTGATATCTCATGACGCGATGACACAAGTAACTTTTAACTTAAATGACCATATATACCTACAGAAGTGTACTTGTTTGACAACTTAATAATTGGTTTATAAAATAATAAAAATACGTTTCTAACCGCTCTGAAACGCGGATTATTTAACTATAATACTTTTTTTGTTTGACGTTTCAGTTACCTCACCTCAACCATCCTCAAGATTGTATTGAACGCGTAAAAGTGTAAAAATATTAGTTTTAAGACAGTTTCTGGTTGAAAAAAATTTAAATGTTTTTATTGGAGATTATATACTTAATAAAATAAAATTACTTCACCTTTTTTAATAAAATTAATTCCCTACGAAAATTGTTCTCAAAAGACAGAATAATTCAAGTAGAATTATTACTTCTACTATTCATAAAAAGGTTGTGCTGATCATGTTGTGTGATTGAGCAGAGCTTGCAATGTTATCAGGATAAACTGATAAATCCTAGTGGCCATACTCACCCGGGCGCAGTACACCAATTCTTGATTTATCCCGGACATCAGGCCTGTCGAGTGGGCGCACTGTTTGCCGCCAACGAAAATATGCTATGTAAATAGTACCGACAGATAACCGATGGCCTCGCTGAGATCCATACTTCATCCTAACTAGAATACAAGTCCGCGTTCGTTATAAGAAACTGTCCGTATTTCGGGAACTTTAGATGGCTCAAGAGTGAATAACAAATATTTGTACATTCAATGAAAAAAGAACAATATTCGAACGGTTAATTTAAAAAAAGTGTAAAATTTTCTTAAAATTATATTAGGACTGAAACTGTGTGTTTAAAATCTTTTGTTGAAACCATTTACTAGAGGTAGAAAACCTCTTACAAAGGTCGTTAGCAGTAGTACCTTACTGTCACCTATTATACCGCCAAACAGCAGTGTTTGCATTGCTGTATTCCGGTTGGAAGAGTGAGAGAGGCAGTAAAGTTATCATCTACAAGACACAATGTTAGGAAAGCGCTAGAAATATTACAAGCATTTATTCGCTTCACTTACTATCGCAAGAACTGTATGTTTGTTCGTTGACTTGGTCTTATAAAAAAGTTTCAGAGTTAATGGGATGGCGTTAAATTATTAATGTCACTAGGTCAAAATGTTACAATGCATTTATTAGTTTTTCTTTAGCGTTAAAATCTAATCTACCTATGTAAGCCTCTTGTTAAAATTGAAAGTACGTTATTGCCATTATTTCAAATTATTAAAACTGGACTATATAAATAGATATAGAAAATAGAAATCCCTTGGCAAATTTAACCCGTTCCCTTTTTAAACACGTATGGTTCCTAAAGTTCAAGATCATTTTTGTACCACCAGATGTCGCTGTCCAAACAACCGGCAAACGCGGGCGGCTGGTTTTTTCCGCGGGGTTCCGCACAAATAAACAGTGTCAAGGTGAGGGCCGCACTGTAAATATTTATGAAGTGGCGTGTTTGTCAAACTTCAGGTTTTTTCAGGAAAAACTGAGGAGTAAATACGAGTTGGGGAACTTTTCAGAGAGAGTTACCACTTTGTTTGTGTATTTAGTGACATTTTGTTTATTATTAGTAGTTAGTCTTCAATCATCTAATAACCCAATAAGACATATTACAAGAAACTAGCTTACCTGTCACGACATTGTCCAGTGGACTACACTTTGATATTTTAATGTACTGTAATGTAAATTAACCTATCGATTTGTAAACCCTACTTGAGCACAACTAGTTTTACTGCGCTGCAGTACTCGCATGATTGTGTTTAGTCAACAGAATAAATCATAATATTAGCAAATGTTATATTTAGTAATCTTTCGATGCTTGTGACGGTACGGTCATCTTAGGCATTTTATGGTCGAGCTTTCCTCATTCTTCTAAGTAAAGCTATCTTATATTCCTAATGTAGTAGACAATTGTTTAAAATCGGCAAGCATAATTGTAAACAACACAGAGGATCTTCCATCTTCAGTCCGTTTTCTCGCACTGCCATCAAAGTAACTAATATCCTTTGTACGTTGACTTGTCCAAACATCCTTCAAAGAGCACCTCGCGAACAGGTGGACGCAGCGGGCGGATCCGCCTGTTTACACTAGTTTACGGTCCATAAACGGGCGCACCTCCGAGGTGGACCGACAAGGGCAAGGGATGTTTATTTTGACTACAGTTCTGGGTTAGTGTGTATCCCGTTTTTTCTGGAGATTGTATCCGAACATATGGTGAAGGGGTTTTAAATATGGCGGATTTTGGCGCTTATGTTTTTTTTTCTCATGCATCTTAAAACATATTATAACAAATGTGTATAACAAACATATCTATTAATGAATATTTAGAATATATGAAAGACATTCAGGAAGACAGGGTAGGCAGAGACTATGGATCTTCTCTTGTTACGATCTTGGCATATATCACTTGCTTCCTTTACTCGTATTTGTTCATTTGTTTATTTCGTCAAACAGGCTCATTTATTGTTGGTACTTATAACCTGGCCTTTCTTCTACCTGGTTAAAATATGTTCGCCTAGGTCGCCTGTTAACAACTTTTCTTTTCACTTACTTTCTACATATTTGTTCAGTCATTCTTCTTTCATTCATTCTTTCTACATGTCTAAACCATTCCTTTTTCTATTGTTGTCATAACATCATCGTTTATACTACATCGATCTATTATCACACTATTCTTTAATATGTCTCTTAAACTCACACAATACTTACTTTAAAGTGCTCTCATTTCAACATCATTTATACTACTCGCGTGCTTTTTCGGCCATACCCAACATTCACTATCATAATTAATTCATATTAATAATAGGCTTTGGGTACTGGCAGAGTAAAAGAAAAAGATCTATTTCTATAACAGGTGGTGGTGTATCCATCCTTACTGGCGTAGCTCAAATGCAGCTGGGCGGGCAGCAGCATCCTCGTCGCAACGCTCACTCATCCTCGCCACCACGCCTGCACAGCAACAAATTGGCCCGAAATGATTAAAAATAAGGCCGTGACGCTTATGTCCAGCAGTGGGCGTGTTGCAGCTGATATGATGATAACAATGAACAATAATTTTCGCTTTATATCTAATAGAAAATTGGCTACGCTCTATGTTCCAGACAATTTTTAAAACACTATTTATTGTACTCAGATGCATCCTTCACTATTAAGCTTAAACACTATTATTAATTATTTGATAAAATTTCCTTAAATATATGTAAAAAAATAGGCTTTATTCTATAATGTCTACACGGTGAGCACACGTAGCATTAGGTTGATAAATATAACACGCAGAATGGCCTAACGACCGCCATCTGTAAAAGTCGAAGTAACAGCGCACTCAAAAATTGTAGTGTCGGCCATTTTTATCTGACAGCAATTTGAGAATTAAATGTGAGTCATTACTTCGCCCTCGCAGCGGTATTCAAATCTGAGTGCTGTTAGTGGGAGTCGAAGACGATCGAGATCACTTAACGTTAACGATAAATCTAACGTGGTAAATGAGACGAGGTACCTCTTGCATTACGGGACATCAGGGCCCTTCACGACTCATTAGGGCGCCATTTTGAAAAATGCGCGCGGTACTAAAATAGACATTATGTAAAGTGGCACAATTACCGCGGTGACTTGTGAAAAAGTTGTGTTTGGTTCGCTCTTTGGGGTAGGGTTGTTGATTCATTGCTGTGTTGTGATGTAAGTTTCGGTGTTCTTGCTATTCATTTGTTACTGGTGTTCTCGTATCGAGATACTCCCTAATACGGCATAGGTGGATGACGCGGCGTTTTGGGAACATATATTTCATAAGAGGAATATACTCTATCACTCGTCACTCATCAACTGTTTAGTATGACATAAATATAGATATTAGGTCATAAAACAAATAGAGTTTAGTTACAGAAGAACTTAGTTTGACAAAAGCCAACAAAATGAAATATTGTAGTGAATTTAACTAAAATAAGACGGTGCGTTTGTCAAAAAATAAATATTTAAATTATGTCTTTTTATACAAAAATTTCGTGTCACAGTTTGTCCGGGATAGCTCATCCTTAACTACGGTATCGATATTAATAATTGTTTAATTATTGTGCACAGTTTGATCAAACTAGAGAGATAGGATAGTTTAAAGTATCTCAATTTATAGACAGAATAACTTAGGTCGGGTCAGCTGGTAAAAATATAATTTTTACATATATCTTTTACAGTCATGTCATCATTATATATATACGTGTAGAACAATGCACAAACTGTGCACAATAATGAGATAATTATTAAAATCGCTACAGCAGTTTAGAATGAGCTATCCAGGCGAAACCGTGCCGCGAAATTTTTATATAAAAAGAAGTTTTGATTTGTTTTTTTTGTTCAAAACCCCGTCACATATTAAATTATTTCAATGTTTGAAATGTCTTAGATGGATCCTTATTCAATTGACTCGCTCTAACACAACTATTTTCAATCAGAAAAGTGTACACGACTCTATAAAATATTTTTTTACGCATATTGATTACAAAATCTTGATATGTGACGTGAAATGTTCCGCTTCAATTCTGACCATATTGTAAAATAAAATATTTCTCTTCATTGATTGTGAGAGTAAGTACATTACTTAGTTCACAATGGACTACTAGACTGAATTTTAAACACGTTATGGTTGAAAGAATAAAAATACGCTGATCATACGCAATGACAAACGAGTCTCATAACTCACGTGCTGCCATCAAAAAACAATTGAAGTTTACAACGCGCACCCCGTAATAGTTCGCCCTTATTTATCGCCCAGCCACCATAACTGGCGCGGCAACCCTGCCACTGCCGGCAAAAAGGTGCCCAGAACACGTAAGACGTCATTTAGCGTTCGGAATTAACATAAATAATAACGTCATTTCTCAGGCCGCTCGCGCCCGCCCGATATTGCGTCATTTTCCCCTGCCCTTTATGGCGGCACAACACTTAACTCCAAATAAAAAAGTGCATTATAAATTCCGACGTGGAAGCTCGATTTTCGCGTTCCCTTTTTTTTGGCCCGCGGTGTAAGCAGTGCGGATTTGCATCACAATTGTCTGTGGAGTGCTGGAGCTGTATATTTTCTTTTCATGTTTTAATTTCGGCAACAAATAACGTTTAATAGTGGTATAAGAAGTAACGGTGGCGAATTTGCATGTTAGTGGCTCCCAGTTCATCATAAAAAAGCGTCGAGAGAAAAAAACCGGCCTGGAATCGTGGATGTCTTAAGTGTTAATGGAATAATTTTAATATTTTTTCTTAATGAATGTGTTTTAGGGAGAACCGTGACATTAAATGTTAGAGATAAACCATTCCGTTTCAAAATTGGAGTGAATGTTGATTCTGTCTCTCAAAATTTTTACGCTGCATTTTTTTTATAAATGATAGTTTGATCTACAAAAGTTTTCTGTTTCCAACGTGAAAATTAATCATATTGACGGTCTGAACTTTAATTGGCGTAAGGGACATATGGGCATTTTTTTTCGTATAAGTATTATTTATTTCTGACTCTTGTTAATAATTTTAAGTATAGGAGGATTCTATATAAAAATATTGGTTTAAACTGCTTAAATATAATTGTAAGTAGCTTACCAAATAATAAAATTACAATTAATTATATTTATTATGTTCTTTTGTGTTCTTCCTTTAAACCTGCACATTGTCACTTATCACAACTTCACAACAATTTAATTTATAACTGTCGATATGTGATTCATCGGATCGAGAAATCTTTAACGTTAGCAAAAACAAGATATCTAAAAAGGAACCATTCTCTTTAATTATTGTTTTAACTGGAACTTTTACTTCTATTCCGCTTGGACTAATAAACCGGCAAAATGTACACACAGACAGACCTCATAGACAAAAGTAAGCACAGCAATGATAGAATATATTAACTATGGTGTGTTGATTACACAATGGCATGCGCAGCGTAGGGTGTCCACCGACGAGGTGAACAGGTAATCTATTAAAAACCGAAGGGTCGCTTGTCGGATTGCGAATGTCGGCAACATACAGCTGGCTGCAAATCTTAAAAAGACCCGCATCCATTAGAGATCCGATACCATCTACGCTGAAAACAAACGTATTGAATTTTATTAAAAATATATAATATTCCATTAATGTGTACAAAATGAAAAAAAATCTATCCCAACGGTAAATACTTTTTAATTCCTTAGCAGGAGGTTTGTTCCTTACCCTCTAACCCTCTCAACGCTTGTCGTTCGCAGGCTCGCTCATAAATAAAAGGTGAGGTGCGACCGACCGGACGGAACATGAGTTATAGTCACATGAACCCCGGCAGGAACAGGGTTATTTGAAACAACTTAGCAATGTTACGGTTGGTGTCCTTATTTGCTTTACCTTTTTTACAAACACATTAACCTTCGTCATCACAGACAAGGTTACTTTTGGACGCAGGCTTCTTTCTAAATAGATTTAAATATGATGAATACATTGCTCCAATTGCTAATACATGATTTATAGAATGTTCACAATATTACAGCTTAACAAGTTTTGCCGTTTGATATTGGTATTCAAACATACAAAAGATCACATTAGATTTTTTTTTAGGTAAAATAGTTTTTGAAAGTTATTTACAATAATGATAATTTAGGATGTAAGTGTAACTGAAAGTGTAAATGAACAAATAGTAAATGATTAATTGATCTCATTTATACCAAACAATCAATTCAGGAAAAGTGAACGCCATGCTCAAAAATTATGTACGTTCGTATGTGAAAAAGCCTTTTTTAGCAATTCTTTATTTAATAGTCCGCGATTATATAATCGAATACTAGAAGAGATACGTGAAACAAGTAATATTCACTTTTTTAATATGATATCTGATGTCTGACTTGATAGTAGTACCATTGCACCCAATAACTGTCGTTACCCATAAACAAACATTGTACGCCTATCAGGCACAATACGGATGTCACTTACATGCTCTATTTCTTATCAAACTTATAACCTGTATTGACAATGCAAATTTGATTGATTTATTTAATAAATAAAAAATTAAGCCACAAAAGTGTGAAACAGTAGTACATTTGCTTAAAAAATATATGCCTATGTCATTTTTTGTGTGGTCTCTTAACTATGGGGATTATTGGCCAACTGAAAATAGCCCAACCAGGTATGGAGAAGGCAATTCTCGGAGTCTGTATGCGCGATCGGATCAGGAATGAGGAGATTTGTAAAAGGACCAAAGTTACCGACATAACCCAGTGGATTAGCAAGTTGAAGTGGCAGAGGGCGGGGCACGCAGAATTGATGACTAATGAAGTCGTAAGGTGCTGGAAGGTTCTGGAGACCGCGACAGTCAGACGGGCCCGATGGCGCAGATGGTAGTGATCCTGTCTTGTGCACCAGGGGTCGTGGGTTCGATTCCCACCCAGAGCAAATATTTATATGATGATATTTGTGTTTGCTCTGTGTATGGGTGTAAAATATATGTATTTAAGTAGTATATTTGTGATTCCTCTGTTGTCTGGCATTCGTAACACAAGTGCTTTAAGCGACTTACCACGGAGTCAGGTCAATGTATGAGATGTTGTGGGAATTTATTATTATTATTATTATTATCTTACTAAAAACGCGCTGGACGCAGGCCGCATACAACCGGTCCTATTGAAAGTCACTGAGGTGTTCAGCAGTAGACGTCCTGCTGCTGATATGATGACGATGATGATGTTATCTTAACATTAAGTTTACCTTTTCTTACAAGTAAATGTAAAATTTAAGCTTTTTAAGTGATATATATAAAATTTATCATTAATGTCATTCATCCTGAAACGTGTGCATAAGTGGGCAGTGAAGTATTGCTTATAATTGCCACGCTTGCAAGGTGTGATGAAGAAACTGAACGTAACTTCGCAATTAAAATACTACTGCCCATCCCCGTCCATTTTAGCTAGAGCTATTAGTTGCAATTTTAGATATATCGCATCATTAGGCTGCATTACTTTAGCCGCCTTTTACGACACATTATTCCGTTGGAACTACTCTGCTTCCTTTTCATACCCAAGGATAATGCATATAATTATTCAAAATATAAATAAGATAAGATTAAGACTTTACTAGTTCTTTGTATAATCTATACTAATCTTATACACTAAAGAGTTTGTTTGTTTGAATGCACTAACCTCAAGAACCGCCAAACTGATTTGAAAAGTTCCTTTAGTGTTAGATAACCTATTAATCGGAAAAAGTTACCATATCCAAGTTTACCATTCCACGCAGACGAGGTCGTGGGAATTGCTTGTAATTGATATGCATAAGTTGTGGTTAAATATTTTATTGTAAAATTAATTTGTATGGTTTGTAATTTTAATGCAACAGTACTAAGTAAAACATCTATTAAAAATACAAATACATATTAATAAATAAAACAAACCTCATCAATATTCATTGCCGCTGTCAATTTCGTAGTAATTTCTTTGCTTAAAAATACATTATAACCTTGGAGTCTCCTCTAAGACATGGCCGCGAGTTGGCGAACAAGATTTGAGTTACTTTTCGCTTTATTTTCGGAGTCTCGGTAAAAACAAAGTAGATTGTGTGTGATCCCCCGAGTTTTCCCGCCTAATGAGTTCGAAGCCTGGCTCGGGGATAAATCTTGCAGTTTTGTGACTCGAAACACTTTGTTTGTGGTATAAGGTATTCAGGGATAGCGACTAACATTCGGATCTCTTTGGTCTACTCAATCATTAAAACATTCATTTAATTATGTCTAGTATAATACTTCTAATGTATCATCATACCAGCCATTGGAAGTCCACTGCTGGACTAAGGCCTTCCCAAGAAAGAGGGAGTTTTTCCCATAATTCCCGTGCTGGGTAAGCGTGTGGGCAATCGCAGAGCGCAGCTTTCGGGATGATATGCTGCTGCCCATCCCCACCCTGTGCACTGTTTCGGATGGATACACTGCCAGTTGCTGCAAAATTAGGCATGTTTTGGAAGATTTTTTTAAAATTTAATTTTAAATGAAATATGAAAGGATACGTTTTAATGTCATTTTATTGAGCTACACATTATCAGATATATTTAACAATAAACGCAGAGAAGTTTATTGCCTATATCTTTAACAGAGCTTCTAAAATTTCAATTATTTATAATTGAGAACATATAGAAAGATCATCACTTCAAGATCAGTGCACTATGTTAAAAATAGCCTACTATATACTTTTTCTGGAGCAATTGTTACGGATGTACGGTTTATTTTATTTAACAAAACTGAGCTTGCAGTAGTATCCATCCGAAACGCGACGTTCGCGATTGGTATCAAGGTCAAAATAATTAGTTTAAGGAAATCATATACGATCAACAATGCCCGTTCAATAGCCGATATGATGAAAGTCTATGGTAAGAGATACATAGGCCCAAATGTAGATGTACTTCCTGAAGTTTGGGCTAGTGAGCCCTCAAAGTGCTGGCCCCGGCAACGCCCGCCGTCGCTTGTGCCCTACGCCCCGACAGTTCACCCCGAGTTATATTCCACGGATCGTTATAAATCAAAGCACGTTGCTTCTCATAAACATATTTCGCGTGTCTCTTCTTTTTTAAAACTGCTTACGTTATGACGTGAGCAGCTTCTGTTGGTGAGCCGTTAAAATTTCGGTGATGTATTATGATTGTTTTTGTTATCTGTGCCACACTTGTATGTGCGCGCGATTAGCCGGAGTCTGTATGGCTCTTAAGAAAATGGTTGTGCTACATTTGGTTGTAATTAATTTTGTAAACATTTAAACTGGAAAAATCATGTCAAAAACCAAAAAAATTAAAATAAATATTTTTTATATGCCCTTGATATAAAAAATGATTGATGATTTGTAGAATCTATGAGTAATATCATCGGCAAGTGCAGCGTGGGGCGTCCACCCGCACGATAGACAGACGATCTGACTAAAACCGAAGAATCGTGCTGGACACAACCAGTAATATTGGAAATTATTTTGGGAGGCCTATGCAATGGACCACTTATGGCTAAAGTCCAGCAATGGACTACTTATGGCTAATATGATGATGATGATGAATCTCCATTTACATACCTCTCTTGCTTCCGTTGCTCGCATTAGTCCTTTCATACAAAACCAGGCTATATTTTAAAACCTCTTCTGCCTGGTTAAGGTATGTTCGCCTTTATCGTCCTATACCAACTTTTTCTTTGATTTAGCGAATTATAACTTATAATCTATACTAATATTATAAAGTTAAAAAGTTTGTTTGTTTGTTTATACGCGGTTATATTAAAGCGCCTTCTCGATTTGAAAATTTCTTTCAGTGCTGGATAGTCCCACTACACAGAGGAAGGCTAATTATATTTCAAAATCCGTTCTAATATAAATAAATCAATAAATCTTAAAAGACACTATACCTATTGAAGGCACTATTTCACGCCTACGAAGGCACTGTTAGCATAGGATAAAATTAATTGTAAAAACCAAGCCATGATTTAAATTCTTATGAAAACCTATCAACAAACCATTATTTTTCAACAGCCTACCCAGATTAAAGGGCATTCGGTAATTCGGGGTCAGCCTTAAACGACGAGCGTTATCGTCGCAAGGGTTAGGTGTAGGTGACATTGGGTGGCAAGATGGCGCAGGTTAAGGCGCGGTCAGCGCAGTCCGGTAAGTGGGGCCAGTGAATTATTCGCCTTAATTATACACAGTCGCCTTAACACGTTTCTGTACGTATGTCCTGATTGGGTGACCGTAAACGTAAAATAGAAGTTTAAAATTGTGTTTATAGAGTTTTACATGGCAATAAAAAATTATAATCATATACCTAGTTACATATTATTAAAATTTTAAGCCCTTACTTTAAAAAAAATATATATAACATACTAGAGATTTCTGACGGTAAGAAAACTAAATAGCATGAACTTCAACGTCTCATCCACTTTATAAAAATATTAAATAAATAACCAATGTGTCAATGCTGTGTGTTTTGTGTAAATATATCTATTAAAAATTCATATATTGTAATCAATTTTATTGAAGATTAGATGTTAATTTATTTTAATTTTATTGTACTCTAGATTATATAAATTGAATATTATTAGTAAAGCTAGCCAGTAGTTAGTTCTTACATATTGCAATGCCCTTCCAGGGCGTCACATGAAACTCTATTTTATACTGTATTTTGTGTTCTATATTCATGTAATGTGGCAAGCAATAAATTAATTTGAATGTGTGTAATATGAAAAAAGTACTATATACGTACATTTAAGTTCAAAATTGTCTTTAAAATCTGTCAAATTTGTGCATGTTTATCTGTGGCCGTATGTTCTTTTAAATCGTCATTATTGCTAAATAAATTAAAATTAAAATTTGTATATTCCTAATTCAAGCATTTTTCAAAACATTTTACAAAAACTTATTCAAGGATTGCTTTGGATGACCACCACCGTAGATTTTTTTTATAAGACCAGGTCGACAAACAAGCATCCAGTCAGTAAGTGTCAGCAGCCAACCAACGCGTTATTTAAAGAATACCCGGTCATTTCATTGCCTGTCTCACCCTCTGACACGGCAATGCTATCACTGCTATTTGGCGGTAGAAATAGGTGAGAACGAGGCAGCGACGACCTTTGTATGATGTATACTCTATCTTGTCTTAGTTAAGAACTGTTGAATTATAATTCAATAACTTATAATTTTTAGAACGACGTTTATTCATTTTTCTTTTCCAATTACCAAGAGGCAGTCCCCCAATGCGCACTCTCGCAAACATCACAAGAAGGCAACAACTTTCACCCCCCGAATTGTCCGTCTTGGATTAAATTAACATTAGGTGGAACTATTCGCAAGGGTTCCGTCCATTGTGCCGGCCGGCGGAATCCTAATTAAAATTACAACATGTAAATCGTCCGCTCTTGTGTTTGTTCGTAAGACGCCAGTTGGGCCTAACGTTCGCTTCAAACTTTTGGATGTCGTAAGTCAACGAAAGGTAATTGTTTTGGGAAAAGGTATGTTGGTTGTTTATTTAACGTCTTGACTTTCATTATTTGAACTTCACTAATTGACACAACTGTGTGTGTGTGATAGTATGTACTCGTATGTGTGTGTGTTGCGCGTATGTGTGTGTGTATAGTGTGTAAGTAAGCGCGCTTTCCTTTCCCTACTGAATTAGATCCCAGGGCACATGAAAAAAGTTTTTCTTTGCATTTGGTCTAGTTCGGAAGCAAACCTATTAAATGCGTATGTTAGATTTACATCATGTACCTGTACTATGTGCCGAGGACTGCCGGTGGACTAGATTAGTACTATATCAGGTGTTGTAAGAGGCGACTGAGGTATCGGAACCGACAGGTGGCTATAGCCTCATTGATGGGCAGCAGTTACGTCGCAAAACTACGATCAGCGATTGCCACCACATTTGCTCAGCGCGGCAAGTATGGTCAAAAATTCTACTTTGTTGGAGACGCCAGCAGTGGACTTTCTACAGCTGATAATGATGATGATTGTTCGTTTCCATCGTGTCAGTTGTTTGATGTCCATTGTTAGATGTAGGCCTTCCCAAGATATTTGTGGTGGCGATCGCAATGCGAAGTCTCGAGACAAGGATACTGCTGTGCTGGCTGTGAAGCTGTGTGTATATAAGCTTCCATTTATTTCGCTTTGTTTTCTTTATAATATACTAGCTTTCTGGCTGCAACATTGTCCGCGAAATTTTCGCATCCTTAAGAAACTCTTGCTTTTTTTCCAAGTAACATGTCATATCGCTGCCTGACAGGTAAGCTGTTTAAAAAGTCGTGCTGATTCTATAGAAAAACAAGAGGCCAAATGTATTCCATGAGAATATGTTTTCAGATTAAAAAGTAACCTATTACATATGTTACTCAAGACTATCAATAAGTTCTGTGCCAATTTTCATCCGGATCTATTCAGCCGTTGCAGCGTGAAAGGGTAACAAACATTTATTCATGGATCCACACATCTTTACATCCATAGGTACAAATTTTCCTGTTGAAGGAAGTGAGAATTTGTTATTATGGCTTAACTTAATATAAAGTTTTTAATACCTTCGTTTTTATTTACCACACGCGTAACAAAAGTGCAAAAATTGGCGATAGAAATAGGTAGAGAGTGAGGTACCAATGCAGACGACCTTCTGTATGAGGTGTACCTCATGTATAATACCCATATTCCTAGCATGTACATCTATATTTACGTTGCTACCAGAGCGCTTAGTTAGAGTCCCGGGTCCGCTACCTCTGTAATCCCCGTTTAAGTAGGAAAACAACTCCGCAACATATCTCCTTAATTTAATAATTTCCGGGCGTTTAGTTCAACCGGGCATATTTGTCTTGCTCCAAAATCCGGCCTAAGATTAATCCGAAATTTTGTTAGCGTGTCCCTTCGCGGGGTTGACCGGTGTTGTGACAAATGATACATCCAGTAAGCCGAGTAATATTCGATCTAAACTAGTTGTGTGATGATCGGAATTTTAAAGACAGTATATAAAGTAGACACCATACTACGGTCGCCTGCATTGGTACCTCACTCTCTTCTCCCCACACTCGACGCATGCATTGCTGTGTGCTGGTTTGAACGGTGAGAGTGGCAGTGAAGTTACTGGCTAATGTGACATAATATCTTCAAGTCACTGGATTGGTAACGCATAAGTATCGCGTGATATCCTTGTGATATTACGAACATCTAGAGGCTGCAGTGACGCTTGCTATCACGCAGACTGTAATTCAACTGAAAGTCAACTGAATCGGAGAATTTAGTCAAGTATCTTCCTCATTAATGTAGGTTTCGGTGAGAACTTGTAAGAGAATTCTATAATACATTTAGTTTCTTAGTATATATTTACTATTACTATTTTATATCACCATCGTCATTATGGCAGGCGTAAAAATTCAACAGCTGGACTTACGTCTCTCCATAAAAGGCAATCACAGAATATAGCATAGTGACAAGAATACCACACGGTAAATTAGAACTGTATGAAAGTATTATATGAGTAATGATTGTAGGTCAACAGGATGTAATCAATAGGTTTTTATTCTCGGGATAAATAAGGAGTTCGAGCAAGAAAATATTGTTACTTACAATGTATTTTTTACATTCTGATCCAACTAGAGAGATATTAAGTTTATGTCTTAGTTTTTATTCGCAATATTTATGTCGGATTAAGTAGAGCTAACTAGTATAAGAAATGTATTGCAATTTTCCTAGTATCCAGGGGTACTGTGTAGGCCATTTACAGGTGTCCAAGACCCTGTGGCACATTGTGGGCGGTCTGTGTCGACACGGGTCTCTTAGACCCCATGTTTGGACGTGCCTCGGGACCCTTAAGAAACACGCAAGTTTTCGCCAGAACTCTGTTGACCCGATGTTTTGGCTAGGTCGGTGGAGGAAACTTGAGGTTTGGGGGGAGATCAGTGTTCAATTGATAATTTCTAGTAAATACATTACAGAATTCAATATTTTTATTTTACAATTCAAAATACAATTAGACAATAACATTATATAATTCATTTGTTGGATGTTTATGTAATAAAGTTATCAATTACGTAAGTGTTTGATGTTTACTTGCCTTTATAAAATAAATTAAGCTTTTTATGTTTTTACCAATTTCTTTTTATCTTATTTTAGATGAGGTCTTTGTCTCGCTTCTTATTTGTTATATACACAATTAAAACCAGACTATAATAAGTTCTCAGGGAGATCTATGTCTTCGGACGCACAACGGTTGTGCGTCCTTTGTCCTTCAGCAAAGGAGAGGTGCGGGTTCAAGTCCTGCCTGAACCTGAAACAAGTTAATTTTTTCATATTATTTAATTTACATATCACCTTAAATTTTAAAATTTAGCCTCTAAAGTAGTCCACTCTAATTGTACGGTAGCATTTTCCATTGATAATTGCGTGAAGCTGTCTGAACTTTTACCGACCGAAAAGAGTACCGACAGCCGTTGGGCGGGCACTATTCTACTCAAACTAGTACCAGACGTCGTAAGAGGCAACTGAGGTACTGGATCCGACAGATAATGGTATATCCAACCGAAACAGAGAAGCTCAAATGTTAAAGAGTGGGCATAAGTGGCAACCATACCTGCCCGGAAAGGTAATGGGGCGAATAACCTATTATTTAAAACAATACTCTAGAAATAATTAAAGAGTCGCAGTTTTATGTTAATCTTTAAATTTTTTTTTAAACATAATTATATATTTAATATCTAGTGAGACCATGTCACCTGGCCTTTATGAGCCACCTCATACAAATGGTCATCTGCATTGGTACCTCACCCTCATGTATTTCTAGTGCCAAACAGCAGTGTTCGCATTGCTGCGTTCCGGTTTGAACGGGTGAGAGGCATCGGAACTATTGGGTAAAGGTAAAAAAAATATTATCTTCAGATCACTTTGTGAACTGAAGACACTATGTCTCCACCACCGGCTGCAGTCTCGTTTTCCATCAAGCAGACCGTATGCTTGTTGGCTGACTGAATAATATAAAATAAAAGGTTCTACAGCTCTAATGATGAATAAAAGATAATAATTAACGCGTTACTGAACACCCCCCCCGCCCTCTCAATATAATATTTTAACTAAAATAAACACCACTCACTCGCACACAACTAAGGAAGAAATATAAAACTTGTAACTAACCGGAGTAGAGTAAGAAAGCTGAGATCGTAATTTGAAGTTCGGCGAGCATAAATCGGCGAGCAGTTACTGTAACTGGTGTACAATGTATCTGGACTCACTTAGCATAAGTGGCTGGTCCACCTGACGACTTCGCCCGAGGAACGATTGGATATGGCATTAAAGAACTTAAACAAGTGCTGTTTGTTGAATTATCGATTTTTTTTATCATACCAGCCATTGGAAGTCCACTGCTGGACATAGGTCTCTCCAAAAAAGGTTTTTTTCCCATAATTGCCGCGCTGGGCAAGCGTTTTAACAATCTGCCCATGCTTCTGCCCGTCTTCACCCCGTAATATTTAGGCTGCGCTCTGTCGGATGGATATACTGCCATCTGTTGGGTCTAGAACTTAAGTTGCCTCTTACGACACCTGGTGCAACGGGAGGTACTATTCTATCCTGCTGGTACCTCCCGGCAAGGCAACGTTTTACAGGCACTGCACAAAAGCTGACATTTTGTTTCACATTCGTTTAAATGAGTATATTTTAACAAGGTTTATTAACAAGGAGTATATTTTAACAAGGTTTTAAAAGATCAAACTATGGTGGCAAATTGTTTCAATAATCGGATTAGGGTGAATTGTAAAGATAGCGTGGCCAAAACTTTCTTAAGTATAGATGGCGTTTATGACCTATGGACTATGGAACATAAAGAAAATGATTAAATGTACCACTTATTATGAAAAGGTTTGATGACGCAGATGGTAGTCATCTTTTCTTATGCACCAAAGGTCGTGGGTTCGATCCCCACCCAGGACTAATATTTATTATATATAATTTTTTCTGTGTCTTGGTGTCAAATATTCAAGATTAATATTTGTAATTCCTCTCATATCTGATGTCCGTAACACAGTGCTTTAAGTGACTTATCACGGAATCAGTTCATTTTATGAGATGTTATGGGAAATGTAATTATATATTTAGTCTTATTTATATTACATTAGTTCTTATTTATTTAGTATTCTTGTAAAGATAATCACTACCCTCTTATCTTCAATGTAGTCATGTTCCTCCTATTTAAATTTTGCCGCGTTAATCGCAGAGTCTACTAAAGACTAATACACGACCACGACAGCTACGAGAGTGACATTTGTGACGTGTGTCATTTGCGTATTTTGTTAGACGTTTAGTTTGCGTTAAGAGAAATAAAACCTAAAAATATTTTAATTTATTGTATCCGTAAATAGAAGATCCTGAAGTAAAGGCTTTAAACGTTGTTTCTTTTGTATTTTCAGGTCATCATTTACGGTTATATTTTATGTAATAGGTTAAGCGTAGACAGTGCAATATAAAAACATTGATGTCTTATAAAATCTTTTGTATTTTCAGAGAAACACAATTGCGTCTTTATTTCATCTTCCCAATAAAATTATTAAACATAGGAGTGTAAAGACATTATATTCTTATCCCATTAAAACTACCGTATCCACGATGTCGGCGCTCGTAGCGGCGAACAGAACAACAGTCGTTACATAAATAATAATCGCAAGACAACAACAACACGGCGTTTACCTCAACACAACAAAAATACGCGCCGGCAGCGGGCAATTGACGCGCCCCACCACATTACGTAATACATTCTTAGATGTCGCGCCGACCAAAAGAAATTCGCACTAAACTAGTTTTAGAACGCCATATTTCACTTTGTACTTTTGACGGGTCCGATAGCGCAGTTGGTAGTAATCCTGTTTTAGGCCAAAGGTCGTGGGTTTGATCCTCACCAAGATCATCAATATTTACATGATGATATTTATGTTTGTTCTGCGTCCGAGTGTTAAATATATGTATTTAATTAGAATATTTGTGATTCCCCTGTTGTTGATGTCAGTAACATAATTGCTTTACGCGACTTATCAAGGAATCAAGTTAATCTTGTGGAATTTATTTACTTTCTTCTCAATTTATAATCTTAACCTTATCATATAAAAATATAGTATAAAAGAAAAATGCGTAGAACAAGTCCTTCTAAAATCATTTGTAAATAATTTTAGACAGATTTTTTAATAATATGAGGATGTAATACTAAAGCTAAAGATATATCTGACAACCGGTTTGAAGGGTTGGATTAAACCTTAACAATTTGAAGACAAATGACTAACTTTTATAAAGAGTAAGCTAATCTCTCCCATTACATTACAAACAAAACTCATTGACACATAAATCTTGCGGTATTGTCTGTACAAAATAATTTTGTATTCCATTAATAATAGGAAAAGAAATAGTAACAGTATAAAGACACGACCTTACAGGTAATTTGAATTTTTAATTCAAATAATTCTAAAATTAAATAAAATAATAATAATAACTTTATTCAACAAAAAAGGAAACTTAAACTAAAATACATTTTGGTACTTAGGTACCTAAACTAGGTCTAGCCTGTTCTTATAGGTTTTAATAATATACTCTTTATTGTACACCAATAAAATCAACAAAAGAACATCACAAAAACATGAAACAGTAGATATAAGAGGCGGCCTTGTCGCTAAATACAATTTCTTACACGCAACCATTGGATAGAAATAATTTTAAAGCTAATGGAAGTTCGAGGTGTATTTAGAACAACAAACAAACATACAT